>WEIU01016992.1:105399-172582 GCA_013389925.1 Aegithalos caudatus | reverse complement strand
GGGCTCCTGCTGCCGCTGCGCCCCCTGGCGGCCGGCGGCCCGGTCAGGTCAGACCCCGCGGAGGGCGGACGGGACGGGAGGGACAGGAGGGACAAGTCTGGATTGAGGACAGGCGCTGCAGGACACGGGGACACAGACAAAAGGACAGGCAGCACAAGGCAGGGCTCAAAGCTGACAATACGTTGCCCCCCGCTCAATAGACCCGTGTCAGTAACTCATCCCGCTTCTAACCTCCAGAGGTGCCTCCAGCACGCGTGGCTGCAGCCAGCCGTGATGGAACAGAGCTGCTGCAAAAAATTGGAAATTTAACACACAAAACAGTAACGAACAGAGTATTGAAAACCATCGAGTCTGAGCTCCCATCCTTTCCAGAAGCTACTGCTGCTTGATGTGGAAAATACATTTCCACTATTGAAAGACAAACCAGACTTCTGAGGTTAACTGGAAGACAGCAAACTTCTGAGTTTCCCCTTCATCCAATGGGATGAATTGCCCTTAATCCACTGCTCAGTTCTGTTGCAGTCCAGAGGCCTGCATTTGGCCTAACAGCTTTTAATTCATTAATAAAAATCAAGTTCCCAATTAAGACCCAGGCTGGTACACCAGCCTCATATCCTTTTTCACCCCCTGATCCACCACAGGGGTCACCCACAGCGAATGCGATTGGAAAACGTTGGAGGAATCACCCCAGTACTCCAGGCTCATGTTGGGACTCCTTTCATGAGCCATACAGCCACCCCCGATCCTTTCCCTGGGGACTCCACGGCAAAGGACAGCACACCCGGGCAGCTGCTGGTGCCAATTTCACCCAACCCACACCAGAACCTCCCCTAAACCCACCCACCAGCACCACTCCCCTTGTAAAGAGTAAGATAAGGAGGCGTGTGATAAGTCTCCCTGCTTCCCCCTCCCTTCCCAGAGCCGCACCCGGCGATAAGAGATTTAGTTAACCCTTGACTTAGCCCTTAATGAAACGTATTTGGTGCCCGGAGACGATTAAACCTGAAGACATGATCAGTGCATTTCTACACCGTTCACTTTTTGAGACGGGTCAGCAGCACACAAGAGAGAAGCACCATCAGGAGCACGAAGTTTTCCTTAATATTCAGATCACTCACCAAAAACACACCAAGCCAGAGCAAGTTTAGTTTATTGATTTGTATACTGTAGGTACAGAGATAAACATGAGAGTAAGGGCTGTATTTCAGGCTTAAACACACAAACTGCTTCCACCCCCATCCTATACTCCACCCACTTTCAGTATCCCGTTTCCTGAAAAACCTGCCCCCACAAGGTCGAATCGATGGGATGGTTGGAAATGTAGTCCGCAGAAGAGCACATGGCCTTTTTCACTTTGTTTTTACGCCCCCCTCCCCTCCAGCAGCACCCCCATTTTCCAGCATCCCCAAACCAACTCCTTTTGCTGGATCATCCGACCCCTCTCGTGTCTGCTCTTTACCCTTCCAGTTGCACTTCACCAGCCCCACACCCCGTGGATTCTTTCCTTCCCGTGCAGCTTACACAGAACGTGTTTAACTCCTGCTCCCTTACTCCATATAAAATCCAGAAGCTCACGTTCCACCAAGGCACCCGGGACACACGTTATTTTCCACTTTAAAAGACCCTTAAATTCACATCCCTGGTTCCATCGCGTTTTGATCCCCGTCGCTGTTTTGATTACACGCAGTGCATTAACAGGACTTGAGCGATCACCTAATTTGGGTGTACTTTTTTTAAATATACTCACCCTCTTGCACTTAAGGTGGATTTTTGTCATTTCGTCCCAGCACTTTCTACAATATCTTATCAAAGTAAGATCTTGATTTTTATGCTTTTTTCTCGTGTCCCACATTACACAAATAATACTTAAATTTCAGTAAACATATTTATTTATCTCCAGCAATTTCTTTTTCTGTCGGCTGTAAGTTATAACCGGATTTTGCCTTTTTAAGACTTAGGGATCATTTCTTTTACCCATCCATCCAAATTTGAGATCGTAGAAGCTAGGAGCCTCCAATCTGAACTTTACCATTACCGATATAGTATGGATTGGAATTTTATCAGTAACCCAAGCCAATTATTTTATAAACATCCTCCAAACGGCTTAAACTAATTTCAAATGCAAAGTTTAATTTTAAGGATAAGAACAAAATTACAACAACATTACATTTTAAATGCGGTTATTACCTCCAAAAATCTTGCTCCACTTAAACGCTTTCCAGTTCCGATACTGAAAATACAAAAACAAGAGTATTTTTAAGGATTTGCTCAGAAGCTTATGGTTTTTTTTTTCTCCCTCCCGGCTCCGCACGTGTTCCCCGTCCCACCCTCCGTGTTAAGTGTTTCCTGCATGGTTTGTCTCCTCTGTAATGGCCCAAGGGCTCAGAGAAGCAGTAGGAATATGCAGGCTGCAGGTTCGGGGCCCGGCTTGTTCTCCGACGTCGTGGAAGGGGACTCTACGTCACGGGCCCGAGGGCCTGCGCTCCCGTGCGCCACACGGACAGAGCCGAGAGAGAGCGACTTCTCCGGATATCCACGTCGGACCTTTGTTTTAAACATTTATGACCACCTTGTTTCTCCCTCCCCAATCCTGCGGCGTCCCCGCTTCGCCGAGCACGCGGCGGGGCCATGTGATGGATACTCACACTGAAGAGAGCTGGACAAACCGAGCTTAACAGGCTTAGGTGGAACCTGTGGGAAAAGGAACGGCTCTGAGGGGTGGCTGAGGGGGCGCGGGGTGACCCCGCAGCACACACAGCCATGTGCAATTCACGGCGTATTTTAGCGTTTAAATGTGGATGTCGCGGCCACGAGGACCTCACAGCACAGCAAGGCAAAGGGCAAAAGGGGTAAAAAGGGTAAATATCAAGTGTATCATACCTAGAAGCTCCGCCGCTCCCAACAGTGAAAGAGGCTTGGCCTCACCGCTCGGCGCCTTTTATAGACCGCGGGACGGGGCTAAAATGCGCGCATGCGTCCTGAATGAGGGGCGGGGAAAGACCAAATATGGGCATAGGCGGGGATATGGGGCGGGGCCAGCGGAGCCTGCGCAGTGCCTGGCCGGTCGGTTGGCGCGTGCGCAATGGGAAGGGCGCGAAAAGCCGCGGCCTCAGGGGAGGCGCCGCCATGGCGGACCCGCCCCTCCACCCCCGGCAGGAGCCGCCGGTCACACCCTCATCACTGAGATCGGTTAAAAAGACACGACCACACAAGCAGGATTAAAAAAAAAAAAATTCTAAAATACTTTTATTTAATAATTAAAATCTGTTGCTGAGGAGACTGATATACAATGCAATGGCGGCTGTACAGGGGATGCTGTGAGGGAAGAGCCCCCAGCGGATGCTGGGCCATGGCTGGCCTGTTGCCACACGGATCTGTGAACAAGACAAAGTTCTTCTCTCCCTCCCCACCCTGAACCCCCGCACAAGTGGCATCTCACATGTAGTTTAGTTTTGTGCATAATACAGCAGTGGTCCTACCAGATTTTTTTTTTAACCCGCATTGAGGAAGAATTTTTCTCTCACAAGAGACATGCCATCTTTTTAAGGTCACTTTTTAAACCTATTCTTCCCCTCCTTTCGACCCACACAGTGAAATTATCAAGTTTCCAGTAGGTTTAGCTGTAAAAATGAGAAAAAGGCAATCTTCAACCCTGATTCGGGAGAGTAAAAAACATCTGAGAGAAAGCCACAGTAAAAAGGACTTAACTACTCTCACAGTTTCCCCAAATTAAAAAGTTTTAGAAAGGCAACAGTCATTTTTCCTGGTTCTGTAATTTGTTAAACAAGCCTAGATATCTCAAGATCTGTTATTAAGATCACAGCAAGTGTGAGAGAGTGCAGAGCAAATGTTTTGTACATCTGTTGGGTTTTTTTCTTTTTTTGTTTTGTTTTTTTGGTTTTGTTTTTTTTTTTACAAAAAGATGCAGCATATGTTAATACCTATACAATTCCCTTCCAGGACAACAAACCGTTGGTCAGTAGTGATTCAGGGCATTAAGGACATGACAGAAACAAGCAAAAAAAATCCCAAAAAACCGAGTGCCACGTCAGTGTCTGCCAGGCTTCTCTGTACACAGCTAATATACACACACATGCTTCAGAGCACATCATCTCCTCAGCTTCCCAACATTAGAGCTGCCTTTTTTTTTTCTTTTTTTCCCCTCCCTTCCTCATGGAAAGGAGGAAGAAATGAGGAATTGCACCCCAAGACAAGTCTGTACAAGTTGGGAAGGAAGGGGTGGCTCCCCTGGGCACGGTCTCCTGGCAGAGTCAGATTGCCGAGCCACACGAGGTATAGTGTCAGTTCCAGCCTGATGGCATCAGAGATGTGTTTGTTCCAGTGAAATGCTACATTCACACAGGATTCCCCTTCCCTGGCCCAAAGCCCTTGTCTGGATATGTTTGGAAGGCAAATCTTGGAAGAGCTGAGGTTCCACCCTCAGTGTATTGCCTAGGAGAGGGATACAGAGAGAACTTCCAGCCCTCCCGGGTTTCTTGCTCCCTCCTTGGGATATCATGGTCGATGGTATCTGAAAGCCAAGGGAAAAAAAAATCTGAGTGTTATCCTTGAAGCTCAGGTTAAATGGTTACTTGTGCACTACAGATGGCCAAAGAGAGTAAATTGAATTATCTCAGAACTCTCAGCCCTCAGGGAAGCTGTTGCCTTCCTGTGCTCTGCACTCAGCTTTGCCAGGCAGAGCTGGAAGGAAAGGAATCACTTGGGGCATGATCCAGAGGTTACTACACAGATTACATCCAAGGGAACTCATTAGCAAGCTGTTTTGTGGCTGTGGCTGCACATCTCTAGCCCCAGAAAAGCTCACTTCAGCTGCAGCTTCACACTAGTTGCAGATACACCTCAAACCAGTCACTGGTCACTAAGACTCCAGGATGAAAGCCTCAGTTTAAGGAAAAAAAAACAATTTGTGTCTGCTGCTGCTCCAGTCACCCCTCAGGACTGAGAAAGGGACATTCAACCTCCAACTGCCACACAAATAATTTTTCCAATGTTTTAGTGTTTTGCCACTAAACACTGTCCTTGCAGCACAGCTCTGACAGCTCTAACATGACCAAAACTCTCAAGTTAACACATTCTCACCTGGTGAACTGCTTGCTCTCCTCATGCACTTCCATTTCACAGCTCTTAAACTCATTCAGCTCCTTCCTGATGGCTGCCTGCACAGAGAGGGAGATTTTTTTTGGGAAGGAAAGGGCTCAGGTTGCAGCAGCCACCCCAGCTTTCACAGTCCATTAACACCAAGCAATCTAATCTGCCCCTCCACCATGAGGGCTGGGCAGTCCCCAGAGGTGGCCAGGGAGGACAGGGACAAAAATGTGCCAGATGGGGCACCTGGGGACATGGTTTTGTGGTGAACATGGTGGTGCTGGGTAAACAGTTGTACTCCATGATCTTCAAGGGCTTTTCCAACCTTAACAATTCCATTATTTTATGATTCCCTCAGAAGCTGTGAGGCAGAACCACAGTGGCCTTCAGACTGTGCCCACCTGGGCTCCACCTTGCCATGAGGCAGCAGGGAGCAGAGCTGGGACAGCACATGCAAGTGAAGGGACACAGGTGGGGTGGCAGAGGGAAAGGTGAAGAGGTAAAGCCAGAGGAAGAGAGGAGATCTCCTTGGCTCACACCCTTTTGTGTGGAACACCCTGGGCTGGGGCCAGGACACTCTCAGTTACCTTGTCAGCTGGTGTCAGCTTTGTCCATGGCTTATCTGCTCGCCGGTCATAGTCTTGAGCATCTGTTACTTCCACATATTCATTAAACCTCAGGATCTTCCTGGCCTGCAGCTCTGCCACTGTAGGCCTTTGGCTAAGCTGAACACCAGCAGGAAAAAAAAAAAAAAAAAAAAAAAAAAAAAAAAAAAAAAAAAAGGTTAGTCTGAGCCTTGTCCACAAAGCACATCCAGGACTAAGCACCCCAAGCAAAACTAAAACCAGTTCCCTCACTGTGCCTTAATCACAGACACTACCAGATCCTGCTCACAGCCTGCAAGGGAATAGATAAACCTCTGGATACTCCCATTGGGACCACAAAGCCAGGCTAGGGCAGAACATGGCCACACTGGCATGGAGAAGGACACTGAGGAGTGTGGGAACAGCTGCTACAAGGGTGAGCCCTGCATGACACCCCTAAATACAGCTTCAGCAGTGGCAGCACTCACACCTCACCCCCACAGGCCTTGGGGAAGCTTTTCCCAGCCCTGAGTAACAATCACAAGAAACTCGGATGTAACAGCTAGAAGCAGCTGTTATTCTGCTCAGCTCCCACACTGCTGTTACTTTAGAAATGGATTTTAGGGAGCCTGGTGTGAAGTCCTGGCTGCTGAAGCACTGCCTTAAAGCAGCCAGGCCAGCAAAACTTTCAAGGTGTCAGGTGCCAAATTCAGTTCTCATCTTGCTCGTTACACCCGCTGCCAGCTCCGATCCGACACTGACAAACGCGGCCCTGGTGCCAACAGCTCACCGTGGCTGACAGTCCACATTCCAACGTCCCTGCAGTCCGAGGGCACTGGGGACACTTACACAAGAGCCCTGTGACTTCCCCCACAGCAGGGTACCCACAGTGTGCTCAGTGCCAGCCTGGCCAGCAGCCCTGCCAGGTGGCTGGCACCACGGGAGCCAGCTGTACCTTTCTGGTGAGCCGGCGCTTGATCTCGCGCTTCTCAGCTTGACGGTCAGCTTCATTTTTTGCTGCCAAAGGGGGGAAAAAAAAATAACATTTTTCATATAAGCTGCAGGCTTTGGAAAGTTCTTTCTAGGCTCGAACAAAGGAGAGTATTGAGCTGGATCAGATTATCTACAGATCTAAAGGCTTAGGACAGGCAGAGAGCACAGTACAGCTCAATACCCTGTGTCACCTCCTGAACTGGCAGGGGCAGATTTGCCCCTTACACAGCACCTCTGACTCACTCATGTCAAAGATTAATGGCCATATTGCCAAAATACATCCAAGCCACTGTGCAGCTCGCTCCCTCGCACAGCTATTATAGTTTAAAAGAAAATAACAGCACAGATAAATATTTTAAATGGAAACTTCCTGAACTGACATTCCCATTTCCTCGAGATGTTTATTTAAAAATTTTGCAGAACGAGATATGGCCAAGAAAAACAGTCTTGACTTCATGATGCACTGCTGCTTTAGAGATCATATGCAAGGCAATGCTGCAATGTCTGGAACACAAATAAAAGTCCAGCCCAAACAAAAATACCTTTAGCATTCCTTGCTGTGTAACAGCAGAGTCTGAACCAGCCCACACACTCTTTCTGAGGTGGCAGGCATGGGACAGCTATTCTGTCCATATGATCCCAGAATGGGTTTGGTTGGAAGAGACCTCAGTGATCACCCAGTGCCACCCCCTACCATGGGCAGGGACACTTTCCACAACCCCAAATTGTTCCAAGCCCTGTCCAGCCTGGCCATGGACACTTCCAGGGATCCAGGGGCAGCCACAGCTTCTCTGGGCACCCTGTGCCAAGGGCCTCACCACCCTCACAGGGAAGAATTTGTTCCTAACACCTAATCTAAATCTCCTTCAATTTAAAACCATCCCCACCTGATAAATTGAGATGTTAAAGGTATTTCTCAGGACCACCAGAGAAGTGCTACTCACGCTGAAGAATGTTCCTCTGCTCCAGTTCTTCTGCAGTTGGTCTCTGACTCAGTCTCCTGAAGAGAAGTGTGACAAGTGCAGAATGTTGTATCTGGTCACTCACCAGCAGCAGATGAAGGATAAAACTGCCTGGTTTCAGTGCATTAGACAGCCTCCCCCACACTCCTCACTCACCACTGAGGATCACTGCTGCCCTGTTTTTTTACACTGTGCTCTGCTCAAGCAGCTGCTCAGCCACTGGCACAGCTTTGGGAAGGGCCATGGGCTCTCAGAGGCAGCTTTGCAAAGAGCCCAGACAGCAGAGCCTGGACTGTCACCAGTCCCAGCTTCATCCACCACCAGCACCCACCCTGCATCCATCCACATCTTTTAATACCATCTGTGTCTGTAAAGCTTGAGATTTTCCCCTCTCAGTCCATTTAACCTCTGGAAACAGGGGCCTGACAGGGGGATATTGTTCAACACCAGGAGGAACTCTTAACTTTTTTTAACAGAGGAGGAACAGCACCACTCAACCTCCCAGCCCTGTTCCAGCTGCCATGCCCAACCACCCACTCTACTCCAGCACAAACTGTTTGGTCAAGGCACCAACTTTTCCCAATCCTTATCTGTACCTGATCAGCGTTGTCCCAATCTGGTGACGGATTTCGTTCCACTCCTCCTTGCTCTTCCGAGGGAAGGCGATTTTCTCCTCCTGGGGTGCAGTTGTGTTCCCCAGCTTTATAGCCAGCGTGTCTTTCCTCTTCACTTTGTTGGCCAGCGTGCCTGTGGGGAAGGAGAGCAACAGGATGCAGCTCAAAGCTGCCACAGCAATCCCAGCCCTGTGCCCCTGCGATTAGTGCTCTTCCTAAGGGAGAGCTGTCCTCTCTCCTTGCTCTTCCCAAGCTCTGCACTCACTGCACAGCAGCAGCAGCCAGCACTCTTGTGTGACACCACATGCTCACCTAATGCTGTCCTACCTGAGGGGCTGGGACAGCACAGGCTGTCACAGGGGCCATCTCCAACTGAAGGGGTGCACTCAGTAGGTGAGTGCACAGGTTTGGCTGCAGAGCCTTGGAAAAAAGCAAGGCAGAGGACACGGGCTACATCACACAACCAGGAACCAGCTGCTTTGAAGTGCTGTGAGAACCAGCACTTTCATCCTGATCTCAGTGCAGCCAGGCACGAGCTCAGCAGAGCAATAAAAAAGCCACCTGCAATGTCAAAGCCTTACTGTTATGGCTTTCATCTTCCTCTTCATCCTCATCGTCTTTGTACAGGATGGGCCCCTCCGAGTCAGAGTCGCTCATCCCTTCATCCCCTTCCTGCTCCTCCGGGAGGATCTGGGGCACCAGCCTGGGGATGACTGTGACAGATGGCACATCTCCAATGTACACACGAGGAGGACCTGGATTCTGCTCCTCTGCCTGGTCATCTTCTTCCTCTTCCTCATCGTCTGGACTAACGAGAAGCAAGCCATTACACCCCTGAAAACACGGCACACAGGCTGCAGAATATTCCCAGAATCAATACATCCTTAGCTCTCCTCAGGGAAGCCCAGAAACCAGAGGTGCAGGAGCAAGAGACTGGAGGTGCAAGGGAGGGGACAGGATCCTGCACTGTCCCCTCTCTTCAAAGCTCAGGAAATGACAGAGGCAGGTTCTGCAGAACCAAAAGCCCTCTGACCCCAAAACTTTGTGCCTTGGAGATTCAGCTCTGCTATAACACAAGGCACTCCTTTTCCCACTTATGTTTAGCAAAATGAAAGGCTAAGGAAGGACACAGAGGGATGGAATCCAGGACCTTTTTTAGTCTTGGTGCAGTTACACCAAGCCTGAATTCCTGGCATCAGCCTATCTTTGTAGCCTAGAACCCATTTCCCTTTGTGGGCAATAAAACCCCAAAACCAGGGATAATTTCACGGGGAAGATGCTCTGGCTCTTAAGAGGCTGAAACACAGTATTGGCCAACAGGGAATACGGTTTCAGCAGAGGCCTAAGCCCTGCCCAGAGCCACCCCAACACCACACCAGGAGCTGGGCCAGCCAGCACACACACAGGGAGGTACTCACACTTTGAGCATCTCAATGGTGACAGGCAGGGACCTCGTCCTGCCCAGGGTGCCGTTGTCTTCTCCGAAAGCATCGTTCTCAAAGAGCAGTGAGTGAGCCCTGTGGGAGCCCTCAGGAGGTGGGGTGACAGGCAGGGGGCTGGCCAGAGCCTGCTGGATCCGAATGTGCAGCGGGATTTGGGGCAGGCGAGGCAGCACGTGGGCTTCACCAAACCCTTGCTCTGCCGTCCTCTTGGACACTTCCACAGACCTGAAGTCTTCAGGAGGAGGAGGAGGAGGAGTCTCCTTGGGCAGGTCCAGGGAGGAAGGTGGGTCTAGGACAGGGGTGGAGGTGGGCAGGGCCACACGTGGAGGGTCAGGGGGCACATGGGTGGGCAGTGGTGGTGAGGGTGAAGGGGGTGGGTAAGCTGAGGTGACGTGCAGTGGAACCGGCGCGGGGCGACTCGCTGGCACTGTCCTGTCATTGGGGGGCTTGGAGGTGACAGGCTCTGATGTGCTGTTAGGCACGAGGCCTCTCTTTGGGGGGAGAGGAGGAGAAGGCTTGGACAAGGCAGTACCACTGGTCATGACTTGGGAAAGTTCAGCTGGAAATAAAAAACACAAAAGCCACAATGTTTAACAGGGTATTTTCCAGGTTACCTTCACCAGCGTGGAAAAAGCACAGCAGTGCACTCAGAGCCTTGCACTAAACACTCTCTGCTACTTTTTACTGGAATGTCACACCAGAAATAGTCAGGTTGCAAGGCTCTAGTTTGTCTTTCCAGCAGCAAAGGTAAGACTTGGGAGAGCAGCCACAAACAAGCAGGCTGAGACAGGTTTGTGCATCCTGCTGCTTCAGTGAGAGAGAAATGGCACCAGCCCTTGAAAGACAGCACAGGAGCCTGCGCAGGAGAATGCAGTTATGTGGACATTTTATGGTTGTATTTACAGCATAAGAGCAATCCAAGATATCCAGGACACCCCAGACTCCAGTTGTGTTAACAGCTCCCCTGCACATTAAAGAACTTCTTGAGAAGACTCAAAAAGTCTTAAAGTCTTACTTTTTGCTCAGAGGCAAAAATCAGCACAGGTGCAGCTCCCACCACTTGTATTCATCCATCAGATCCAGCCCCAGAACACCCCACTGCCAGCACCTCCTCAGGATAAGGTTCTGCTTTACTCCCTCTGAACTCTGCTCCTTAAGCCCATATAAACTCATCTGCCACTACAAAGTAACTAGAAAAACTTCCTAAAATACCTAAAGCCTTTAGTCTAAATATTTTCTGTTTGATGGAGAAGAGAGGAAGAAATAGAGACATGAAAAATGCCTGGAGTGTGCAATCACAGGATCCTCAAACCCCGCTCTGTTCCTAGAGAAATTGCACCAGTAAAGACTGCTCTTGCTTTAGGAGTTTGCAGCTTTTAACATCCATGTATCCATGGCTTCTGGAGCTTGTAGAGGCTTTGCCTAAAGCAGCTGAGACCTGCTGCACATTTCCCTGGAGGGGGTGACAGTGACACAATGGATGTCCCCAGAACAGAGCTGTAGTGCAGACACCACGAGAGGGTGCTGCAAGTGGGAGAGTTTCCAGAGATAAGGCCACATAACTGGAGAGAGGTGGGCACATTTTTGAGATGTTTAGCATTTTTAGACTTTCCCCTTGTAGATTAAGGGCCAGATTGTGCAAAACACAGAGTGCCCTCAGCTCCCTCCCAAGGGACTCCAGTGGCTCCTGAGCAGTGCTCCAAGGCTGGCAGCACCAGGCTTGAGGCACCTCTGGGTAAGAGCAGAATTTTAAAGGGAGCCAGGAGCTGGCAGAAGCAAGCTGCTGTTTGAGACACCAGAAGTGCTCAGGGGATGAGCATCTGGGGGACAAACAAAGGGTGACAGTAACACCCTCCCCTTGGGCTGTAACAGTGGCACAGAAGGATCCCTGCAGTCAGAGCAGGCACCAAAGAGCCCTGGAGAGCTCACAAAGCCAATTCCACTCCTGCTGTTCAGCAACAGTGACAACACAAGGCTCACACAGCAACACTGCAGCTCCAGCATGCCAGACCAGGGGGCTGTGGAGCCTCCTCTGCATCTGTGTTCATACCCAGGAGACAAAAGAAAACTGCCTGTTCTCTCCTCCCTGCACACCCTGCAGGTGCTCCCAGCCCAGCTCCTGCTCTTGGGAAGAGGCAGGATGGCTCCAAACACACTGGATATGCTGCTGTTTCCAGCCACATTTTCTGTTCCACAAGGTACCTCCTGCAATTAGCACTGGGGCATTTCAAATGTCACTTTGCAGTGTGTGCAAGCAGCTTAAAGAAAACAAGAAGGTATTTCATGGAGTGCTCAAGCATGGTCAGGCTAATCAAGCTGGTCTGGAACATGGGGGTTGTTAATACCATACCAAGGTCATTTGCAGAACTTGCCAGAGCAAGGTGAGCCCCAAGCAGAGCAGAGCCATCTGTCCACACTGAAAGCACTGGCCCAGGATATTCAGATGGCAACTTGCACATCCCAGCACTGCCTCTCAAACCACACCTGGGTAACACCTCCAGTTTCTGTGACAACAGTGCAGACCTGTCAGACTGATCTTCCCAGGAGCCTCCCTCCTGACCTGTGCTAACCTCTGCTAACCCTGGCCAAAGATTAGGAGGTGTCTGTGAAACAATTGCCTGAAATGCCAGCAGGCCATGGCTGCATGGAAGTCATCCCAACTCTCAGTGTTGCATCTTGAAGGTCCCCAGAGCTCCCACAGAGAACAGAGACTAAATGAGCTTTAAGAAACTGTTGCCAAACCTTCTGCTTAGAAAAGTTACAGAGATAAGAACATTTAATTCTCTAAATGGGAAGATTCAGTTCAAACTACAGTTGAGGTGATGTATCCACAGGACAAGACTCATATGTGAATAGCCCAGCCACAAACCTCAGAGGAGGTGCCTGAGTATAACCAGGGAAGTCTGAATTATCCCTGCCAGCTCCTGCTCTCTGCTTTAAGAGGAAACCACATGGCCTGGCAGTGACAGCCATGACAGACATTGTTTGGTGTGATGTGGATTTTTTGGGGTTTGTTGTTTTTGGTTTTTTTTTGTTTTTTTTTCCCAAGAGCAGCTGAACAAAGAATTGCCACTAACCACACTCTCACAAAGCAAAACCTCATCCACCATTCCCCAATCCCAGCTGAATCCCAGCCCCCAGTGAAGCATCAACATTCAGACACTCTCTTAAGAGTTGACAGAGAACAGGCAGGCAGGAATTCCTTCCTGCAGGTAGCTGTTGGGAACAGACTGGGTAGCTCATGGCAGAGATTCCAGTAATTACACTGCTCCCAGAACGGGTGTCCTGGCTGAACACTGGCAGATCTGAGTCCAACCTGGACTGTGCTCAGGAAAGATGGTCACACATTCTGTTGCAACTAAAACCCTTCCCTTATGAAGGGAACAGAGTCTTAGAGCAGGGGCTGCAGAACATCTCAGGGTACAAAAACCATCTTATGGTGTCACTTACCTATTAGTGAGTTGCTATTTCTGTTGACAGGTTTGGGAGGAGGGACAGGAGGCTGTTTGGCAGGAGCTGTGCTGGTTGTACTCGTGGGAGCAGCAGTGTTGGCACTGGCAGGAGCAGGGAGCAGAGTCCTGGGAGCTGGGGAAGGGGCAGCTGTGGAATTGACTGTCTTTGCTGCTGTGGGGGCTGTGCTGAAGGGGACAGTTCTTGCAGTGCTGCTGGCAGGTGTTGGTTCCTTTGCCTGCACTTCGTTTGCCTCCTGGGAAGTGGAGGGAGGTCTTTTAGGAGGAAGCAGAGGTTGTCTGGGAACGTGTGGCTCCTGAGGTGGTTCCAGTTCGGGCCCAGGGTGGCTGCTGGAGGAGCCTGCAAAGGGAGGCAGCTCAGTTTAAGGCACCAGAGGAACAGAAGGATCAGATGAGAATTCAAAACTGCTTGCAGGAGAATGTGAAGCCCTGATTTTGCACACATCTGGTTTCTTACCCTGCCTCTTCTTTGTGTCCTCTGCTGGAACAGGTTTCCTAAGGCTGGATGGCTTTGTGGCCTCTTCCTCCTGGCTGGGCAGGTTGGAGACCCCGGGGCCCCCAATGGGGACAGTGTGGCCATTCTTCAGTGCTGGGGGGTTCAGCTTTTCTGGCTCTTCACCATCTGCAAGGGGAAGGGAGGAGAGAGAAGCAAAGAGAAAACACTCAGCAGGCAGGGGAGAGGAGAGGAGAGGTGGTTGAGCTGACCCAACCACCATGGAGCCACACCAGCTTCTTTCAGGCTCCTGAAAGTGCTGCTCTTCAGTCACCTCCTGCACAGGACAGCACAGCAACACAGCCAGCTGGAGCTGGGAGCCCTGGATTTCATTACTAATGAGGAAATCACACAGCACTGGATGCCATCAAGGGTTTTTCTTCTGCCTGTCCTGCCCTTCCTCTGAGGTTACAGATCAGCATGCCCAGTGCTGTGCTGCAGCACAAGGAAGTTTTAACTGAAGTCATCAATCTCCAGCAGCTTTTGCATCCACCCTCCACCATGGAGCAGTCACCAATTCCCTGCTGCAATGCAGATTCCAACATGAGCCCAGTCATCCACTGCACATGCAATAATAGACTTTCATAAAGTCTTTGGATTAGTGGAAGCATCCCTGTTTTCCTTGTTTCTACCCTGAATTTGGCACAAAAATCGCTGTTCGACCCAGAACATCAGCAAGGCAGATTTCCTCAGTTTACCTTGGTTTTAATCAGATGTAATGGCAAAGCTCTAGAAATTGATGTAGGTCATTTTGACTATTTCTGCTTTCACAAATTCTAGCATGGAGGTTCCCAATGTTGGAAGCAAGACCTCTTTTTTTTAAAAAAAAATTCCAATCCAGCCCATGCTTTTGAGGGTCCTGCAACTCCTAATCCCCATGAGGAAATACTCTACCACCCTCTGTAATTGCCCTGACAAGATACATTTTTGACCGTATTAGTCTCAAAAAAAGACTCAGCATCCACCTCTAAGAGGAAATTGCCCATTTTGACTGATTTTCAACTCAAGAAAACTTGAATAAATACATCACCCATTTGATTTAAAGTATTTTTCAATTCAGTCTACCATCTCTGAAGGAATTGGAGTGTATGGCATCCATGCCCTCCAGGTGCTAGACCCCAGCACACTCTGGTGCTCTGATTTTTGATAATTTATTCCACTGCCCTCCTCACCTTTCCTCTCCCTCTGAAGTATTACCTCCCCTTCCCTAACCTGGTGTTTTTCAGAAGCTTCCCAGGATTTCTTTTCCACAAGAAACATCCTTGGCAGACAGTGCTGCCTTGTTCACTCACTGCCCTTCTCTGAAATGCAGCAGGCACATACTGCAACAAGAGGGAGTTTCCTCCCCAGCTAGGGATGAAACTCAAGGGATGAGCCAGAGATTTTTATGGCAGCAACTGCCTCTGGTTATCTAAAGTTTTCAGCAAGGGAGACAGGAGCTGTGGTGCAGCTCTCCTCACCACTCAACCTTGCTTTCCCTTCTCTGGCAGGGAGCTGCAGCCCCTGATGGCCTCTCACACCATCTCCCCCTCAATTTCAGCTCCAGTGCTCTTCTTCAGGGTCAAGAGAATGCAATGCCATGTTCTTTCCTTACTGAGCCCAGTATCTGCATCCAGGAGCCTGCTGACCTCCCACCCAAGGGCAGCAAGGCTGCCTCTCCTGCCTTCTCCTCCACTTACACCTCTTTTACCTCTACTCCTCTCTTCCTCACCTCAAAGCATCATCCCCCAGAATCTTTCCCCCCTAAGAACTCACCTAAGAAAATTAACTGACCTCATTCAAGCAGGTTTGAGAACTGCAAACAAATACCCACATAACCCACTCTCACATCTTATGACTGCCCAAGTGTCTTAAACTCCCAGAGGGATTTAGGTAATGCGCCTCTAATCCACCCCTCCTGCCAACACTGACTGCTCCTTCATGCTGGGGGGTTTGCACTTTGGATTACACCCATCTTCTGTTTCTAAAACCAGAGCAGATGTCTCAAAGAAGAAAATAATTCCACCTTAGGCAGGCTTCTGTTACACCTGCACAGCATGGAAGATATCTGCCTCCTTGCCCTCTTTAGCTGGAAGTTTGGTACCCAAAGTCTGTGATCTCTCTTCCAGTTTCACCCTGTGCCCTCCCAGCCTTCTGTACCAGTGAACTCTGCAGGAGGCTCTGACACCCTTGGGTGGGTGGCTCTGGCTCCACTGCAGCACAGCTTTTTCAAGATGTTCTCTTTGTTTTGCTTTCGGTGGTTTGGTCTGAAAACCACTGTTTCACCTCCAGTTTTCCACTTTCTTAGAATGAAACTTGCACTAGGCCTAGGCTGTCTCTGTAGTGTGTCCTGAGGTGCAGTTACACACTGCTCTAAGCCAAAGGCCACTCTCCCACCTGCAGGAGATGGGGGCTGCTATCTCCCCACACCTTCCTGCCCCCTTCCTTGAACCCACATCACACAAATCCCAGCCAGGTGATGGGATGGTGATCTGACCATTTATTTTGGCAGCATGAGCCAAACTTGGGAGACATCAAAGATGAAAGAAAAGGGGCTAAGACTTCTCAGACAGCAGCACAAACTTTAGTAAGCCCAGTGGTGACCATGACACCCTACCATGAAGCATCTCTTGGTAGATATGCCCCTACCCAAGCAGCTCAGAATTCATCCATTTCTGATTGTTCTCCCAAGCTGAGCCCCAGGGGCAGCACCTCTCCCATTTGGAACAGCAGGAGAGCTGAGTGACAGTGTGACAGCAGAGGCTGGCAGGACAGCACAGGTATGTGGAGCACAGCACAGAGAGGAACAGGATGGGAAGTGAGCACAGCACTGCCATCCCACCCTGCAGGAAGGTGTCCCACTTCCTCAGCACCACCTTCCTCCCTGGGCAGGCTGCCTTCCTCCCAGGTGGGAAAACAGACAAGAGAGAGCACTGAAAAGGGTGAAGCAGACAGGAATCACTTCAGCAGAAAGCTCTAAAATGTGTCTCCCAAGAGTGAGGCTTGGCCAGAGGAAGATCAGCTACACAGACACAGACAGAAGATCATTTGCAGACTCACCCTGCTCAGGCTCTTCCAACAGAACCCCTCTTTTTACCAGCTCCTCTCTTGGCTTTCGCATAGAAATCTTTCGTTCTAAAACTGACATTAAATTGAAAAAAAGCACTCAGAAAACAGGGCAAGCTTGAAGTTCAAGAAGATTTTTTTAAGAGAGTCTCTAGAGGAAATAAAAGGGCTTCAAATTTCACTGGTTTTGCATGGATTAAGAGGAGAGAAGAGGAACTGCATGTTCAGACCTGCATTTCACACTGCACTGCTGATCATGGAGCAAATCCTCCCTCCCCACAGCTGCTTGGGGAGCTTCCTTAAAAGAAAGGAATTAATCTGTCTGAAACTACAGCTCCATGGTGAGGTGTTTCTGGAGAGACTGCAGGTGCCAGCCCATCACCAAAGTCCCATTTTGGTTCTTACAGGTGTCAGCACTCAGGCTTGTGACAGCAAGCCCTCCTCAGATGGATGGAGGAAGGGACACCCACCCAGCCCCTGTTATTTACCTTCTGAAGTCTCCTTGAATTTGTCACTGCTTTTCTTTTTCCTCCACTTCCAGGGTTTGAAAATCTTGCCAAAGCTTGAGAACTTGCTTTTCCTCTTTGTAGGAGGTGTGGTGTCACCTGATTCCAAAACATCTACCCCCATGCTGGCATCACCTGGGGCGTGATCCACCTCTTCAGCTGCACAGAGAAGAAGGAAAAGGATAAAGAATTATTTCTGTGCTGCAAGCAACAGCTCCCATCTCCCACCAACCCACCCCACACTGGGAATGCTGGCAGATGTTCATGCAAAGAAAGAAACAAAGTTCTGTGGCTCCACTGAGCCCTCGCATCAGCTTGGGGAGACACAAGTTCTCAACATGAACAGGGCAAAGGGAAACTGGTAAAGGCCTTCCTGAAGAGACAAAGATTACAGAATCCCAGAATTGTTAAGGTTGGAAAAGACCTCCAAGTTCACAGATTGAATCCAATCTGTGAGCAATCCCTACCTTGTCACCAGCCCAGAGCACTGAGTGCCACATCCAGTCATTCCATGGAGACCTCCAGGGATGGGGACTCCACCACTGCCCTGCACAGACTGTGCCAGGGACTGACAGCTCTTTAAATGAATAAATTCCTCCTGATGTCCAACGTGAACCTCCCCTGGCACAACTTGATGCTGTTTCCTCCTGTTCCTTGTACTTTGGGAGCAGAGCCTGACCCCCACCTGGTGCAGCTGCCTGGCAGGGAGCTGGAGAGAGCGAGGTCCCCCCGAGCCTCCTTTTCTCCAGGCTGAGTCCCCCAGCTCCCTCAGCCACATATTAATTTAATTTTGCAGTGTCACAGCTTTACCCATGAACAGAAATCACTTCCCTACGTTTTCTCATCTTTATTTGTGCTGGACACAAGTCATTACCTGAACACAAACCTCTTCCAGCCCACTGAGCTGACGTTCACAACTGTCTGCACCCTAAAATCACCAGACCCTTTCCAGCAGCTGGATCTGCTAGATTTTCCCCTGATTTTCCTTCTATAAATAAGGGCAGCAAAGCTGGCCAAGAGAAACAGCTCCACAGGAAAGCCACACAATACAGGCCTGTGCTCCACCTACTGCACAGGAGTCTCTGGAGAACAGCACAAGAAGGACACGGAGGCGGGAAGGGACATGTGAAAAAACCAAACCAAACCAAACAAAAACTACCTCCAACTCAAAAAAAAAAACCCCCACTTTTGAAGCAGAACCAGAGCACAAAACACTAATCTGGAGACTGTTGATCCTGATGTTGCTGTTTTGGGGTATTTGATGGAACACAGAGAAGCACAATGAGCAGAATTTAGCACTGCCTGCAAAAAAATAAATCAGTGCACACAAGCTAAGTGAATCCAGCTGATGCCCACCCCATGGCAGGATTTCCAGAGCCAGAATCCCTCAGCTTTCAGCACTAGAGACAGGAGCACTGCAGAGCTCCAGGAAAAAAAATCCTATGGAGAAGAGAGACATCCCCCAGCCCCACCCAGCAGGCTGGAGTGTCCTGACACAAACTGCATCAGGTGTCTTCTTTTGGAGCCTCCAGGTCAGGCATTGTGGAGCTTGGGAGCACAGCAGAACTTTCAGTCAACTTCAGACAAGCCTGAGTGCCTGCAGAACAGGCAATGCCCCACAGGTAACAGGAAAGTTCAGCCAAGAATCCCCATCTCTTGAGACTGAGATTGGGAAAAGAATTTTAGGGGAATGTTGCTTCACACATAGGACAAAGAGCTGATAATGTATCTTCTGTATCCTACAAACCTTCACTGAGGATACAGGCCCTGATGTGAAAAAACAGATTCAGGACAGAGGGAAAAAAAAACACACAAAAAAAAAGGCCTTATGCAGCTCTACCTGAAACCCTGCAGTGCTTCCCAGCATAAGATCTCAGATCCCAGAAAGCACAAAGCACAGGCAGCCACAGCCACGGGCTCCTGGATAACCTCAGGGCTGGGGACAGGCTACCATTGTGTCACTGCAGGACAGACAGACCCCAACTTTCCAGTCTGAGCAGCAAATGGAATGGAAGATCACCGAAACACAGGGAAGAGAAGGACAACAGAGGGAAACTGGAGTGTTTGAGCCACAGTTTACTTGTTGGATGTGCTTTTGTTTAAATCAGCCCTGTAACAGAAAGTCCCTCACTCTGAACCAGTCAAAAACTGATGTCAGCCAACATTTGTTTGAAAAAGCAAGACTAATTCAGCATCTGAGATTAAATTAAAAAAAAATTAAAAATAAAGAAAACAACAACAACCAAAAACAAAAACAACCCTGACTTCATAACAGGAGAGAAATTGGGTGGAAAATAACATACACCACGGCAGCACTGATCTGTGATTTTCTGCAGGGATGGAGGGAGGGTGGATGGAAGGTGGGGGGCACACAGAAAGGCATTTCAAACTCCCAGAAACCCAAGAGGAATTGTCTGCATGTTTAGAAGCACTTTCTTCAGTGACCAGAGCATTAGCCCTGGAGTTGTACATGCAATTTTAACAAGCAGTATTCACTGTGCTCAACAGAGCATTCCCAAACTTAACCAGGCAGGCATGAGTGCTTGCCAAGCACAGGCTGTGGACAGAATTTGATGCCCAAGTGTCATCAAAGGCATTTCCCTCACCTTTCCAAGGAGAACAGTGCTGAAGGCAGCAGTACCAAGCTTGCCTTATATCTACCTCTTCCCTGAGCTGCTCTGAGGAATGTCACTTATTTGCTGCCTACCACCCAAGATGTCAGAGTGCTGCACTAAGTAAGTTATTAAAAGAAAACTCAACCATCAGGTCCAGGGATTAATGAAGAGTCCTCAGCAACCTGGAATGTCTCCATTTCCATCAGAAGGAGAACAACAAGCATTCCCCTGCCACAGTCCCCTCTGAGCAGCCAGGGAGGAGCACAGGACATGAAGGGATGGGCTAAAACTGCAGGAGACACTCGGTACCTCCAAAGGAGGAGCAGCTAGAGCAGAGAGGGTGGGGAGAACCCACATGTGACTGCTCCTGGCAGAGCCTCTTCCAGCAGCTCCTGCAGCCCAGGCTCTACTGTCAAAGCAAATACCTTCCCAGGGTGGAGTTTTGCTGCCAGGACTGCAACCACGCAGGTGAACACAGGAGGTTTCACAAGATCCTCACACAGGAGCAAATCACTTGGTCCTGCTTTGCCTCACTGCTCCCTCGGCCTGTTCCAGCTGCTCCTGCTGAGAGGCAGGTGTTGTCCAACAGGGAAACACTTGGTTTTGTTGGTTTATAATCACTTCCATGCCCAAGAACAGCCAGGCAAGAGGAGAGGGGGAGTCAGGCACATTAGAACACTAAACTGTCCATATAATTTCCACTACCCCTTTGCTCTGTGTAGAATAAAACCTGACACGTTACTAAACATTCTGAGACCATTGCAAGCCCACTGCTCACAATTCCTTCCCTGATGCCCACTGGGATTCCTTCTGTTCTGTCCTGCAGATGACAGGAGAGCCTCTCCTACCCTTCCACAGCACTCTTCCTTTTTCCATCCCCAATTACCACAGGGACAAAGAGATTTAAAGCAGTCTGTTGTGAAGCAATTATGACACTGAGGACTAACTAGCAGGGTGGATCAGCAGCTGGAGGTGAGATTTACAGATCTACATTCAAATAACCTTATTGTTCAGTGATTGTTCACATTAGTGCTCACACTCCCTCCAAAACAGACCTTCCCTTCCATTCACGGCCCATTTCCAGCTCCAATCTCCAGGAAATGGTGCAGAGAATCCACTTTGCTGAGGCTGTGCCTCCTCCTGCTCTGCTCTACAAGGTACAGGAGGGTCCTTAAGCTGCTTTGCAATGCAAGAGGGAAACCCTTCCTTATCCGAGTCAAGCACTGGGAAACAGGGAAGGAACCACAGCAAAGTGCAAGGGGAATGAAATCAGGCAGAGAAAAAGAAACCAAACTTCGAGGGAAGGGTGGGAAACATCAGGAACCTGATGCCTTCACCCAACCTGGCCCAGCAGCAAGGCTGTGTCCAAGAGACCTCACCATGGTGCCAGGCTGGAAAACCCATTTTAAATACATGGAAAGAGTTGAAATGAGGTCACACAGCCCTGGGTGAAGCCAGCAGAGTCCTCATGAGAAGGTCAAGAGATTCCCAGCTGGCAGGTGCCTGAAGTGACCCCATGCCAAAGCATGGCCTTGTTTAACCCCTCTGGAAGTAGTAGTCCATGCTTTGGAAAAGTGATCCTGGAGCTGGGAGATCCCCCCAGAGCCCACCCTGACAGTGGATGCTGTGCTTAATGTTCCAAGAGAGCCCTGACTGAGGAAAAATCAGGAATAAAATAAGTGCTGCAACTTCAGCACGTTGCCTGATGCTCCCAGGGTTGATGGAACACTTGGAGCTCAGAATCCAGCTGGTCCAGGGACAGTGTGATGTCCCATCTGCTTTCCAGCCTCCTGCCATCTCAGATCCACTCTCCCAAACACTTAAGCTGTTCTGATCTCATTCTATCCAAACAAGCAAGTGAATTTGAGCTGTTTAAAACAGCAGATTTGTGTTAACCCAAAATGTTTAGACTGAAATAATCTAGGGAAACATCATGAAATTGGCAGAGCCTGAACACACAAGAAGGCAGGAAGCTCCAACAGTGCCAAGCAGGTTGGGATCCAATTCCCTATCTGGTCTGCCTGGCCAGCTGGTCCTTTCAACCCTCCCCTGCAGACATGTTTTTGCTCAAGTATTCCAGTTAAATTTCATGTAGAAAAAAAGCTCATTTTCCACTGCATCTTGTGGTGTTGAGTGACCCCAGTTTATTTTTTTTTCCAAAACAGACAAAAACCATTCCAGTGGAAGGAGTAGAGACCCACAGTTGTCTCTCACATCCTCATCAAGTGGCTGTGGTGATGGGTCACCCATTCCCAAAGGTCCTGTCAGGCTTGGGGCTGCCATTCCCATTGAACAGAGGGAAGCTTTCCCTTCCACCACTGCTCTCAGTGGGTCTAACAGGCACAGCCAGGATCCATGGGGTCAATTAAAAACCCCACATGTAGGCACAGCATGGTCACACACACAGGACACCCCAGCAAGGAGCTCCCAGACACATCAATGTCATGGTTTAATGATCACACCATGGGCTGGGGAGGAAAATCCACCTTGTCAGCAAGGAGAGTTAATCCCCATCTTCAGGGGTCAAGCCTCAAAATACCCTTTTGTAGAGCCAAGCACTGCCAGCCTGGAATCAGGAACTTCAGGGACCAACAGGAATAACAAAAAGCATTCTCTCCATTAAGGATCATTTCTCATGTGGAAGACACCTGCAGCACTTACACAGAAGAGAGACACCTCTGATGCACAGTGTTAACAAATTAAACCCAACCTGGATCTACTGCAGGGCATTCCAGAATTAATCCTGGTTAGTTTTTAAACTGTTTTAACTCAGGCCACACATCCTCAAAAGTCACCCTGGCTAGGGAGAAATTTTGCTTTTAAGCTAAAAATCACTTCAGATGCAAGTCTCACATCACAACAAAGCAGGGCTGAAGGCTGTGAAGAAATCAAAGGATTGCATCTCAGATGACAACAGTTTGTGATATCTTGAATATACCTGGGAGAAAATGACTGATTTTTGGTGTTCCTGAGGAAAATGGCACAATCCTTTAAGGATGCAGGGTCAGTGAGCCCCAGGACAGGACTGCAGAATGGAGATTCTAGGAAAAGGTTGAGAACAAGCTGCTTTTCTCCCCCAAACATTTCTGCAGACATCCAAAGGCTGGTGAAGCAGTCTAGCTCCAAGAGAAGCAATCCCTGCACTACCATGGGCTCTTTGCCCCAGTCCTTTTCTGTGATGTAAGACCTGGTAAATTCTACCTTCATTAAGAGACATCCTCATGAGGAAACATCCCCATTTTGATGTGTAAACAGACTTGCACAGTGTCTAAACCTTGAGCTTGGGTCAGATTCCTTCCATCCACAAACCAGAGTTCACCCAGAACCTGATCCACCTCTTCTTGTAGGAATTATTACAGGATTTCCACAAATCCCAGGAGTTTCTGTGCATAAAGAGCTTGCTGGGCATTTCTGTCTTTGGGCAAATGAAGTACTTCAGTGCCACAGCACAACTCTGCTTAATCACCTTTATTTCCTTCCCTAAGGAACGCACCTCCCTGAAGTTCTGCCATCGAGCAAGCCCATGAGATCCATCAGGAAGGTTTGCAGGGAATGTGGCTGCTCATTACACACCTCAAGTACCTGGAATACAGCAGTACCTACAGCAGGAGCACTGCAGCCCAGAGCCAGTGCCAAGATGCTGCCACAAACCTTTTGTTGCCACCACAGTGTGGATGCACAGGCTGCAGAGCAACAAAACTCCCTTTTCCCACCCTGCTGTGTCCAGCAGAACGGTCAAGAATCTGAGAAGCTTCCAAGCAAACAGCAACAACTCAAAAAGCAAACACTCTTTGAGGGAAATGATGTTAAAAGTATACAAAAAGCACTTTGGGTAAATGTTTCTAAGCTTCCCTAAAACAGGTTTAAAAACTTGGTGTGTGTTTTCCTGAATGGTCCAGGGAAGACGTGAATCTCAACCTTAAAGGAATAAAAGGTTGTGGTCACAAAACAGCCACAAATAATCCCAGTCCTTGGCTTCCCTGTGTTTTGTATGTTTCTAATCACCATAATCTTCACAGGACTCTCCTTAACAGCATCCTGCCACAGTTAATGCAAGAACCATCCTTCAAGTTCCAGATTTAATCAGCAGGAACTGTGAGAGCTGTGCCATGAAAAAAAGACTTCAGAGAGCAAAATGAGCAGTTGAGGAAATACCAGGTCTGCTGGCCCCAGCCTCCAGAAAGCACAATACCATTACACCAAGCCCACTCCCCTGGAAATTACCACTGCTCTTGGTGTTTGATGAGAGAAAAAGCCCAAGACTGACCAGGTCAGCTTCTAACAGTGAATCAGTGCAAGCAGAAGATGCTGTTAATCTCCACAGCACAAAGATAACTGGAGTTTTACTTCTCTCTTCCACTCTATCACTTTATTTTTAGCAACTCTTGAACAAGACAAGCTGGAGTGATCTGGTGATGGGGAAGAGAATCACTGCCTTCATCTGAGCCCTAGAAATGCTTGATAGGGTCAAAGTTATAAAAGTGAAAAATAATAAAAGAATAGTCTGTATCTTGAGGATGCTCTTTTTGTCTGCCAATGTCAATTTCTTCTCTAAAAATTAGAAAATTCCACTTTACAGATGAGGGTGAACAAGTGAGCCCAGCCAGCTAACAGTAAGTGGGAATGAGAGAAAGGCAACACAGTGGGATGTGGAAAGTCTCCTCATAGCCAGTGCCTTCCCAATCCCAGTGCTGGGAACAGCACCAGGACAGACCTGCAGTAACACTGACCCCACACACAGAGCTTGGGAAGTGGGGCTGCTCCTGGAGCTTAACACAGTTGTGTTTTCTCCAGCCTGTTACTGAGATACCTCACAGTGGAGAGGGAAAAACAAGCAGGGAGATTATTGCCAAGCCCTTCTCCCTCCAAAGCTGCTCCAGCTGCCCCAAAAGCTGGGTGACATCCATCACAAGGAGGCAATTCTTGGTGCCTTTGGTCTAGGCTGACTCTCGGGGCTGACTCCTGCCCCACACAGGTGAACTCTCCCATTGTCCAAGCGCTTTGCAAAGGGTAGCGTATCCCTGAATCCGTGCCAGCCTCTAAACAGCAGCTTGGAGCCTGCCTGAACATCAGAGCACACGTTGCACAGCGATTACACGTGAAATAAGTCAGAGGAAGGAAGGAAACGGAGTTATTTCTCTGTTTTCTCTCCCCAGCTGGGCGCAGGTTACACAAGTTCCACATTCCTCTCCTCCCAACTCCTCCGTTTCACCTGCAGCCCCGGAGCTCCCTGGCTCCCCTGCCCTCCATTACTCACCAAAAGCACCTGGATTTACCGGTCTGGAGAAGTGCGGCTGCCCCATGGGATCCCGCTCAGAGCGGCTCCCAGGCGAGAGGTGGGAGGGGAAAAAGAGGAAAATACGCTGAGAACCCTTTAAAATGATCAATCCACGCTTCGGCCGAGGGAAGACGCCGGCGGCTCCCAAGGCTCAGGCGGCGGCTCCGGTGTCCGATGGCCGGGCACAGGTCCTGTTCTCCCCGTCCCCCATGGCTGGGCACTCGGATTCTCAGAAATAGGTGTCTGTGCCAGCTCCCTTCACGCAGGAATGCCTGTCATTCCAGAGCCGAGCTGCCTAGGGCCCAAGCTCAGGAAGGGGAGGAGACAGGCAGCCACGATCCAGCCACTTAGCTGCACAATCCAAATTTATCAACACCCCTCGCTCCTTGCGTCCAGTTTAGCAAGGGGAGAGAAAAGCTGGGAGCGAGGAGAAAGAGAGCGGTGTTTTTTTCTAAAAGATGTGCTTGGAGAATCCGTGCACCTCCCAAAAATGGGATTAAGGAATTTACAGCCTACCTGTGCCAGCTAAACACAAACAAAGGCAGTCAGGGATGAGACAGCTGTTCCCTAAGTGCTGTGCGAGCTGCATTAACCCCCGAGCAAAGGGAATTTCAAAGACAGCATGAATTGATATGCATCTAGCCAAATATGTAATAAAAATACAATTTCATGCAATTCCCCTCTCCGCTGAAGTTACCAGGAAGCGTGTCTTCTCGCGGAATTTAAATTTAACAATGGAAAATTTAAATTTAACAAGGGAAGGAAAAGTTTCGTTTCCATTTATGTGTCACAGCTTGATGGTTAAGGTAACCAACATCCCCCTTAGCTATCTGCCTCACAATAGAAGATCTCCACAGTTTAAATATGTCCATTTAGATTCCTTAATTTATCATTAAAATCTGGGTAAGGACTTCTGTGAACCTACAGCTCATTTCCCTACACCCTACAGAGGAGCAGGAAAATCTTTAAGCATCCAGAAGCTTAATCTTAGTTCAGGGAAAAAAGAAAAGCAATTTTCAAAAACACACAGGAATTTGCTGCAGCATAAAAAGGACTAAAATCAGGAACCTGACCCCATGTGACACATCTAGGTTGGCTTTTCCCTAGCATGGGAGATGTTTTAAACAACAGGATCTGCTGGAGCTCGGTGCCCCTGTCCTTGTTGGGCCAGCAAGAGGAGGATTTCAGTATGACTGAATACTACTCAGGATTTCAGTATGACTGAATACTACTCAGGCAGCAATCCCAATAGGAAAATCTTCTATTCTGGGAAACAACCAGACCCAAGATTGTCGATTTTGGCTGGTGCAGCTGGGAACAATCAATGCTGCACATTGCCCAGAGCAAATGCTGTGGGATTGCTGTTCCCAGCCCCATGGATGGGGGGGATGCAGTGCTACAAAAACACACCCCAAAAACAGGGCAAGGGGTAGTTCTGAAATTCTTTAACACCTCACCTGAGCCACAAAGACCTTGGTGCTCTTGGTTCCCCCACTAACATCCTAAATGTGCCATTGGGCAAATTTGCAAATAAATCCACTCCTCATCCAAAGCAGAGCCGTAGAAACAAAGGAGGAAGGGGAACACTTGTGCACCTTCTCCACCTGCACTGTGCTTGTCCCTCCATCCCTGGTGCCAGGCACATGACCCTCATCCCACAGGCAGCAGGAACAGGTGGAGGAGCAGGGGATGAGCAAATACCACTGTCCTCCCCCGAGCAGGGCACGTGGACATTCCTGGGAGTGTTGCTCTTCTCCAACTCCCACCACGGACATCTCCGCACTCGGGCTCTCACCGTGGGCAATGAACATCCTGATTCCCAGGAATGCTCCACCTCATTGAAAACTTTTGCTTTGAAGCAAAGAAAAAGCCATTTTTAAAGCTATTTATATTTGCTGCCATCTAGCAGAGTCCCATAAAGGTCAGAGATAAAGGCAGGAAGATTTCCCCAAGTCTGTAAATCAGCTACCCAGCTTGGAAGGAGATGTGGAAAAAAACATCCTTGCATTGGGGAATGCTACAGAACACTGCCTCTAGACCTGCCTGGCTTCCAAAGAATTCAAGTCACTGCCTTTTCTAAGGCATTTGCTGTGAATTCAAAGTGCACAAAGCTCTGCTACAGAACAGATGACACGTAGTAAATTGTTAAAGCACAGCAGCACAATGATATCCCTGACCCTTTATTTCTACATTAGTAAAACATGAAACATTACCTTAAATTTCAATAAAAATATTTAAATAAACAGATTTAAATTCACAGCAGCTGCAGTCAAATAGATGCATAACAGTTACTCAGGCTCTGGGGCTGCACAGAAACCCTCCAGGCTATGAAATAAAGTTCTTTACATTTCTGTATCCTTCATCAGGCCTCAAAGACCATCACAGAGAGAATAACAAGGTTTGGCAATGGTTGTAGCATTAATATTTCCTCCTGAAAGTCAGGGCTGTGGTGCTCAAGGAGCAAGGAGATACAAATCTGTGTTTCAAATTGCAGCTGGCTCTGGACTTAAGCATCATTCAAGGAGCACCAGCCACAACTCACTCTTCTTTTGGGGGAGAAAGCAAAACTCCACCAGAAAACAGCTGACAACGTGCACAAAACAGCACAAATCCAAAAGTAACAGCAGCATCATTATTTTCAAGGGAACTCATGGCCAGAAAAACCCATCAGTCCATCCTTCAGCTCCACCTCTGAAAGGAAAGGTGCAAATTCTGGCCCAGAAAACAAAAAAATGCTCCTGCTTCAACTGCAGCCTGAGGTCAGGGCATAAGAACAGCTCCTAAGAAATCCTCTGCTTTCAGAGGGCTTTTTTTCCACTGCTGGGGAAAAATGCAGAGCAAAGCAACCTGCTGTTGTCCCACTGGACATCAAGGATAAAGGAAAACCCATATTTTAAGCAAGGAAGAGTAATAAATGGCAAAAATTCCCATAATAATGAAAAAGGCCATCTAACTTTGCTGCACAGCAACCAGAAGAAACCAGAGCAACTGTTTTACTCCTCAGGGACAGGTGATGACTTTCTTAAGATGAAAAACTTGGAATAGCAAAGAGCTTCCTAAAGGAGAGCAAAATGGGAAACAGCTGATTGTCCCTTCAGCATTTCCTTTTAAAATACAGTAATGAAGAAACAAGAGTTACATGAAAATTTTAAGTGATTTAAGGAGAGGCAGATGGCTGAAATAAAAAGAGAGGCAGTAAACACTCAAACACAGGATACATGGCCTTCCTCTGAAGTTTCATTTCTTCTCCATCCAGCCCGGCATCCCATTAAACCCCTGGCATTTCCACGTTAATAATCTGTTTATATACATTGTAAAAGGCACTCTTCTGGATTGTTTCACTTTAAAATCTAATGAAAGCCATAATGAGCCCAATATTAGCTCCTCTAATAAAGCCAGTGCTGCTCACATTTTGGTTCACACCGACGTGAAATGCTACATTCACCCCTGGTGACTCAGACATTTGTGTGCCATGATTCAGCCACAGGAACATTCAAAAGGACTCCAGCATTATCCCATCCCTGCTGATGGAGCTATTTAAAACCAGTGATACTGGGCGTTTTCCTTCAGAGCTCATCACCAGAGACTCAGCAGGAGCTACAGGGACTTGGAGGCTCTTTCACCCACTAAAATCCTCACACAGGGACCACCCCACTGGAAGGGCCGGTAGGGAGGAGAAAAAGTGGTGGCAGCACTTCTCTGGATGTGTTTTATTGAATGGTTTGGGTCAGAAGGGACCTTAAAGTCTGTCTCATTTCACCCCCTGCCATGGGCAGGGACACCTTCCACCACATCAGGTGACTCCAAGCCCCATCCAGCCTCACCTGGAACACTTCCAGGGAGAGGTAGATTCTCTGGGAAACCCATTCCGCTCCCCCATCAGTCTCACAGGAAGAATTTCTCCCCAGTATCCCATCTAACCCTACTCTCTGTCAGTTTGAAGGCATTCTCCCCTGTCCTGTCACTCCAGGCCCTTGTAAATGGTCTGTCTGGACCTTTCCTGCAGGCTCCCTTCAGGTCCTGAAAGGCCACAATTAGGTCACACCCCAGAGCTTCTCTCCTCCAGGCTGAACAACCCCAGCTCCCCCAGCCTTTCCTTACAGGAGAGGTGCTCCAGCCAGCCCTCTAATCAGCTTGGTTTCACCACAGTTTTTGTTTTCAGCTTTGGAAGAACAAGAAAATGAAATAATCTTGTATGTACACACATCAGCCGTGGCTGCCTAGAGAGATGAACCCTCCTGGGCTGTGCTGTGACACTGAGCCTGTGGAGCCATCAGCAAGGGCAGCAGAGCAGGGGGAGCAGGCAGCAGACACCAGGGAGTCACTCTGAACAAATGAACACAACGTGACGCTCTTCCTTTCCCCTCACACGGCATGAAAAGCCAGGCTGGAAGTGGAAAATGGGTTATTTATAAGGCAGCTGGCATCACATTGTTTGGCCCCTGCAGACTTTGATGGTTCAGATGAGACAAATGGGAGCTAAGTGCTCCTACACCACATGACTTCCTCCACGCTTCCTGTGACATTTCCAAGAGGGAAACTCCTATTTCCCAGAGCATTTCAGCCCCTGTGACCCCAGCAGTCAGTCAGCACAGTGCTCCACCTCAGCAAAGGGCAGCAGGTCCAGCATGGCCACTTGGTGCCATGTCCCACAGCAGCCCAGATGTTGACCACCGTGGAGCACAGCTGGAGGAAGAGGGAGCTGTGCCAAGGAGCAGACTGGCAGCACTTCCAGCCCCACCTTTGGGAAGGTGAGGCCGTGCCCCTGGAAAGTCCTGCAGTCACAGCAGGTGGCTGGAACACAAGGAATTGCTTCATTGTCACAGGGAATGGGCTTAAAAATTGAAAATTAAATCGGGCTTTGGGCCTGGAGGAGCTTAAGGCAAAAATACCCCCAGCCTTGCTTTCCAGGGGAAATACAACTTCCATTGAAGCAAGTTTTAGCCAGTACTGGAAAAGTCTCACCATCAATGCCTCCTCACCACTCCCTGCAGTTACAACACAGGCCAAGTATTTTCTTGTTTACTAGTGAGGGAATGCTGAGGAATGTCATCTTGACAAAATTAAAGATTCAGTCACATCTTGGCTAACTTAACTAACCCTCATTTGATCACTATGGTGATTCATGGCTTTGCCATCTCGAGGCAAGGGAAACTCCAAAGCTGATGAACAACTTTTTGGAGCACCTTGAAGCAGCATTAAAAGAAAGTCTGGTCAGAAGCCAAAGGAAGCACACATATAGGACACATTCCAGCAAAGCATCAGGCATTAGCAAAGCATCAGTGTATTCCCAACAGGGAAGCATTAAGAGGTAGGATACCCATCTGCCACTTCCAGCTACATTATTAGGAACGCATTAAGCAAAAACACGGAGAAGAAAATTACATTAATTATTGCATTGTTTAGAGAAGAAACAGGAATGGTATTTAGCTTAACTCTTGTTTAGCCCTTTCCTGCAGCAAAAACTCAAGATACTCAGAGAAAAAATGAATAAACTGACATCACCTGAGGCTCTCCACTTCAAAACATAGGCATGAAGAAAATCAAAATATATTCCCCTCCTTCCAAAGCACTGCCCAGCATGAGCTTTTAGGGCTGGCCCAACACAGCACACAGAGCTCTTCCCCAGCAAGTGCAGTCACATCCATCACAAACAGCCTTACAGGACAAACCATAAGACTTCACAGCTTTGTGCAGACATTATCCAACATAAACAAGTCCTCCAGCAAAGTACATCTATGCCACTTATAAAACCAATGGGACAAACTCTGTTAAGCACAACACTGGAAACTGCAAGCTAACAGCAAGAATATCAGTAAATATGAAACATCTACATTCAGATTAAATTGAAATTAAACCTAAGAGGTAGGACTGTATTTTAGCCTAAGTTGGTCTTCAGTGTATAGGTCAAGGTCCACAGACTCGTGATCCCAAATTTCTCTTCCTACCTCTAATCCTTCAAGATGTCAAACTTCAGCTGCAAGCCTCTCTGCCCACACAGTAACTGAAAAGAAAGGCAGCAAGATCCCTCTGTAAAAGTTGTTTCCTCTTTTAAACGTTCCATAAAAATCTCAGTAAATGCATTTGCTCTTCATACCCAACGCTGGAACTGCAGCAAAAACACCTTTCCTCTGCCAACCCAACGGGCTTGCAGCAGCCACACCACACCAATAATCCAAATTATCCTTCAACACCTGCAGCTCTCCAGTCTGAAGTTACATTTTTTCCAAATTACTGCACAAGGCAGGCAGTGCCAGGGCATCCCACCACCCCTGACTCACATGGCTCTGCTCAGGAGACTTACAAAAGTGCCTTGGTTTAAGTTTTTGGGGAACACCCAATTTCCCCACTGCACCTGCTCTGTTTTAATTATTGACTAGGCGAGGAGCTCCTGATTAAAATGCAAGGCAAGTCTGGCACACAACCTCAGCTTCTGATCATCTCCCGCAGATACAGTTGGCAGAGAAACCCAAATTCCCTGCCACAGCTCAGAAATTAGAAGAAAGGGTGGATCAGTTTCACTTGGGGCACTTAAATTCAGCAAGGAAAATACTTTTTGTACCCTTGCAACTGAAAACTCTCTTAAAACTTGAAATTTTAAACCACAGCCTTAGGTTCACACACAGAGAGAAGGTTTAAAAGCTCCCTTTCAGTTGTACTGTGTTTTTACAAGCCATTTGTGCCAGAGTAAATCTAACAGGTAATTACAGGTCTGACCTCCTTCTATTGCACAAATATGCCTTTGGAAACAATGTGGATAAATATTTGCCCAATACAAGAAGACAGCTCCAAGAGGAACCATTCCAGTTTATCAACTCTGTGATTCATGTTGATACAAGCTTTATTCTCTATTTAAGGAACAAGATAAGGCTTTAGGAAGTGCTTCTGCCCAAATTATGTTTCACAGATCCACCATGGGCCACCCTAAACAGTGGCATGGCCAGACCTTCAGGTCACACCCAGACAAGAGCCAGCTGCAAGACAAGGACTCAACTCCAAATATTGACTCTTGCTCAACCACCAAGGTATCTCTGGGCAGCAGCGAGGCCAAAGATGAAACATGATGAGTAAAACATTGCTGCTAATGTGAATAAACCAGTGCTGGGGTGGTAAAATCCCCTTCTTCCCCTTTGGAATTGGGGAGAGAATTACAGAGGCCCAAAGGAGCTGAAAACAAAATGAGAGCACTCCACCTGCCCCCTTAGGCTTATCCTGAAATCTCAATCCCAGATGCTCCTGTTTTCTGCCAGTACCAAGAGAACTTGGGAAAACAAGGTGGTGACAGCCACAGGCACCAAGAGCCATCCAGGAAGGAGGCACAAAAATCAGACAGGATCATTGTGTCCCAAACCCTACAGACCTTGGGTCCCCCAAACCAAACACTGTTTACTTACTGCACTGACTCACATGAGTGTAGGGACAATGCCATGGGAATTGTTTACAATGTCAAGGTCTTTTCATATAATTAAAGGAAACGTCAAGAGATAACACCAAAAGTTCTGAGGGTACAGCTAATCCTAACCTTGTAGGAAGCTATTTCTCCCTGAGCTGCTCCCCCTCTTGCAGAAAAATCCCTTCACACATTCCCAGATTCCTCAGTTCACATCATTCCCTTCATCCTGTCTGCACAGCACCAGCAGCAGCCTCATTTATGAGCAAGCAGCACCACACCAAAAGAAGCTGAAGATCATTTCCAAGACTCAAATAATGCTCCCCTCTCCTCCCACTTGGCAAGTCTGGACGTGGGGCTGGAGTCAGAGCACTGCCACGGGCACTGCTGCTGGCAGGAAACGGGGTTCAGTGCACAGAATTGCAGAAGAATTGGGGTTGGAAGGCATCACAGAAGAATTGGGGTTGGAAGGCATCTCTGGAGGTCACCCTGTCACACTGCCTGCCAGGGCAGGGTCACCCAAAGCAGGAGACACAGGGACACAGGTAGGTTTGGAATGGCTCCAGAGAGGGAGACTCTGGGCCCTCTTTGGGGAGGTGTTCCAGGGGTCTCCCACCCCTATGGAAAAAAGTTCTTCCTCACATTGAGGTGGAATTTGTGTTTTAGTGTATGGCCATTGCTCCTTGCCCTGTCCCTGGGCACCACTCTCTCATAGCCCTCAGAGATATTCCATAGACTCACAGAATGTTAAGGGGTTGGAATGGACTTTAGAGATCATCTATTCCCAATCCCCCTGCCCTGGGCAGGGACACCTCCCTCATTGATGGGATCCCCTCTCAGCCTTCTCTTCTCCAGACTAACCAGGCCCTGCTCCCACACTCTCTGCTCATCAGAGAAATGCTCCACTCATCCCTGTGGCCTCCACTGGACCCTCTCCAGTAGCTTCTTGTCTTTCTTACACTGTGAAGACCAGAATCAAGCACAATAAATTAAAGCAGGGCAGTGAGAGCTGTGATCACAGCACAGACACCACAGCCCATCAAGGAGGGGCTCTGAAACAGCAGCTCAAAAACCCTCCTGCTGGAACAGCCCAGAGCTCAGCAAGAATGAGCTCCTCAAATATTTACTCACCCTCCCAGAAAAATTCTGCAGAATTATATCACAGGACTATTTCAAGTATGTCAGCTAACACACTTCCAGCCAGCCCAATGGGAGCTGCTGTCCCACCTTCACTTGGATGCAGATAATCCACACACCAGCAGGACAGACAGAGGAGGATTCCCCCTCTTTCCTGCCCAGGGCAGTCTTTGGGAGCCTCACACCTGAGTTAAACACCTGGAGATACAGGCTGGGATCACAGAATGATGTGATGGCAGAGATCAGGCAGCCAAAGAGCTCTCTCTACATCCCTTGGCTCCATGAGGCATTTCCCAATGCTCAGGAAGGGAATGCTGCTGATTAGAGAGAAAGATCTTACTGAAAGGTATCAGTAAAATCTCCCCACCGTGGCATCCACCAAAATCTACCTCCTCAAAAATCCAGAACAGGCCAGACTGAACAGCACCAAAACTCAGGTTCAAGGGTTTGCAGCTTGCAGGAAGAATGAGCAAGATCTACAAGAAATTCAAAGAGAAGTCACTGAGAAAACCAATGGAAAACCTCTCAATTAACTAATTTATCAGGGGTCTGTGCCTCCTCTATCAGACTGTGTTCCAGGAATGAAAAGTGGCTCCAGTAAGAGTATTCTTCAAGAGCAGTTATAGCAAGGATACCTCAGAGCAAGTGTGTGGTATGCAAAATTATGGTGTAAAAACACAAATATTAAAGTGTTTCTCTGGGCATTTTGGGTTTGAAATCAGCAATTTTGTCTTGTGCTGCATTCCCATCTCAAAAAGCTTGTGGAAGGTGCTGCCTCCTTTGCTGTGACAATTATCCCCTGAGGTCCCTGGAATTACAGGCTAGTGTGATGCCATCTAAATCTGTCACCTTATCAACAGCAGGGCTGGCTGGCCTCTGGGCACTCAAACTGAGCCAAAATCCCAGGTGGCCCCTTGGCTATACCAGTATACATCCTCTGGGTGCCTTCTTTGAGACAGCCCAGACACTTTGTCATTAGCAACCCTGAAGCCTGTTTCTGCAGTAAATGAGCTCCTTGGATCTTCCAAAACAATTCTCACCTTCCTCAAGGGAACAGAAAAGAATAAAAATAAAACCTCACTAAAAAAGTTCTTAACAAGATCAGCCCTTAAAAAAAAAAAAAAAAGAAAGAAAAAAGAGAATCAAAGCTTGGAAACAAAAAGCTGACTGATCCTTTAATAACAGAACTTTCCTGTATTTATGGAAATTTCTGGTTTGGCACAAAAACATCTGCTCATTTAGTGGGTGTTATAAGTATCACTTCTATACTCTGGTGATGCTGAAACCAAGAGGCCTGATTTAGTGATAAATGACCAGAGAAAAACATTTTCCATGTCTTTGAAAGCCAAATTCTAGTTTTCACTGGGGTGTAGGGCTTCACCCCTACACTGTATGTGGTTGTCTCAAGTATTTTGTGCTGCTGCAGCCGCTGTTGCAGCCTGACCTGGCAGTGACACCACCAACACTGCTCCAGCTCATTCAAACCCTGCCTGGAAGTCAGGCCAGTACAGCCTGGAGGTCTGTGCCCAACAGGAAAACAACCCCATCTGTGATGATCACAGCCAGTGACTGAACATGCACTATGGCTCTTCTGTCCTTCTTACAGGATCATTTTGGTTCCTGGGTTTTCCTGACAATGGTTACCTTGCAATTTATCCAACTGCTTCAAACCAAGCTTGAGATAATCCCTTTTAAGCACCTCACCAGTTTTTTGTGTTTAGAACAATCACCACAGGCTATCATGGATGCAAAATGTGATTTTCAAGCCAGAGCTAATTATTCTCTGCAAATATGACATCCCAGAATAGTCTCCATCACAGAATGGCATCATTTCACTCAATGGCAGATCCTTGATGCCAGGAAGGTGTGACACATGAAGTCTCCTTTTAAACTTGCCTTTGTTCTTCAATTCTTTTCCTCAACATCCATTTAGGGATGGGCTTAAGGGATCTTTCCTCTGGAGGAGGGAATGGCTTCAGGAGGCAACAGGGTTCATTGTCAAACTCATTAGAAAAAAATAACCCAGCACTGCTGCAACACATTGCCCCAGATACCACCTGCCAACATTAACTCTAGGAAGCCTGATCAATTCTTTATCCTGAAAAGGAACTTAAGAAAAAGCCCCAAACAGAGCAAGGGTGCCAGACTGACTCATAATCCCATTAGAGTTATCCAGAGCACTCAGTTTGCTCAGTATCTGAGAGATAACAGGATTAACTTCATGTTTGACATCATTTCAGCCTAATAATTGTGGAATCACTCCTACAGCCCTAATGTCATTGATTCAGCAGGGGATTCCCAGCACTCCCCCACGAGTCACAGCCTTGAAAGCCCCTTCATTAGCCTCAGCATCTTAAGTTAATTACTTGGAGAGATTTTCTTTTCCTCTCCCAAAACAACATGTAATTTAACCCCTGCAACCTACAGTGCTTGGGCAGAACAAATTCCTGCCTTCACTGCAGGAAGAGACCCTGTTTACTTTCCTAATCACCACTTTAGTTTCCAAGATGTAATGTTAAGACCAAAGAGCTGGAGGGGGGGAGGGCAGGTTTTTCATCATTTTGGTTGAATTTCAACAAAAAAAACCATAACAAAGGCTGGTCATAGTAGTCTCCAAGATCAAGTTTCAGCCCCAGATCCCCACCTAACTCTGCCTTCCTGGGGAGAGGGGGTTGATCTGCTCTCTAAGAGCAGAGCTGCAGCCAGCCTGGATCAGCACAGAGCCTCCAGGAGTGATTTTCCATGCCAAGCCATGACTTGCTGCTCACCTCGCCTTGGAAACCTCAGTGCAGTGGGGCTGGGGAAGGAAAGGGAAAGCACACAAAGCAAACAGTACACAGAGCTGCTTCACACCGTGTGGGGGAAGAGAGCACGGGAACCAGGACATGTTTTTATAGGGATTTTTTTCACGGAGAGCAGAAGGCTGTTAAATTCTACCTTTCAGTGCAGCGGGAGGCTGTGCTGTACCAATTCAGCCAGCGTTGTTATGCTGGCACTAAGCCCAACATGTGCCAAATCAGACTCCACTGCACTGCCTATGAAAGCCAATGTCCACAGTCACCGTCATGGTTTGTCTCTTTTACTCACCCTCCTCCCCCCCACAAAAAAAAAGGGAAAAGAGGAGAGAAATCTCCTACAGAAATGCAATTCACAAAATTCTAGACTGGTCTGAGTTCAAAAGGACCTTCAAAACTCATCTCGTTCCACTCCCTGTCACAGTTCCCTAGAGCACATTGCTCCAAGCCCTGTTCAACCTGGCCTTGGACACGTGCAGGGACGGGGCAGCCACAGCTTCTCCGGGCACCGTGTGCCAGGGCTCCCCAGGCTTCCAGGGAACGATTCCTTCCCGCTTTGCCATCCATCCGTGCCCGGTGGCACCGGGACGCCATTCCCCGTGTCCCCCTCACGCCCGGGCCCCGCGCGCCCTCTGCCGGCCACATCGCGGCCCTGCGGGCCCGGCGCTGCCCGGGCGTGAGGGGGCTCGGGCCGATCCCCGGGCATTCCAGGGCCGGAGCGTGTCCAGGGATGGGAAACACACCCGGGGAAGGGGCCGGAGAGCCAGGAGCGGCTCAGGGAGCCCGGAGGAAAGGAGGCTCGGGGAGCTTCTCGCTGTCTCCAGCTTCCTGACAGGAGGGTGCAGCCGGGTGGGGGTCGGGCTCTGCTCACAAAGACAGGAGGAAACCGTGTCAAGTTGTGCCAGAGAAGGTTTAGATTGGATATTGGGAAAACTTCTTCATCAAAGGGTTGTCAGTCCCTGGCACAGGCTGCCCAGGGCAGTGGTAGGGTCCCCGTCCCCACAAGGATGTGGCATTTGAGGACAAGGGGCAGTCGTGGCCTTGTGCATCCTGGTGAGCTTTTCCAGCCCGAAGGATTCTGAGATTCTGTGGTAATGAAACTGCACAGCTGAGCTACACCCATGTACAAAGCTCTGCCTTACACAGCCTCAAGATTAGCTAACTCTGATGGGCACCAGGATCCATGCAAAGCTCAGCTCAGAGCATCCTCAGGCTGAACAGATCTCTACATGAAATTTAGCAGCTCCTATAAATGTTATTCTTCATGCACCAGGGAATACAAATTTATCCATGACCCAGACAGTATATCCTTTTGAAATCTTAAAATCTCTGCTTGACAAACCCAGGCTGGGTTGAAGAGCCATGTTCTCAGCCAGCAAGTCACAGTTATCCACTCATTCCACATAGCTGGATGGGTCCAACCTGTAAAAACCTCTATCTCTGGTTTCTTGTTTGTTTCAGGAGACAAAAGACACCTTCAGCAATCAGAGCCAGGGCTCCTTTCCAAGACAAAGGAGAACCAAGCAGATAAAGCGGTGATATCAGAAGTGACAGCATCCAAATTTTCACACTGGGACTGCACCTCAGGATCAGCCTGAGGGCCTGGGAGTAGCTTTGTCCAGCCAACAGCTCAGCTAGCACTATTTACAGCTCACAAAGGCAGCAAGATAATGAGAACATTCAGTATTTTGTTGTTAAAAGGCCAGGTTTGCCACTCAGCCTGGACACATTGCTCCTGCATGAAGAAACAATAATAACAAAAATCACATCTAAACTAAACCTGCTTGTCTCTGGTTCCAGGCAGGCTCCTTTTCTACTCCCAGCCTCAATAAAATCAGCTATTAAAATCCCCGGACAGAATTTACAGGAAATGTTCCAGGAGCAAGGTGAATTTAAGGTCCAACAAGTTAAAAAAGAACACTAGAAACTCTGGAAACCTACTGCCCTCCTCCCTGCCCTACTTACTGAGCCGCAGGAACTCCAGGCTCACTGTTTCACAGCAAGTCACCCTGAATTACCCAGAGGATTGAATGCATGTCCTACAAGGTCTTATCTCTTCACACAAGGAATATGATTGTTCAATTCTGTCATGAAGCACTCCAGCAAAGGACATTTCTCACTCAACATCAGCCTTTGCCATTATCTTGCTCCAACCAGCCTGGAGGCCTCTCCATCACAGCACATCCACAGCTGAGCCAGGAAAGCACAAAACCAGCAGAATTAACCTCTGCTTTCCCCCAGTCAGAGATATGTGTGCAAACTACAAGACCACTTAGCACAACAGCTTCAAAAGTCACTCAAAATGGGCTGCCATGGAATTACAAGGTCTCTGGCAGGTCAGCATTTGGCTTGTAGCTCAGGAGGGAAAGGCAGCAAGACTTCAGACACCTCAAGTTGTTCGGGGAGGAATTATTGGGTATTGATTTTCAGAAATGCCACACTGACTAGATGGATGGGTCAAGCTGAACCATTTGCAAATACAGCAGGCAGAAAAAACAGCATTGAGTGTCCCAAGCACCCTGACAGCACTCAGTACATTAATTACACCAAGAACTAGAGCAAATTTAAGAACAAAAGGCTGTCAGGATAATGTCCCAAAGTATTTTGCTAACCCCTCAAATGCACTCGACTTATTTACAGTAATGCTTTCAGGGAGGTAAGGAAATTCTCTATACTGCACCTTTTTTAAAAGTCAAATGCTTTCCACAGAGATCAGTTCCAACCTCTGGTAACCTGCCTAAGGAACAGTAGGAATTTGCCTTTCTACCTGCTTGCAAGTTAGCACACATCAACTGTAATTAAGGACTTGATCTCAGGCACTTTGGCCTCTTTGCTGCTTCTGCTGTATCACACAGAGCTGTGTTACTGCTGCATGCACAACATGAGTGGAGCAGCATCTGAGTGGAAGCACAGCTTCTGTGTCTTCCTGGAAGAAAAACCCATTCTTTTGTTCTGGAACAGACATTATGAAATTTCCATTGGCAACTCAGCAGCGACTGTTCTTCTCCAGCAGACCTGAGTTGGTGACAGCAAAACTCCCAACCCTGCAAAGCTCTGACTGCAGATCAAACCCAGCACACACTGCTGGCACTGACTGCCAGCTCCAGCAGCCTGCCCTAAACTGGGACCTCAGAGCCCCTCCCTGTGCCTAAAGGGACTCCAAGAGAGCTGGAGAAGGATTGGGGACAAGAGCCTGGAGTGGCAGGACAAGGGGGAATGGCTTCCTGCTGCCAGAAGGGAGGGATAGATGGGATATTGGGAAGGAATTCTTCCCTGTGAGGGTGGTGAGACCTGGTATAGGTTGCCCAGAGAAGCTGTGGCTGCCCCATCCCTGCAAGTGTTCAAGGCCAGGTTGGACAGGCCATGAAGAAAATCTGGTCTAGTGGAAGATGTCCCTGCCCATGGCCCTCCCAACCCAAACCATTCCATCATTCCATAATGGTTCCCATAATGGTTTAGAATCTCTGAGCATCTGGAGGTATAGCTCTGATTTTTGGGGATAAAGATGGGAATCAAGCATCCAGCCATGCATCCTGCTGGGAAAAAGCAGCAGAGCTGGTGGGGTAAGAACCAAGTGTTCACATTTTCAGCCCTTTTCTCTACTCAAGACTATATTTGGAGTCCAAGTCTCCAGAAGCACCAGATTCATATCACACTGGTTTCTTTCTGAGACATGTAACCCACAAGTCAGCTCAGATGCTAAAACAAATTACCTCTTTGTTTGCACAAAGGTGAAGGATTTGAAGAGTATTTCCTATTTTTAGGAGGAAAAGAACTGGGAAAAAAAGTAGCACAGCAGGAGATAAAGAGGATGAAAGTCAAAGGGGATAGAAGTCAGCATGGAATAAAGCAGTAGCTGCAGAAGATTCTTAAAGCATCCATAAACTTAGTAATTTCAGAAGCTTTCTAAAAAGGCAGCTTTGAGTAACAGCCTTTGTGTGTGCAAAGGCTACTTCACTAATTTCCTCAGATGTTTCACAGTTGTCCCACAGAATTAAATTTAGATCTTTTAAGGACTTAAAGGTTCACATCTGAATACCTGCAGAGGAAGTCTGCAAGCGTGGGCAGAAACTGTCAACAGAGTGCAAAGTACAGGAGGTCAAAGGCCCCAACAGCAAACAATTTCCATGAGAAGGCATTTCATGCTCCCTCTGAACCTGTTCATTAATGATTGCTCATTACTGGCAAGTGAACTGCAGGTCTGCTCCCACCTTAGGTAGATCCAATATAGCTGCAGAGCTTTCAAGGAACCTAAGGTGAGACTTGCCCTGCCAAGCACGAAGATTCCACTTCATATTTTGCTTTTTAGATCTCCCAGGCTTACAGATGAAATACTAGATAGAACACAATCCTTTGACAAAGAGAAAGCTCCAAACCTAGCTCAGATCATGGTAAGGTGAGTGAATGGTCTTTGGGAGGTGGCCTGGGCAGTGACAGCACAGGCAGTAGATGAACAGTAAAAACAGGCTCCAAAAATAGAGTGTGATTCTTCACCTGCACCACAGGAAGGATCTGAAGAAGGGAAAGATATTCCAGAGACATTTCCCTTCAACAGATCACTTGTGTAGGTGGGACCTTGAGGAAGCTTGGCCTGGCAGCATGTGTATATTTAGATTTCATTCATTCCCCTCCCTAATCTCCATCCTCCCACGGGCACCACGGGCCTCTCCAGGGCAGCACTGTCCCTCCAGCAGGGACCACCAGCACCACTTCATCCCCTCACAGAATAGTGCAGATTCCCCCACTTCAGAACCTCCTCCTCACTGCAGCCTCAGCAGTCTGTACATTCCTAAAGCAAATGCCAGTGACACAGGCACAGCCTACAGGAAAGGTATGCAGTTTTAAATCCAGCATTAGTGACAAACAAAGACATCTGAGGCTGCCCTGGCTATGGCACCCCCCTAAATTTACTGCAGGGAACTGATGTAAAATCATAGAATCCCAGGATGGTTTGGGTTGGAAGAGGCCTCAAAGCTCACCCAATTCTACCCCATGCCATGGGCAAGGACATCTTCCATTAGACCAGGTTGCTTCAAGCCCCATCCAAATTGGCCTGAAATACTTCCAGGGATGGGGCAGCCACAGCTTCTCTGACAAATCCATTCCAGTCCATCACCCCCCTCACAGGGAATTTCTTCCTAATACCCAATGCAAACCCACTCTCCCTTCAGTTTAAGGCCACATAACTTAATCTACAGTCACTTACTCAGGGCCACATCACAAAGTTTGCCAGAAGTTTCTGTGTATTCTTCTCTGTATTTAACTCAAGGCAGGGTTGTGAGCAAATTTTAAGCTGCATACCTGTTCTAGAATACCATGTATGGACAGCTCTGAAACTTCACTGCAGCTGCCTGGAGACCTGGCTTCCACTCGTCCTCAGAGATGAGCATGAATTAAAATCTGAAGACAACAGCAAATTTCATTTTTAATTAGCCAGGGCAGTCAGCCAAGGAAGGCTCCCCCACCCACCCATGGCTGGTGAAGCCTGACAGCTCAAAAGGATTTACACTTCCCTGTGCATTCCCAGTGGCCATTCCAAGCACAGCAGCTCAAACAAGTGCCAGCCATGCAGCATTGTGAGTGCAGTTAATATCCAACCAGCCAAGGACAGCAATGCATCCAAAGCACCAGGCTTGAAAGGAACAAAGGGCACAGACTTGGACTTCAGCTCAGCTCCATCTTACCTCATCTCCAGGATCAACCCAGTAGTCCTGAGCTTAGCAGCACTTGGAGAATGAATATCCATAAAAGCAAAGGAATATTAAGGAAATTATAATAAAAGATCCATCTGTTTATTCTGTCTTTAATACAGGGCTCTTGGCTGCCAGCACTAAGGAGGTAACACATAAAGCTTCCTGACCAGCCATGGAGGGAGTCTGTGCATGCAAAGATCCTGTACAAATATTCCATCCCAAACTGGCATTGCTCAAGTTGTTCACAGGGAAAGGGGAAACAACTTTACTTAAGCTGGCAAAATGCAAACAGAACATATGGCTTTTCACATCCCAGGCCACCAGCACTCATCAAAACAGGGACTTCTCAGAAACCTCAAAAGGCTCCAGCTCTGTGTCTCACTGATCTAGCCAAAAAATGGGGTTCAACTGCATGTGAGAAGGGACACAAAGCTTTATGATGTGAACAGAGGTGGCTGGTGGCAGTCCCAGCACAGGCTGAGTCCTGGTGAATAAGGAGAGCTCACCAGTCACAGAATGGCTGGGGATGGAAGCAACCTTGAATTCCTTGTTCCAGCCCCTGCTGCAGGCAGGGACACACGAGATAGACCATGTTGCTCAGAGCCTCATCCAACCTGTCCCTGATATTGCTCAAAGCCATCCACAATTCAAGCTCCAGAGACTGAAAAACAGCCCTGTTCTGCTGTGCTCTGTCCCAGGCCTGACCTGGAGCTGCCACCTCTCCCAGGAGCTGCTCCAGCCTCAGCTGCCAGCGCCACACTCACCTCACCTTCCACCTCCTCCACAAGCCATCATTTGTAATTAGTTTGCCACAAGCAAATCAGAAGGGAAAGCAAATCACCACAGATTAAATGTGCACCTGACAGCCCATCAAAGAGGGGCCACAGCAGTTCTTGCCACCAGGACATTACTTTTCTGCAGGAGCTCTTGGTTTGCAGATGATCCAACCAGGCTCTAACACACCAGCTCTGTATGAAGCCAAAAACTGGCCTTGATCTGCCTCACCAAGCACACTGCCATGCTGACAAGCACAACCATTCCCAAAGTTTTCAGGATGGCATCACCTGACTGCACACACTAACCTAGAAATATTATTTATGAGTTAGAAGTCACCAACTAACACAGTCCAGAAGATGTGAGGTCAATATGCCCCATGGATACTGGTTTCCCAAGGTGCAGGCAAGAGCTTTCATGCAAATCTCATGTCAATGGCATGGAAAAAATGGGCATTTAACTCCTTACTTGTAGCCATTTTGGGCAAACATATGGAAGAGCTCTTCAAGACAATCTTTAAGCCAAAAATCTGGGAGTTTTAGTTACAACCATATCCTTGCACCAGTTAAACCTACCAGCAATGAATTTGCTTGCTTCAGGGCAAGCACTACACACTGCCTAAAGCAAGGGATTTAAATTTTAATTAAAAAAAAAAATTTAAAAATCCTGTATCTTCTGCACCACAGAGAAGCCTAAAGGAATAAATACAGAACAACAGGAACAACCAGGAGCTGATCCTCCTTTATGTCTTGCCACGTGCCTTGTTCAAACCAGCTCACTGCTTCTGGCCTCTTCCTTATTAAGAAAGGGCATGTAACTTGTTTTCAAGAACTTGGGATAGCCAGGAGAGCAGTATTCCAGGTTTCACAGATGGGATATTCCAAAAATGATCTGTATTACAGAGCTTCAGTCAGATCTGGGTCACACCACAGTACAAGTGCAGCTGATGCATCTGCCAAACTACATTATTTTCTAATCACCTTCTACACCTGAAATGAAGACATCAAGTTTAAAGAAATTGGGTTCTTTCTGACACTTAACCAAGGAGGACAGGTCAGATCCATCATCTGTGGCAAGACACCTGGGACTGTACTCACCAGTGCTCTCTTCCATTCCTCTTGTACGCCAGTGCCCAGAGAAATTCCTACAAAAACAGGAAACAAAGTCAACACCCAATTTTAATTTTAAAATTCCAAGTGTGGAGAAAGCTCAGATTTAGTTTTATTTCTCTATCAGCTCTGCACAGCCTACACAAACCAGTGTGGAGTGAACCTAAGGCAGAAATCCTGCCCCAAACTAGAAAGTGTGACATTGTCACCCCTCTTTGAAGACATCACAAATTTCTAATCACACACATGCTGCAGTGGAATGAAAAGAGAAACAAAATTAAGGTGCCATAATTACAAAACAGCAATATTTGTTCCCAGGGAAAACATTCCACTTCTGTCTCTTCAGGAAGGGATGTGCCTGCTGTAAAAGGGAACAGCCTACTGCTTATCTAGCAAAGGCAGCACAGCACGTGCACAGGAAGTATTTCAGATGTCACACAGCCATCAAGGCACTTCTGAACATACTGTGGGGGAAAAAAAAGACAGAAAAAAAAAAAAGGAACCAGGATTTTAGCAGAAAAGCCAGTTTTTCTCTGGAAAACATTCTGAAATGAGGTTGACAGGGGAACTAAGTTTGAGGAAATCATGATTTGTCTTGATTTTGACAGATTCTGCAGCACAGTAAACACAAGCTCAGTACTTGAGAAAACAAGAGGTTCTGTCCTCAAAATCTTGCAGTTCAAACTTAGACAACCACAACTGGACATGTGAGCAGGAACAGCATGGAGTGACTGGGGAAGAATTACAAAATAAGCTTGTTCCAGTGCTGAGGAGCCAAAGCCAGCCTTTATCCATAGCCCACCTCAGCCCAAGCTTTCCCCCATGAAGCCCAGGCCAACTCATCACCTCTGCTCCCAGCAGCAAAATATCATTTGGTGGCTTTAGTTTAACATCAGATCAGCTGATGGCCACCTTCATGTGACAACTTGCTGACTGTGCAGCATGTGCTCAGCCTGTTCAAGAGCACTGGAGCATCCCAGGGCTGCAGTGTCAGCAGAGACAACCACAACACACCACCCATGGAAGCTCTGCCAGTGGGGCTTTTCAGCTTTGCTTTGCTCAGCTGTGTGGGGGAAAATGCTTCTTTGGATCAGACAAGCATGCTCCAAGGCTACTTCTCTCTGATGCAGCTCAAATTCCATCTCAGTGATGCTCTTGGAATTGGGGGAGGTAGGGGGAGGAACACCTCAACAGAGCCATTAAACCCCCAAAACACAATTGGTGATCACAGCTTTAAACAGCTTTGAAAAGAGAACAAGTATCTGTACAGGATTCTGAGCAGCCAATGTGTGGATCAAGAACATCAGAAGGTTTTGGTTTCAGAGGCAGACAGCCACACAAGTCACTTAGGAAACACCCTCAGAATCCCTACAGCCTAATCCATTAAAATGCAGCTTTCACAAGTGTTTGGATGCATGGTTTGGTGCATCCACGTGCTGCATCAAGGGCACCATTTGCAAGGACTGGAATGAATGAACTACAGAACCATTTAGGCTGGAAAAGCCCTCTAAGATGATTGAGTCCAATCACTGACCCAGCACTGCCAAGACAATCACTAACCCACGTCCCCAAGTGCCACATCCACGTTTTTTAATGCTTCCAGCAATGGTGACTCCAACACTGCTCTGAGCAGCCTGTACCACAGCCTGACAACCCTTTTGATGAAGAAATTTTCCCTGATATCCAACCTAAAACTCCCTGGCACACCTTGAGGCTGTTTCCTCTCGTCCTGTCCCTTTACTCCCCAGGAACAGAGCCTGACCCTCATCTGGTCCAGTCTTGTGCCAGAGAATTATCCCCCACTGAAGGCAGAAGAGCCACCATCCCTGCCTGCCCTTTCAAGCAAGCCCTTCTGGGAAAGGAAAGCAGAAGGAAAACTGAAACTGCCACCTCAAAGTCTATTTGAACCTCAGCACAAATGAGCAGCAATGCTCCCACTCCCCCAGAGCCACCAGGGAGCTGGGTTTAATTTCCCTTTCAAGGGCATTCCTGCACAGGCTGTGCTGAGCTCTGCATACTACAAGGGGCACATTTGTGCCTGGAATACTAATCCTGGCAGCCTGTCACTGCTGGACACTCACTGTGCACACCAGAGACATCTGTCACTGCCTGATGGCACAGCTGGAAGCACCTCAGTCTGTGCTGGGAGGATATTTCTGAGCAGAAGACTAAATCCACAGTATCTGGTTATTAACAGAACAAGCATAAAAGGCACACTGCAGAAAAAAAAGGTGATGCCAGGGTAGAGGAAGAGGGAGCAAAGTCTGCAGCATTGCTACAGGCTGCCAAGGCAGGAGCACACAGCTCTGCCTGCACTGAGGAACAGGCACTTCTCACAAGATATGGATTAAGCAGTGCAGATCCTGCTGCCAGCCTTAACTGGGACTGGCTAATTGGAAAGCTGTATTTTGGAATAATATTTGAGATAACCCACTCCATGGAACAAAAATTTGCTTTTATCCCCCAACTGTCACAGGTTTCCCAGATACCTACTTCTGAGAAAACTTGGATTTTTCATTTCCTCTAGCACGACATGCCACAGTTCCTCTGAATATTCATGTCCTCTGAGTGCTCCCACATTCCCTGGGCCTGGCAGCTGTGTCAAAAAATTCCTGTATTTCCCTGTTGCAGACACAGCTCAGCAACTTCCAGCACTTGGGACACTCCCTGCCCCTCACTGCTCTGGCCACCACAGCAGCAGAACCACGGTCTTTGTCTGCCTCCAGACTTCCAACACTTTACAGCTTTTTCCCCAGCTCTTTGTACCACTCTAAGAATATTTTCGTGTTCCATTGACCTGGCTCTGAACTGCTGGCAGTAAGGTGATGGCTTTTTTCCAGCTAGGCTGCTAATCCACACACAATAGAAAACGACTGATTCCAGCCATGCTGGAGTGTTTTCTTCAGCTTTAACACACTCACTGCTGCACAGGGAATTTTGTCTTTCCCAGCTCTGCCCATGTGCTCAGCTCTGTCACATCCTCCCACAGCAGCACAAATTCCTGATTTTGGACCTCTTGCCATGCCCTCCCAGCCATTCCTTGCAGGAGCACCGATCCAGCTGCTTTGGGAACACTCAGAGGAACACCAAGCATGTCCAGAGGAGAGGGCTGGCAAGGACAGGACCTCGACAGCCCCAGCTCAAACCACCACCAAGGTGCTGCTGTTTGTTCCAGCCTTGGGCAATCCACATCCAGCAGCTTTACTGAACAGCCCTGTACAGCTTCCCCCTTTTCCTCAAGGTCTCCTTTTTGGCAATCCTTACCCAGACCTCTGGAACATGAAGCATTCAGCTTCCTTCAGAATGGAGCTCGTTAGCTGGACCCCTCTGTCCTCCCTGCTCATCTCCAGTAACATGAATAGCCTCCTTCAAAAGGCTACAGCACCATTCCAAAAGTCCAGCTAAAACCTAAGCCAATGTTGGTTGTTTTTCCCAGCTAAACTAGAAAACTGACAACTCTTCCAAGCAGAAGTGGCACATTACTTCTCCACAGTGGCTGCCAACAGGCTTGCCTTAGGCATGGAAAGGCAGTTCCCATGCTGGCTCAGCTCGAAATCACCATTCCAGAGAGGGACAGGACAGCAGCTGGGCAGCTACTACATAATGAGACACAAAACCCAAGGTTGTCTTGGAAAGAAAAGCACGTGGGGGGAGAGAAAGGATGCTCTTCTAACAGTTTGGAACTGTATCCACCAGCTGGAGGGAAAGGGAAGGGTTAACACACAGCCATAGCTTGAGGAACATGGTCCTGCATTAATAGAGACCATGACCCATGAAATTAAACAAGCTCACCTGACAACTCCCAGATGATTATTCATTTTGACCTAACATGGTGCTAGTAACAGCCAATAAACAAATATTATATTATCACTCATTATGCCACTTCAGCCCTTTGCTTTACACTACTTAAATAACATTACTGCAGCAGCACCCAGAAGGCTCCCACTGGGGCAGATGACCAGAGCCCAGCAATGATGCTGCCCACAACAGCTTACCATCATAACAAGAAAAAATATGGAATAAAAAACCAGGAATAAGGCCAGCTGGGAGATGGAAGCCAGGCACAGAGCAGCCTCCTCTTCATCACACAGAGAATGTCCTGAGTCTTCCTCCCTGATTTGCCAAACTCCACTCAAATGCTGACCCCAAACCATCAGGATTCTCCCCAGCTGCAAGTGTTTCTCAAGGGCCAGACTTACAAACCCTCCCCAAATAACCCAGGGATCTGGCTGCCTGATCTGTTTCATAAATGCAATTTCAAAAATAAAATCAACATTTTATTCTCTCACCAATAATTACTCCTTCCAGGAAGCCAGATGAGGGGATTTTTGCAAAGCTGAGATAACTCCACCTAATGCCATGGGTCTGTTGGCCTTAAAGCTCCATCAGGTCCTCAGGGGGAGGGCTAAAGAAACTTATTTTATCTGCCAGCAGTGAGATTAAGAGCATGGTAAACAATATTAAAATTCTGTTCTACAAAGCAGAATACCTCAACAGCACCAAACTGTTCTCCCAAGGGTCAGATTACAGCACAGGTGCACAACTGGAGTTTAAGTATTACAAGGGAAATTCTTAAAAAGCCTAAATAGATCAACCATGCCAAATGCCCCAGTACAGATTACAAAATAAGGTGTAAAGGTATAATTAATCTCTTGTTGGACTCAGTGGTACAAAGGGGAAGAGATGCACAAGCCCCTTTTCAAGTCAGTGGGTACCAAAAAGCTCATCTATTTTTCTGACTCCATCTAAAAACAAACCAGCTCCACCTAAAAGTCTTGGTTTGCTCACATCCTTCAGTTACATGGTTTGAACATCATTTGCTGTTTTCTGCAAATTGCTGGGACTCCAAATGCTGGTTTCAAAATCCTCTGAGCAGCCTCAGCTGACCCAGTTTGTTCTGTACTAATCACACACTGAGCAGTGGAGAGGTCAGTTGGAGGGAAATCAGAATATTCCTCCTCAATAAAACCACACAGATTAAACCCAGTCCTGCAGCCTAATCTGGCAACATGTCAATTAACGGGGTGCAGCACTAATTAACAGCCCAGCAGTTTCCCTCTCTTTCCAAGGATCCCAACACTACAAGCATTTTTGCACTTGTTGGGAAGCAATGGCTTTGAGCAGGAACACAGCAGCTGGTTAGCCTAAGGAATAGGTTTTGTGGAAGAAGTGGAAAAATCAGACAATAGTATAACAACTCTATGTGCAATTTAAATAGAAAATTGGAATAGCCAGGATTGAAAACCTCAACACAGTTCATATTACAGTCAAAAAAAACCAGTGGGTTTTTGTCACAGATTTAACATTTGATAAGTGGCTTCCCATGCAAACAGCAAATGTTTTCCAGCAGCTCAGTAGCTGCCTGTGGGTGGCACAGTAATATAAGGTTACCAGATAGGAACTGGAAAGGGAAGGGAGCTGATCCTCCAGGGCTGTGCCACAGGGAAGGTGAGTGGCTTTTCCCAAGGCTTGGGCAAAAGTAAACCTTAAAAATCCTCATGGACATGCTGTGCAGGACATTGGAATGGGAATTCAGATCCCACAATGTTACTGCTCTGCTGCTGAGCAGCAAAGAATCTCTGAGGCTGGAAAAGATCTCCAAGACCAGTGAGTCCAACCTGTGAGCAATCACCACCTTGTCACCAAGACCAGAGCACTGAGTGCCACATCCAGCTGTTCCCTGAGCACCTCCAGGGATAGCTGGACACTGGGCAAGGCCCTCTGCTTATCTATGCCTCAGTTTCCCCTGTCTTCAAGATGGGATTAATCTCTTCTGTAAAGCAATTCAGATGCAAATTAAAACTTGCAGTACTCCATTTCCTAGAAACTTTCACCTTATGTGGGCCTCCACAGTAGCACATGGACACTTTATTCCAATCTCACAAACCAAACTCAGCAAGTTCTGTCATACTTCCATTTGAAACAGACCATTAAAAGTCTGAAAAAAAAAAACCACTCAAGCCTCTCCCAGGTGTTTCAGTTCACTGAAGGAGCCACATTCACCAAACCTGGAAAAAAAAGCCAGCTATGGGAAAGTATGGCACATGTGAACACAGCACAGCTTCTGTACCAGCAGCCAGGGACAAATGCAATTTCTATGGAGCTGTCAGTATGGGAAACACCTCTAAGCTTCCCCCAGACCTGCTGACAGCTGATCCACCACTCTGGAGGTGCAGATACATGCAGAGAAAAAATGCAGTATGAATAGAGCAAACCAGCTTCCCTCTTCACTGTCCCTGAAGCAGCTGAAGGGCTTGTCTTGGACCAAAATTACCTTCTTGATAAAAGCAGAGGGGAGAATTAATGCAGAGGCATTAATTAATTAATGCCCCATTCATGCAGAGGACAGATGCTCTTATTACTGTGGAAGCTGACACAGGAGCAGAAGGATTCAAAGGGAGGTAAGCAAGGCATGGCTATTCTGTGATCAACTGCTTGATATAATGAAACCCAGGAGATTAAAGAAGTTCTGGACACCCAAAAGACCAACACACACAACTACAAACACTCAAAATGCATCAACAGATTCTTGTACTGAAGAATGCAACTCCTGCAGCTTGCTGTTACCCAGGAAAGTTTGGGCATAGCAAAGGAAGGAGAAAAGGAAGGCAACTGAAGTCTTTGTAAAGTAGTTTCTATAAAGCATCCCAGTTATCCAGGACCTCACACATTTTTGCACAGTGGGACTTCAGAAAAGGAACCAGCTTCACCAGCAACTGCTTCTGCAAAGCAAAAAACAATGAATGTCTGAAGTGCAGAGCTAAATTACCCAAAATCTAGGCTGTGCTTTCTATTTCTCCCTCTTTCCAAAATGCAGAAGATGACAAACTGAATTCTTGACTGCACAAATCTATACTAGGATGAGCTTTATCACTGCTGAGGCCACTGGGGCATCCCCAGTTAGTTACAAAAACATCAGCTGGGCCTCTGCAAACCCAGACCACAGCCCAATCACAAGGCCTGTATAAATTAATTAGTGCAGTAATTGAAAGCACAGAGGAGATGGGGAAATGCCTCGAGTACAATTCACCTTTCAGAGAAGGTTAAATAAGTGTAAAAGGAAAACAACCAGGAGTGTGGTCCCTATTTCTCAGACCTATGGATGTTGAGAACAGGAAGTCTTGAGATACCTTTTTTCTTGTCAAGGTTATAAAACAATGCACATGTTAAACACTAGATGCTCACCAGCATCTAATATTCAAACCCAAAACCAGGCTTGAGTGCCTTAACCAACCCAAAACAGTGGCCACCAGTAGAAGGGTTTCCCATCCAGATCCTTTCCTTGTTGTATTGCCACAAAGAAATGATTCCCAGGGTTATTTTTAAAGAAAAAAAAAAAACAAAACAAACCCAACAATCCAAAAAGAGCTGTAGAAGGTGTCCCTTCCCAAAGTAATTGAGATCAGCTTGCAGCTCCTGTGAATTCCCAGCCCCAGAAGCACCACACTGGTTTCAGCTCTGGAACTGGCACAATTTGTGTTTTACTGCACAACTGATTTCAGGACAATAGGGCTTGTCAGAAACTAAAATTCCTTTGTGGTCTGCAAATACCTGCTCATGCAACAGCTCGTTCTTGTACCACACCTCACAGGGAATTTCAATTCATGTGGCTGCCCCATCCAGGGAAGTGTCCATGGCCAGGTTGGATGGGGCTTGGAGCACTCAGGGCTATGAAAGGTGTTCCTGCCATGGCAGGGAGTGGGACTGGGTGAGTTTTAAGGTCCCTTCCAACCCAAGCCATCCCAGTGTTCTATGGTTTATACCTGATGGATGCTAAGCAAACAGGAGCTCAGTCCTCTGCTTGTGCCTGTCTCCCATGATGGCTCCAAATGAGCTTGTTTGGATATACCCAAGCAAACCTCTCATCCTGGACTCACTGTTTTGGAGAGCAGCTGAGGACTGTGCTGGCTGCATTATCTGAGCTAAATAATCTGTGCCAGTTCTGTAACACATCCCCCAAAATGTACAAAATAACAGGGTTACTTATTTACCTCTGGCTTCTGGGGTAAAATTCAAACCACCACTGCATTTTATTTTGTGGTTTCCATTTGCATCAAACTTTGAATAAAAACTAATCAGCTGAGTACTCCTTCAGTGCTGTGGTCATGCCCCTATCATTATGACTCGATAGATAATTTCAATTCAACCACCATTTCCACCCCTGAAAGTGAGGCCACTTTTAGTCTCACCCACTGCAGAGCCCATTGGAAAATGTTTCTTTTTGCCTCTGTTTAAAAACTGAGAGGAATGAGCTTAACCACCATCAAAGCACTAAAATGAATTTGTTAGAAAGCTCACCTGAACTCCCAAAAATCCTGCAGCAGCAGAGCTGAATTTGCAATCCTGCCATAAGGGTCTTTCCCAAAGCACCCTGAATGCCCAACTGCTTCCTGGGATAAACAGCCCACAGGGTTTGTGCAATCAGATTAAACTCCATGCCTTGTTCCAGCACATAAACCAGGCATCTCTAATCAAATTCCACACTCAAAGGCAATGCAACGTTCCCACTTGAAAAAAAATATGAGATGCAGGAAACCTGTGCTGTGTAGGTGTTGTTACCAACTTACAGAGTCAACAATTTTTAACTGGGAACAGCTCAGCTATTTGAAATGAAAGCTCTTTCTGAATCAACACTCTGGAATTACAATCACTGAATCTATAGGAGCATTAAATTTCACCTTTTGAGGCAGATTTTGCCAAGCAGTTCAGGTAGTTTGAAATTCAGTTGTAGCCTTATATTTTTCTTTCCCAGACTCACTAGCATAATTTCTAATTATTTCTGATTAAGATATCAAATTTCCTTAAAGAAGCCCTCCTCAGGCAGTTATTTTCTCACAAAGCTCCAGCTTTAATAAAAAGGTGCCCAGGCTTTATAACTAGGACAACAGAGAAATTAATTCCCACTGCTGATCTGGCAAAGTCTTTATAACATAAGTGCAGGCAGCGAGGCATCCCATTGTGAAAAGAAACCCATAAAGCTTCTGAATGAGAACATTTTCTTTTAAAAAAATATCTTTTGTAGTTCTCATGGTTGTGCACAAAGTTTATGAAGCAGCAACACTGATTGCCTGGGGATGGTGCTTAGTGCAGCCATCTGACCTACTGCAAATTGATTTTAATCTCAGGTGGAAGTTGTGCCTTTCCTGGTGCTCCTAAGATAGGGACACAGAACTGTGGAATGGTTTGGGATGGAAGGGCCTTTAAAAATCATCTAATTCCAACCTTCCTGCCATAGGCAGGGACACCTTCCACTGCACTATTTGCTCAGCACATGGTCTCTCATCTTTTAGGTTTTGGTTTGATACACTCCTCCAAATAATCTTGAATTAAATCTTAAGTGGGATAATCTAAAAGACAGAAATCTCCTAGAGCTCCCCCCTGAACAGGAATGTTTCAGCTCTGTTTTCTCGTGCCACTCTAACTTTCCATTAGAAATCACATTTTCCAGCCAACACATTTAGCTGCATTAAGAGCTCAACAAAACTATCAAGGCTTCTTTCCAGCCACAAAAGGACTTTCCACAGGAAACAATGGTTAAAAAAACACCCAAGTGAAGCAACAAATCTCTCCTGGTGCCCTGCAGGCAGCCTAGCTGACCTGGGCCAGGAAGGCAATCAGGGAAAACTGCTCTTCTCCAAATGTGCAAACTAAATCAAGGGAATCACTGGAGCAGAGGGGACTTGAAAATTAGAGAAAACATCAACGTCTCCAACACTCTGAAGGCACAGGAGCTGAGGAAATGCCTTGGGATGGGCTGTATTAATAGGAAGGTTGCCAGACCTGGCTCTGCATACGTAGCAGGAGGAGCCCCTGGTTCAGAAGCAGAGGATCCTGCAGAAGACAGGCCTGACTTAGGAACACCCCAGGGACAGCCAGGAGCTGCCAGCCCTTCCCTGTACAGGAACCAGCACACCTGAGCAGTCTGTCAGATCACCTGAACCAACCCACCTAAGAGCTGGCAAGAATTACAAACACCTCCCAAAGTTATAGAAGAGGAATCCACAATGACAGAGCCTGTGAGGAGCTTCAGAATAGAATTAAAATCCAATGACAAAAAAAAAATCCTTAAAAAATAAGCAGCTTGAACTGTAAGCTGACACTTTCTGGTGACTTCTCTTGTACACCAGACTCAGCCCTTCTGTTGCATTCAGCTGCTGTGCCCTTGGACATCAGAGCAGGTTCATTTTATGACCCCATTCCCCAGCACAGTCATCAGCCAGCCAGGAACTGCTGGTTTGCTCAGCAAACAGGAGCTTTTGATAGGTGCCAGAACCAGGAACAATTAAAAACTTACCCCCCACTCCCTCCACATACATCAGCTGCACTCCAGGTAAATTCTAAACAAGGTTTCTAGAAAGGGAAATAACTGTATCAGAGCAATAACACAGATGAAAAAGAGTGAAATTGAAGGAGAATGTAATCACTTACAAAGCATAATATGGAAAAGGCATATTAAAGAAAAACATTAAAAATAGCAGGATACTAGATCCATACTGAGCCATATAAATGGAAAAAAAACAACTTTGCAAGGTTTTTAGGACTTCAAAGGTAGCTGTGAGTGAGCCCAGAAGTTTGAAACCTGCACAGGTATCAGGCAAACACTGGTATAAGCCAACAGCATTTCTGGAAATGTACAAATACACTGGAAGCAGGGAGGGTTGTATTCTTGCCTACACCTGGTAAACTTGCTCATTTTAAATGGAAAAATCAGTCAGCAGTGACAGGTCTGCTAAAGGGAAACTCAGGTCTGCAATAACAATGCTATTGAGGAATAGCTGTTTTGTTATAAAAAGGAACTGAAGCTTGAGCCAATGTGACCCAGCTTTGCCCAGTAAATGATGATGCTTGCAGCAATCTGAAGGATTGAGAGAGGTGTCCTTCCCCTCTGACACAACCCCAACTTGGATGGATGATGCCATTCATTTGAAGGTCAGGAAGTGTCTTTATCAGCCAGCCATGGGGCTGGCCTATAAAAGGAGATTTACTGACTTATCCATCTGAGGAATACTCCAATTCACAAAGAGGTGCCCACAAAACACAGGGTTTAGATGCATAATGTGTACCCCAGAGCACTGGAACTGTGAAACACCCCCAACACCAAACACAAACTGCAGCAGCTTTCAGAGGGACTTCAGCCCACAGGTTTGTACCTTCCCATCCCAACAGGCAGGAATGACACACAGAAAGCTGCAGGAGCTCTGCCAACTCTCAGGAATTTAATTCATTGCAGCTTTACTTGCTGGAACCTGTACCTGCACCTCTCTGCAGCCTCTCCTGCTTTTCTGGATGGGTCAGGGAGCTCCAGGGAAAGGCAGCCCATGAACTCAGAGCACTCAGCCATGACACAATCCTACTGCCATCCCAGTTCCAGCAGCCAAAGGGTCTGTGGTCATGCCCCTGCAATTATGACTGGATAAATAATTTCATTTGAAACCACCAAGACTGTTTTCAACTGCCCTCCCCATTGCTACAAATTCCTTTCAGCCTTGGGTTAGGTCTGGTATTAACTATCCTGCTGCAGAGACAGCTTTGAGTAGCTTTTACCACAGAAGTAACTAAAGAAGTCTCTAACTGCTTTATTTCCAGCAAGGAGAGCCCACTACAAAGAACCAAAGCACCACAACTTTCCCAATGTCTTGCTAAAATATGACTTTGTAGTGTATTTGGGATAAAAATCAGCTTTTTATTAGGAAAAAGCAACCTGGTCTAGTGGAAGGTGTCACTGCCCACAGCAGGGGGATTGAAACTCGATGGTCTTTAGGGTTCCTTCTACCCTAGACCATCCCATCATTCTATGATCTGTGAGAGACAATAGAGAAAAAAAGCAAAAACAGGCTTCTCACAAAAATTAACAGGCCTGAAAGCCCCCAGTAACAAACTCCCCCAATCTCATGGAGCTCAGCCCAGCTCTTCCACCCCTGCAACATCACAGCTCTTTCAGGTTAGCCTGACATGAAAACTCAACTGGCAAAACATCTCAACCTGAAAATTTCCTCAAGGGAGCAATTCCAGGGCAGGCACCAGGTGAGAGGATGGCAGGCACAGCACCTGCACTGGAACCCCAAAATACCCCTGTGCAGAGGGCAGTGAAAGCTGGGGTTCCACAGGCAGGAGAGATCTCCTGGAGCAGCTGACCCCAGCCAAAAGCAGCTTGGTGCAGGAGCAGCTGGTCTGAATCCAGCTCAGTTCCTCAATTTGTTTGTCACATGGGCCACAAGCAGTTGTTGGAGAATATGGAGAATAAGGGAAGGGAGTGAATACACAGGACCTGCTCAGCAGCTACAGCACTTTTGGGTGTTTACACAGCTGCAGCCCCTGTCCCCAGCCAAGGGCTAGGACTGGGCTTGGGAGGCATCAAGTCAGGTTTCTCAGCACCAAACAGGTTTGAAAAATCTGTGTATCACAGATCCTGCCCATTCCTCTATCCCTTTCCCCACTGCAAACACCACAGGGAAGGTGCCACCCTTGTCTCTCCATGCTTTTTGAGCCAGGTTGATCACCAGGCCACGAGCACCTGCATAATATCAGAGCATCCATGACAAACCAAGATTGTTTACTCATATTTACAAGATTATTTGAGTTCTCTGCTACAGAACTATTCTTAAACTCCTCCAGTACACCTAGAGGCAAAAACCTAAAGCACCAACCAATCCCAAAATATAAGGATTTGTCAGCCCTAGGTTTTGAAATAAGCAACACCTCCTTGATCATAACCCAAGGGCAGGCACTTCCCAGGAATTCCAGTTTAACCAGTTCCAGGCTTCCTACCCCTCATTCCTCCCACTTTCTTGGAACAACACACAGCAACAAAACCCTGCCCCAATCTATACCAGAATAAACAATTCATTTGGATGAAAAGCCACCTGCTCCCCCCACACAGTTAAAAGCATTTCCAAATTCCAGCTCTCGCTCAGCCAGCACAGATGGACACACCAGGCACAAACACCAGCTTTGCTTCCAGCACAGCCTTTGTGCTGCTGACACACAAAGCCCCATGGCAGAGGCTGCCTCCATCAGAGCTGTTTTGTTAAGGGATCATGACATAAACCAGCAATCCTCCAGCCACAAAAACAGCTCAGACTCGCTCCTAGCCCAATTAAATTGCAATCTGCTAAAACACACAGGCACTCTCTGGCTTTTGGGGACTGCATCCCTCCACTGGCACATCCTGAGATCTGACTAATGCATCACCTGCCCCACATGTCCCCAGATGATTGAATTTAACATGCAATGGCTCAGTCATCACCAGAGATTTTCACTTTCTTGGACACCCTCCTTCCCTCCAGGGCGATGCTGCAGGAAGGAAATAACCCATTTGCAAACTAAGTGATAGCCCCAAGACCAGGCAATAAAACAGTAACATGGAGCCTGAATTCTGCCTTCCTCACTCCTGCTGGACCTGCCCTGTAATCCCTCAAGTGTGGTGGCATTCAGGAGAGCCCTGAATTCACAGCAGGAACGGGGCTGGCAAATGGAGGCCTGGCCACCAGAGACTGCTGAATACTCACTCAGATTCTGCCTTTGCCAAGACAAAATCAGCACAAGAGGCTGATCCTGCAGGGCACACTGAGCTCCACAAGCACCAGGCACTGACATCTCCTTCCCTGCTCCTGTGGTTCCTGTGCTGTTCTGGCCACCTGCAGAATGCTCCCATTAGGAACTGGCCATCCACAGGATGGATTCCCATTAATCATTGCTCCCCCAGGCAGATCCTTGCCCCTGCAGGAGCTGTGGGCTGGCACAGCCCTCCCACCCACCCTGCACTGCCCTGGTGCCAATCCCTCCCCCCTGGCATCCCAAACACAAGAAGAGTTTCTGAGCACAGTGATCACATTGCCCAAGTTCAGTTCTCCCAGTCCCCTCTAGTATACAGGAATCTCTATCCACAAGATTCATTCATCCTATCAGAACAGCTCAGGAACTGCTTCTGTCATCCTTTGCCTTCCAACTTAGCTTTCTTTGAAGAAAAATGCTAATATACTTTAAAAAAAAATCCAAATCTGATCCAAAACCAGACTCATCACTGGTATGAATCACACAGCGTTATTAATTCTCCTGCCCATCAAAACAGAAATGTCTCACCTTGCAAAACGATTGTAGTGGTTGCCCAGGCTCACAGAAATCCCATCTGTTAAAAATCTGGGTGCACTGAATGAGACTGTTTGACAAGCACTCTGCTGAAAGGCAGCAAAACTTTCAGCCCACAGTGGCTACTCAAACCCAGACAGTGATTACAGGTAACTAACTCAGCCAGGTTCCTATCAGCTAGCACAAACACAGCCTCCAAAGAAAGAATTCCTTTGGAAGACAGAGCTTTTAGGGACACTAAATTCCAGGATCAAGGCTGCAACTGTGAGAAAGCTTCATAAAATCAAGTTTGGAAGATCTTGTACTCCAAACTGATACAGTCAAAAACAGGGAAGTGTTCCTGCCTTTAACACTAAGAGAAATGGCAAATAAACCAGGACCAACAGTTCAGCTGCACACAGTCTGCCTAACAGGCAAAGCTGCTGTGATTTCCAACCCCAAGGGACACCCACAATAAAACAGGAGCTGTTCCCTGTGAAGGAGGAGACACAAACAGCACCCACAGAGCCCCCAGGCCCCCATGCACTGCATTCCCAAATGCTTTAGTGTTGCATTTGGAACTGCAGGTTAACCCTGATTCACCTCAGGGACATGGGCAAAAGCAGCCTGGTGCTGCTGACCCCACAGGAAATTAAACATAACAATTTTCACAAAAACACAACATCTCCAACAGACTCTTGGCAATGGACACGTTCTCCTCCTGCATAATGGAGGTAAAATCCATTCCCAACAGATCCCTGTTTCAACTGAAATAGTTGTCACAAGCCAGTCACCTGCCACATCAGAACCAGAATGTTGGACAAGGAAGCTTTATTTCCTTTTAAAGTGCTCTTGCTCAAAAGAGGGCAAGGATGAAGAAGGTTATGACCAATGCAGGCAAACATTAAACTGTCACACTTCCCCAAAAGCAACCTTAACACCAGCTTCAGATGAGGTTTTGTTGAAGCCAAACTCATCACAGCAGCACTGTCAGGCATCCCAGAGGACTCTCATCCCACCAAGGGACCCAAGAGCAGTGCCTTTCTCCAGGATCAATGCTCTGCTCCAAGTTCAACAACACAACATATTTTATAGGACACCAGAGCAAGGTAACATGTTTAAATCCACACAAAAACACTACCCACCACGTTATCTTGAGGATGCAAATCAAACCCCTTGCTGCTGGCATTAAGAATGAAAGCTGCTTGCTGCAAAGGCACCTTGGAAATACAGAAGAATTTGAGCTTTCAGTACAACAGGACTAAAGCACAGTTGTAAAGAGTGTCCCTGTAACTCATGAGCCAACAGATAATATCAAACCCTGAGGGAAGTGCTTGTGGAGAACACAGGAAGACTCAAGTCTACAATCATAAGTTCAATTACCTTAAATGATAATCAAAAGGTAGTAAGATAAACATTCACATCAACATAAGGAATCCTACTCTGCATTTACTGCAAAGTGCAGCCACACATGACAGGACAAAGCAATGCTCATGACATAATATTAAAAATAGTAACACTATTAAAATGAAAGAGATATTTCAGTACTCATTACATGCACCAGAAACACAGAACAGCCTTCAGTATTATCCCCTGAGAAATTACCCTGCTCAGCAAGAACACAGGAATGCATTGGCCACGACATTCATGTGAACCTGCAATGGACTAAGAGCAAACTCCACCTGCACGTTAAAGATTTCCCTGCTATAGAAACTATGATTAAATACACAGAGCTATGAATCAGCCACCTGAAACAAAGGCACACTCAGCAGGCACTGCAGCACCCAGCACACTGACATTTCAGCCCCCCAAAACTGGGGCATTATGCAGAAAACCAGCTTTATCCAGACATTTCAGCTCCCATGAACATTTCATCTCTCTTACCTTTGGGGCTGGTTGTTTTAAGGGGTCTCTTGGTTTTGGCAGTGCTTAAAGCTGCACATGCCCCTTGCAGGAACAGCAAACAGGCTCCAAATCCATTTTGCCACAACTGGATAAAGCACCTAAAACCAAAGCCCTGATGCCTCTGGACCAGCTGTGTCCCTGCACTGCAATTCCAATCAAGCCCACAAAAAAAGTGGGAGGAAGATGGCAGGGCTTACCAGCAGTTCCTCAGTCTAGTCTCTGAACAAAGTGGATTTAAAAGAGGTTTAATTTTCCCAGAGGCTAATGCTCTCAAATCTGAATAAATCCTCTGAAAGAAGAGATTATCCATAAATTTACTAGTTAGAAATGTTAATGTATCCAGTGCTTATGCAAGGACTGCTGCTCTCCATGCAAGTGTATCACCTATACAATTCCATATTAAAGGAGAAATGGGTTTCTGGTGGTTTCTCTCCCACCTCCCTTTCCATACTGAAATGTAGCACAGCAGCTTTATAAATCCCAATTCCCAAGGGCAGAGGGAATTTACTGCAGAATCAAGGCAAACTTTTTTTTTCTATTTCACTGAAAAAGCTCTCAAAAATCCCCCCTTGCAAAAGAAGTTAATACAAAAAGCAAGATCCACAGGCAGAAAAGCCCAGTGTGAAACCTGAATAAGCATTTAAATTTAAAAAAAATTGCAGAGTTAAAACTTCAAAATACACATCCACGAAATACAGAACAAGGTGAAAATCAAGAAACAATTCCTTGAACACAGCTGGTGCTGGATTTACCCAACATACCTGCTACTCAAACACTTCCTCCTGTTATTCATATTCTATTTACTCAAGGGCCCACCTACACACCATAGGACACACAGCAGGATGGGACCAGACCAGTAGAACCTGGCTGCTAATTATAGCCCTTAAGGCTGAGATGAATTAATTTGTCCCTCCAGCTATAAACAGGAGGATGACTACATCCTCACTAACCACAGGTAATCTGGGAGAGGATAGACAGGAGGATGAAACAAGGAAAAAGTGACTTGCCTGACATCAAACACCACAACAGCAACGTAGCTGGGAGCTAAATCAGGCCTCCTGTCCACCTGGGCATCCTTATTTTCCCTGGACTCACATTTGATAAGTAGAGAGAGAACACAGTCATTAAAATACAGATTGAAGGCTTCATTTGGAGGCTAAAAGCAGATGTGGAGTAATACTAATTAGTGTAATCACTAGTGTCACATTGATTTGGGGGATCCAGCAGGCTCACAACAATCCTGCATCCCACTTCCCCAGCCTGAGATGCTCTCAGAGGTTTCTGCAGGTGATCAGACTGCAGCACATTCAGGACACCTTGTACAGCCAGCTTAATAAATTCAACCTGAAATTTCTCCCCTTTCTTTCTTCCAAATGCATTGGGTGTAAGCCTATACCAATACCCACAGAGAAACTGGATACTTGACAATCCTGAACAACCTTGCTGGCTGAGGGACAGAAGAATCCAGCCTGACCTCAGGTATCAGCAGCTGAGCAGTCCCTGCATGAATAAAGTCTTCCAGTCCAGGAAAGTTCTTCCCTGCAAACTATTTATCCTCATTGTCAGGAAAAAAAAAATTCCTGTGTTTTTAAGGCAAATGAAACAGAACAATAATAGCAAAACCCCACTTTTTATAATGTTAAATGCCAGGTAAGAGCTTTCCTCAAGTTTCCCTTCCTGCTCTGGCACTACTGGGCCTCTGTTGACTGCCTTGACCTGGATCTGAACAGGTACAGAAAAGTCAGGTGTCCTGAAGGCATCACTAACTCCAAAACTGCTGGAAAACATGAGACCTGGACACACTCATCTGACAATTTCACCCAGAGGCAGGTACTGCTTTGAGAAGGTGCAGTTGAGGCAGGAGAAATCCCATTTACAGACACCTGCAATCACAGCACTTGTGTCCATAACTGTGGGTCTGTTAAAAACTGATTTGGAAGTACAAGATGAAAAATTCTATGACCTTGCTCCCCTCTGGCCCTGATCCACAGGCAGGAGGAACAAGACACAGAGCAAGCCAGGAGCAGGATATAAGCACTAATTTAACTCTGAGCACAAAGTAAATGAAGCTTCTGTGACCCTACAGGGACATGCCACTTCTCACCTGCTGCTAAGCAACAAATGTAAGTGAAGAAAACTTTGCTTCTAATTATTTCTTCTCCTTTGGCACCCCACAAATATCCTTTAGAGGGGAAAAAAATCTAGTAGGAGTTGGATTCCATGACCTTGATGGGTCCCTTCCAACTCTGCATATTCCATGATCCTGTAACAGCTCTTCTCCTGCTTGTCCTGTTTCCCACATAGCAGTAAATTACACCTGGTTTGCAACAGACACTAAAATTAATATTGCCAAAAATCAAAGCCCAAATTTACTAGCACAAATCTGACAGTTTATCACTATTTCAGCAATTATCCTCCTCCTCAGTCCCAGCTGATAAAGATAACCTCATCAGCACGAGGTCATCCATCCAGAAACACCCAGCAGATATTGTGTGGATCCGATGGCATTTCCACTGTCAGCACTGCAGCACAGCAGCTTTAAAAATGCATTGCCACAGAACCTGAGGCAGCCAGCAAAGACCAGCTCAAATCCTCCTGACCTTGCTTCTATCCCTGCACAAGCCCACTTAAGTCTCCCCTGCACCGGGATCCAAAGGCTGGCAGGTGTGAGCTGTACCTGCAAACCTGTGGATCTTGGCATTGCAGCAAACCAGCAAAAACTTTTACACAGCCCTGGAGAGGAGAGGGAGAGATAACACACTTTAGCAGCACTTTTGTGCATCTGCAGGGGAGCTCTTGCCAACACAGAAATAACACTGACCAAAGCCCCCTCCGTGCAGGCACAGAGAGCAGAGCCAATCCCCCGACCTACAGCAGCCAGCCCAGCTGGTGACTGACACCCCTGAGTTGATTTTGAGCAGGACAGAAGGATTAGTCAAGAGAACACAACCTTCAAAGGCATGTGACTACAGCCAAAGTCCCCTGAAAACTGGCACAGTGACGTGCTTTGTTTAAAGCTCAAATACTGTGAAGACAACAACCTTTGGCTTTATTCCCCCATCCATAAACACCTCTGGAAGCTTCATCTCCATGAGCACATCCTGAGACACAGCTTGTGATCCCAACCTCAAGGCCACATCCAGCAATAGCCTCTTTTTTTGCTCAGTCACCCTCTGCAACACAGTGTTTATTACACAGTGAGAGGTTTGAGCATGGCCCACCATTAAACACTGTGCAGGCACCAGGCAAGTCAGTGCCTCCCAAACTCTGGTCCAAGTTTACAAATCAAGGCTTTTCTATACCATTAGGGACAAATTTTTCTTGCTTGCACCCTTAAAAGCTAAGGGAGAGAACTGAGGAGAGAAAAAAAACACATGGAGAGAGGTTCACCCTTGCCACAGACAAGTGTGAGGTGATGAAGGAAGCCCCTATGAGGCAGCCTATGGTTTAAATCAATGCTGGGGGATTAATCTTGATGGATTTCAGACAACTAAGGCTATGGCAAGACAGCTTTACTTAAGGGGTTAACTTTTGGGGCTTGGTTAACTAAAGGAAAACCTTTAGGCACTGGCAGCCAAAGCTTTTAGCAGCAGCTTTGTGGAGCTGACAGTGGAAAAGTTCAAACCCTCAGATGTAACAGCACTAAACTTTTTCTTTCCTAAAAGTGTTTCAAAAGGCACTGAGTGCACAGAAGTGCCAGGCTTGCACAAATCGACCTCATCAGTATGCACCTTGTTTTGCCCCATGGCACTCAGCATCTGTGGTTAATTAGTCCTTGATAATGAATTGCCCATCACACTGCACAGCAGCTGGGGTAGGTGAGTGATTCCTAACCGTGCTTTGGAGTCAGTATGCCAAAAGCACAAACACAAAAGAATAAAGTTAACAATCTGTTTACCCCTTCCCCCAACTCCTCCAAAGCTGCTACCAGCCAAAGGCTCAGGGAACAGAAATAATAAATCTGTTTCCAGGGTTCAGCAGAGAGAAACCATTTGGATTGCTCTCAATTTTCCTATCTTTGCCACCAGTGCTTCATGTTATTTCTCCCAACTTATTCAAGTTAGGAGATGAAGCCTGTTCTTTTGGCTAACAGCATTTAAAGCCTCTCTCGAGATAATTAGCCCTCCCTCCCCCATCCCTGTTCAACAGAAAGAGCAGAGACTCACCAATAAACAAAGAAATTCAGGCAGTGACAAGCAGGGTATAGCTGAGACCAAAGCTGCCTCTCACCTCCCTACATCAGCACAGTCAGCACTGAAATCAAGCAACACTACAAGCAACACAATGAACAACACAAGAATTTTCAGATGAAGGGCTTTGTCATTTTGAAGTCAGGAAAGCAGCAACTTCTCATCAACAAGGAGCAAAATACCAATGTGTAATCGGTAGATGTTCTGCCTGGTCACCTTCCAACCTGGACAGATCATCCTGAGTCACTCAAAATCAGCAGATAAGAGCAAGAATTGGGAAAGCTGCAGTCTTTTACCTCTGATTCCAGGCCTGTCACCCAGCCATTGGCAAATTACAGCAAGCTCCACACCTCAGCTCCTACTGAGATACAGTAAATCCTGTGGGCAGAGGAAAAATTAAGGGCAGTCACCAATGGGAAAGCACCTTTGTTGCAGAATGCCAAAATTCTGTATATTTATATACACCAGCTCCTCCTGTGGAACCTGCCTGGGATCCAGGGGCACAGTTTGGAAGGAGTTAAAGCTCCAGCCATGAGGATGAGCAGCCATGCTTGCCTGCTGCATTCCTTGCCTAACCATGACCCCACTGCAGGGAAGAACTGGGAACAGTTATCACCACAGCACTGACACGTCAGCAAGAGCAACTAATTAACTGATAAAAATAGATCTCTGAAAGGGCTTTTTTTTTTTTTTTCCCCTCCACACAAAGCTGAGGCCCAACACTGCCATGGTTGCACATCCATCAGTTTTCCACAGGCTCCAAACTTGCCAGCAAAAAATAAAAGCACTCTCAGGCTCAGAAAAATAAACTTGCATGACACTTGTATGCAGAAAATCACTGCTAAATCACTCACCCTAAATACAATTAGGGAACAGATTATAAATTACCTGGAGCATCTCCACTCCCACCTTAATGGATGCAGGAGTCTTTGCCCCCAACAGCCCTACCAGAGCTTCCCTGCAGCCCAAAATTCCAGTTTTGCCTGAAAAATGACATGTTTTAGGTAATCTGAATGACCCCAAGGATATTTGCAGCTTTCTTCATTTATGGTATCACTGAGAGCAGCCAGAAAAACCCAGTTCTGTTTGAAGGCCCCCCTCCCAAGCCAGACACAGGTTTTGTACAGCTTGTAACTGAATATTCATCACCAGCTAATAAACCTGCAGGAACCACAGTCTCAGCGATTTTTAATACATATAATGCTCCAACACATGCCAAACACAATGAAATTTGATCAAAATAGAACCCATTTGTTTAAATACAAATGATTTGGCTCTCCAAACTGTCATCAAATTAAACTGGAAATCAAATTAAGCAGTGACTGAATGAAGTAGAAGGCTGTATAATCACAGAGCACTGATCCAGCAGCACGAAAACAAGGATGCAATCACATTTCCCTTGTTTGTGGCACTGCCCCATGCTCCCAACAGGACTCCCTCCATCTCCCAGGACCTGAGTATGCTCTGTGCCTCAGACACAGCCCATTTCTAGGTAATCCAGAAAGAAAATGCTCCTTGCAAAACCACTCTGATACATTATCAGATAACAGAGTATCACCTATGAAAGGACACACTGACACGTTTGAAACCACCTTGACTTGGGACAAACACCTCAGCCATTCACAGCAGTTAGCAAGAACAGGTTTAAACCTACTCTGAATGAGAAAGGAGTTTTGTTGCCAACACTGTCCAAATATTCAGCTTCAGCTACTGTAACTGTGCCACCGTCCCTTACACTCAGCCTCATTTGGGCTCTGTTTTACATTCTCCTTTGCAGTCTTCACAAAAAGGAATTTAAAACACCTAAGTTTACAATTTTAGGTGTTGTCCACTCTTAAAAGCAATTTGGATTTATTTAAAAGGTCTGTTTGAAGAGCATCAGGCATTCCTGAGGGAATCTAATTACATTCCCTTGCATCTTCTGTAGCACATCAAACTAACTCAGCTGAACATGCTTTACCCACCAAGAGTGGGCTATGGAAACTTCCCTGATTCTGCATGGAACTTGCATTTGATAAACAGGAACATCATGAAACTTCAAGTTTAACCCTCACTCCTGTACAATTCCAGGTTTCTTTCAGCAATAAAGAAGCAATTACAAGGAGAGGAGAAGGCTCCTGGAAAATCTCACTCCAGCTTTCCAATACCTGAAGATTATAAAAAGGAGAGTGACTTTTTATTCAGGCAGAAAGTGATAGGACAAGTTTTAAACTCAATAAGGAGATTTAGATAGATTTGGGGAAGCACAGGGTGCCCAGAGCAGCTGTGGCTGCCCCTGGATCCCTGGCAGTGCCCAATTCCAGGCTGGATGGGGCTTGGAGCAGCCTGGGACAGTGGAAGGTGTCCCTGCCATGGCAGGGGTGGTACAGGAGCAGCTCTAAGGTCCCTTCCAACCCAAGCCCTTCTGGGATTCTTTGACTCTCACTTCTCTTTCTAGGCTTGTGGAAGCAGCATTTAAACACCCTAAAGCTTAAAGAGCTTTATAGTTCATTTCAGCTTCAGCTGAGTAGCTTCTCACATAATTTCCTTCTTTTGCAGTATTTCAGCACCAGAGAAGGGCACCAAGCCCTCGCCTACCTCCACCTGGACAAACACAACCCAATGCAAGGCACAGAGGTAAATAATTCATCTGCGTGCAAACACAGGGAAAGAACAATTAAGCCAGAAAGCACAGCGGGGACGTTTCAAATTTCAGTCAACATTAAGGCAGGAGAGATCAAACAAAGAAATACCAACGGGGCTGCCTCAGAGGGAACTTTGGGAAAGCTGGAAACACTCACGGCAAGGCACAGGAGGGCAGCAGGGACGAAAAACCGGGATTTATTGTAATGCCAGCCCAAGCCGTTCAGGGTTTCCGAACCGTCCTTCGGCGGACAGCAGCGACCAGGGAGGAAAACTCCGCTTCTGGTGCTTAGAGCCAGCTCGCAGGGTGTGTGCGATTCCCGTGGAGCCTCCCCGCCGGGACACCCCCAGCGCCCGCACAGCCCCGGCCCTTCCGCGGCATCCCCGCCGTGT
>WEIU01016992.1:93826-104396 GCA_013389925.1 Aegithalos caudatus | reverse complement strand
CGAGCGGCGCTGCCGGCCCGGGCACGCCGTGAACCGGCGGGGGGGCACCGGGAGAGACCCGAACCCCGGCCCGGATCCGTCATTATCCATTTCCAGCCCAGGGATGGATCCAGGTGTCTGCTGGCATCTCTAAGGAATGTCAGGGCGCAGATATTTCTTATCTCCAGCCCCACATGAACCCTTGCACAGCGGCGGCAGCTCAGCCGCAGGAATGCCGACTTTGCAAAGCACTTTGAGCTCCATCAGTCTTAAAGGGCTCCTTCAGCCCAGATTATTATTATTACTATTATTATTATTATTACTACTATTATTATTTCCTGTTGCTTTAATGTATGTTAAACACCATTAAGACATTATGTTTTTAAATTGTGGGCAAGTGTAGTGAAAAAAACCAGCATTTTTTAGGATCATAACTATCAGCTACAGAGATTATTAATACACCTTCCCTGCAAGACAACAGTGGAAGCTGTAGATAAATTATACATATGTACACAAATTGCAGGCTTTGGTTATGCACCAGATGATGAATTTATTGGTTTATAATTGTGACCAACTGAAACACCAAAGGAGGTCAAAGTGGTCCAATGACCCAGGTTCTGAGCTAAAGGAGATCCCAGGGCTGGCTCAGCTCCCCAAGCCCCCCCAGGCCCCCCACACAGTGTTCTCTGACACCCTAAAAGTACAGCACTTTGGGGGGGTTCTGCTGTCATCTCCATCACAAGCTTTGGCACAACCAGCAAAGCCCAGGGAGCCCTGTCCTCCTGCCTCAGTTTCCCCAAAAAAAGCTGCCTTCAAACCTCTTTCCCCCAGAATAGAGACTCTGCCCTATAAATGCCCAGCAAACTCTGACTAAGCCTCCCCTGTGGCCCCACTGCCCTCCACCTGCCTGCTGAGAGGGGCAGCAGGGCAGATCCTCCGTGGCTGCAGGGGCCAGAGGGTCCCAAACAGCCCCAGAGCCTGGATCTGGCTCCTCAGGCACACAGGGAAGCACTTTCCATGCAGAGCTGGTCCCTCCTCTGGGATCTTATCAGCAGTTTCCAGGGGTTCCTGCCCACACCCTGATAAGTGCTGGGCTCCACATTATGGGGTTGGGGTGTCCAGCACCACTGCAGCTCAGCTCCATGCCAGGAGTGGATCAGAGCATCCCATGGGACACCCACAGAGGGATGAGGGTTATGCCTAAATCCTGGTTTTCCAGGAAGATGTTACAGCCTGGAAAGGCTGGAAACAGTCACTCCAAGGAGAGTTTACTGAAGTCAAACCTGTCCCCCTCAGGCACATGGGGAATATTCAGACCTCTCACATCCCCCCTTGGACGGCTCAGGGATGCTCCCAGGCACTCCCAGAACAGAAACCCCTGCACTCTGTGCATGCCATACAGGATTAGCCCTAGGCTGACCAAAGGGAAAGTGAAAAAGGAAAAAAAAAGAATTTTAAAAATAATTATTTTATTTTTTCAAACAAGATAAATAGCAAAATTACAGAGGCATTTCCATGCCTAGACAGGAGTTAATATACCCCCAAAAATATAGAAATAACTTAACTGGAACTATGATTCAACAGCCAAACCAAGGGTGGCAATGCTGCTGCTGGCTCTGGATCCTGCTCCCCAGCAGGCAGCTCCATGGTGACCTGTGCTGCTGGGAATGCTCTGGCATATCTGGATAAAGCCATGGTCACCCCAGCCCACCCTGCCACCCTCAGAGCAGGAGAGGGGCTGAGGGAGCCTCATGCCCCAGCACAGCTCCCCACCTCAGCCCCTATAGCTGGTTGGAAAACAATGCAAAAAGGTATAAAACACACTCAGGTATTCCTACCTTTTCCCTGCTCCTGCCCTGGCACTTAGGTTAAAGGCACTTCACATCCCAAACTGCAGGGTATGAGGCAGAAATGTGGGGAGGGGGTGCCTGGGCAGCACCCCCACCAGCACCCATGTATCCCAGTACAGCAGGACCCACAAAGCAGGGATGAAGCCCATGATATCCTGGCCATCTCCAGCAGGGGAACAGTCCTCTTCAGTGGTAGCCTTGGTGCCAGGACATGTCACAGGAGTGTGACACCAGCACTGCACCCACAGACATCCCAGTTTGGCTCCACTCAGGCTAACCCCAGAAAGACAGGGAGCAGCTCTGCCAAGCCCAGGGCAGCACTTCAGGGTCCTCCTAGCACTGACAGCTTCTTGGGGGCTCCCCTTTCCTGGGAGAAAGCACAGGGAAGCTCCCACTTCCACAGCTCTAAGCCCATTAAGCAGGGAGACAATACTCCAGACGAATTTTCAGGGTAGCAGCTGCCCCCTGGGGCAGGAGGAGGAGGGAGCAGAGGCAGCTCAGGTCATGTAGCGGGTGACAGCCCTGAGGGCGTAGAGCAGAGCTGCCTGCATCCGAGCCTCCAGCAGCAGCAGGTTGATGTGCACCTGTGGTGAGAGCAGAGTCAGGGCACAGGGCCAGCACCCCCAAACAACCTGCCAGGAGGGGAAGGGATGGGGCAGCACCTTCTCTGAGTGTTTGAAGTGCCTCCAGAACTGTGTGTAGATCTGCTTGGTCGTCTTCTCCGGGTAGCAGGCCACTGTCTTGATGTAGATCTTTAAGTTGCGCTCCAGGAGCTGGTTCACCTCCCCGTAGTCGTAGTCATCATAGCTGGGGAGAGGAGATGTTATTGCAGCCACAAGCTTTGTGCATTCATAGAATTCTGCAAGGGTTTGGGTGGGAAGGGACCTTAAAGCCCATCCAATCCCACCCCCAGGGATGCCTTCCACTACCCCAAGCCCCATCCAAGCTGGTCTTGGACACCCCCAGGGACAAAGATTCCACCACTTCTTTGGGAAAACTCTACCAGAGCCTCACCACCCTTAATTTTTAACTAAATTCTCCTTTCCTAGGATTGTTCTGAACCTCAGCCAAGCCTGCCAACAGCCTCACTTTGCCTTAGGGAAGCAGCAGCAGCTACAACTCCAACCAAGACCAAGCCACTGGACCTGCTCCTGGGTGTCACCCACATTTTTAAAGCCGTCTGCGAGTTTCTAAAATCTTCTGATTTTCTGAGGTTCTTTTTGTATGTTTCTATGTTGAAGTGGAGTCCTTTCAAGGACTCTGTAGGAAAACAATCTATGCTTATATTCTTTTCTCAAGGAGACACATTTGATGGACTTTTGTCTCCACCAGTGTGGATGGAGAGGTGGTAACTTCTCCATCCAATCCCAGGGGTAATCCCTGGAAAACTATAAAACCCAAGTGGTAAATAAATTTTCTCTCTTTTTCCTGCCTTCGAGCTCACTGAGTTCTGTGCCTTCATTTCTGCATCGTATCGTGACACCTGGGCTCTTCCCAAGGCTGAGAAGAAACTCCAGGCGGGTTTTGGGGACGCACCGGATGCCGAAGACGCAGTGGACGTAGTTCCAGATGGCCCTGCGCAGCATGGAGGTGTCCACACCACAGTGCATGGCAATGGTGTTGTAGGTGAGGTTGTAAACCACCTGGAACTTCTCATCCAGGAGCTGCCCCACGTCGGGGTACAGGCGGTTGATCAGCGAGAAGCCGTGGTCCTCCCAGGTGTAATCCTGGTGGAGAAAGGGTGGGAGAGTAGGGGTGGAGCCCTGGTTTTTGTGTTTGAGGAGTTTTGGTTTTCTAAATGCTTTTCCCAAGGAAAGTTCTGTGAACAATGGGAATGTTTTTCTAATGCTACCTATGTTCTTCATTCCTTCTCACAGGAGGGACTTCGTCTTGGTGTCCCTCTGGTTTGACCAATGTGATTGAAAAGGTTTTGCCTTTGTTTCACCAATCAAATTGGTCTGTGTAAAATACTACATAAGGGAGATGCATCCCTAAATAAAGAGTCATTTTTTATCCTTCTGACCTCGGAGTCTTGTGCTGTTGTGGTACAAAACAGCATCGTCGGGGTTTGGTGGGGAAAAGTGGGGTCCCTCTGTCCTGGTTTCAGGCAGGCTAGAGAGTTAATTTATTCTCAGTAGCTGTTCCAGTGCTGTGTTGTGGATCCAGAATGAGATGGTTTGGGTTTTTTGGCTAAGTTGGGTTTTTCCTGAGTCAAGGACTTAATTCCTCTTATTTCAGGCTCTGCCAATGGGAGGGAGCACAGCCAGGACAGAGCTGACCACAGGGATATTCCACACCAGAGAATGTCATGCCCAGTATATAAACTGGGGGGAATTACCTGGAAGGGGCCAATTTGGGTTTGGGAAGGGGGGTCTGGCATCAGCCAGCAGGTGCTGAACAATTGCATTGTCCATCACTTGGTTTTTCCCTTTTAATTGTCATTATTATAACTGTTTACCATATAATCTATTTTACTTTATTTTCAATTATTAAACTGTTCATATCTCAACATACAAGTTTTGATTTTCCTCCCTGGACTGGGGGGAAGAAAGTGGGGGCTGAGTGAGCAGCTGTGTCATGTTTCATCTCCAGCTGGCCTTCAACCCCAACCCCTTCCAAAGCCAGGGACACAAGGTGGGTTCTCTCCCTAAGTTGACACTTCCCCCCAATTCTCAGCACTTGGTTGCTCAGCTCCAGCCCTTCACCCACTGTCCACAATCCTGGGAGCAATCCCAACATAAGCAGGAGCTACCCCCAGACCTGAGCCACTGCTGAGCACCCACCTGTGCACGGAAAGTGGGGGGGGCCTGCTCCCCCCTGCGTGTGAAGTCCTTGTATCCAAATTCAGGGTCCTCCAGGAAGCAGCGGATGTTGGACTGCAGGGAGGGATCCAAAACATCTACAAGGCACCAATGCAGTGGCCATGAGACCAGATGGAGTCAGTGCTGCCCTGGGAAGCTGATCCTGCTCTCCCTCAGACAGATTCTGGTCCCTTTTCCCCTCCTCAGGCTCCCCTGGCCCATGGGGACCTCCTTCCCCCAGGTAGCTCCCCCCACACCTCCTCACCTGAGGAAGGGACCAGCAAATTCTCTGTCTTCTCCAGCTCAAAGCGTGTTGCCATCTCCTCCTGTGTGACTCCTTCCTCCTCCAGCTGGTTTTCCTGCAGCAGCTTCATCCTCTCCATCAGCACCTCCAGCTCCTGCATGGCATCTGTGCCCTGGGGAAGCACAGGACAGGGTCAGCCCTGTCCCTGGTCAACCAGAGGGGCCCCCAAGCCCAGATCTGCTGGCACCTGGGGGAGCCCCTGCACTGCTCAGATGAGCATCTCCCTCTGGGTTTGTCCTGCCCAGATTCCATCAGCTCCCATGACCCATCCCCACGCCTGGGAGAAGGAGGAAGTCCTGTGGAGAAGGTGGAAGGTCCTAAAGCATCAGCTGTTCCCAATAAAGGTCACAGAGATTCTCCAAGAACTGGGCTCCTCTACTCCGGAGACAAGACTGGGAGAGATGGGGGTGTTCAGCCTGGAGAGGAGAAGGCTCTGGAGAAACCTTAGAGCCCATTCCTGTGCCTAAAGGGGCTCCAGGAGAGCTGGAGAAGGACTTGGGACAAGGGTCTAGAGGATGGTACAAGGGGAAATGGCTCCCTGCTGCCAGAATGGAGGGATAGATGGGATATTGAGAAGGAATCCTTCCCTGTGAGGGTGGGAAGGCCCTGGCAGAGTTTGCTCAGAGAAGCTGTGGCTGCCCCATCCCTGAAAGTGATAAGGGCCAGGCTGGACAGGGCTTGGAGCAACCTGGGATAGTGGGAGATGCCCCTGCCCATGACAGGGGGTGGAACAAGATAGGCTTTAAGGTCCCTTCCAAGGTCCCTTTAAGGTCCCTTCCAATCCAAGCTGATCTGCGATTCCCAGGGAAAGCCCCACAAAGCATCCAGCACCCCAGGGTACACTCACAGCCCTGCAAGGCAAAGCCCCTCTTACCCCAGAGCCCCCCAGGGTGTCATCAGAGGCAGGGCTGCTGTCACTGTGGGGTGAGGGGGCCCAACTCTCCACATCCTGCTCCTCCTCGGGTTTGATGCCGCAGCCGAAGACAAAGGATGCGAGCGAGTGGTAGTGGGTGAGGAGCACCAGTGCCTGCACCAGCTCTGCCAGCGACCAGCTGTCCTCCCCTGGCTTCAGCAGAGCCTGCAATGCACACCAGGGGTTGGAGAGAGACCCCCAGCCTTCAGCTGTACACCCACCACAGCCCAGTGCTGGGGCAAGCCAATGGCAGGGATATGGGAGTGAGTTTAGGAAGCGCCTCACCTACAGACCCATTGCGGGGAAGTCACCCCTTCCCATCTCCCTGACTCCCTCAGCCCTGAAAGGGTTAAACCTGGGGGGCTGTGCAAGCAGGAACGTGGCCCCTGGGGTGTTTTGGGGGAAATCTGTGCTGGCAGCATCAGCTCTCACCTCGATGTGCTCCTTGGTGATGAGCCAGGGCCGGTGTGCCAGCAGCTTGTTGATCTCATTGAGGTTCCGGAGTTTTTGGGGGGCACAGTGCAGCCCCCGCAGCCACGCTGGGTTGCCCCCCACTTGCAGGAACTCCCTCATGTGCAACCCCACCAGGTAGGAGCACCTGTGCCGGGCTGCTGCCTGTGGGGAGAGCCAGCAGTCAGCCCCCAGCACTGTCCAGGGACCCCCACCCTGCTACAAACCCTTGGAGAAGCCAAGGCAGGGAGCCCGCTCAATCCACGTTGCTGCTGGAGGATTTTCCCTGGGGATGTGGGCTCCAGACAGGGGGGATTTCCTCTATCATTATCAATGCCACCCTCCAGGGGTCCTGGAGGGAGGTACCCTGGGTGGGCACCAACCCCAAAGGGGCTTCCAAGCTTTTGGGATGTCAGATCAGAGAGGGGCCCATCTGTGGGGTCCCAAACACCTCCTGGCAACACGGTGGGACCCCACCCAGCAGCCGGTGTCCCCCCAGCCCCAGGGCCCCCTGCTCACCATGATGGCGATGTAGTGGCGCTTGTGGTAGGGCAGGGGCCCGTCCATGCGCAGCAGGAGGTACTGGGTCTTCCAGAAGCTGCTGAGGTACTGGGGGTGCAGCCCCATGACCAGGGCGACGTGATCCACCCTGCCTGCCGAGACAAAGGCCCCCAGGAGCTGGTGCAGGCTGCTTTCCCCACCTTCCTGAGGGATCTGCAGCAGGAGGAGAGGGAGGAAATGAGGAGATGTGAGCTCTAGGCCACCACTCTTCCCAACATCCCCTTAAGCTAAACAGAGCCCTCCCCACCAAGCAGGACCCAGGCACCCAAGAGCACCAGGAGATGATCCTCACCCCATTGGAAGTGCCCTGCCTCCGGAATGGACACCGCCGGTGGCCCCTGCTGTCCCTCTCCCCACTCCCAGCCCTGGGGGGCAGAGGGTGTTTGGGGGTCTCCATGACAGATCCCACACAGCCGTGCAGCTCAGCCTGTGGGTTGGGTTGTTTGTTTGGGCTCTGGAGCGCAGGGGAGGAGATGGGGCCAGCCCCCCAGCGCAGTGACGAAACCACGGCGCTATCTCTGCCTGGGGAGGAACATCTGGGAGAGTGAGTGTGGGTGCTGAGATAGGGCTCAGGTGTCCTGGGGATTTCAGGGCAGGAGGTTGGGGGGTGGGCAGGGCAAGGGCTGGGTCTTTGCATCGCAGGGGAAACACAGATGTGTCTGGATGAGAGGGGAAACTGAGGCACGGGCAGGACAGGCAAACACCAGGATGAAATACAGGTGCTCCCCCAATCTCCAGAACGAGTCCCCCACTGATCTGCTTGGGATGGGTGACCCCTCTCCACTCATTCCTCAGCATCCCATCCCCACTAGGCACTGGGGGGGTCGGGAATCCTTCCCTGTCCCCCCACCCGCAGCAGGGAGGAGACCCCCACCCAAGTCAATCCCCAGTGCTTTACCTCTCCCAGGGGAATGAAGCTGCTGGGGCCCCTCGCCAGCTCCCGGGGAGCCTCGATTCCTCTTTCCTAGGAAGGAAGGCACAGCCGGGAGTTACCGGAGCCACAGAACATCCCCGTCAGCGTCACCGGAAGGGTGACTCAGGCAGACACCGGGCACGGGCCACGGGGCCATCACCCCCACACCCTCCGCGTCAGGCGGGCAGCGCCTGATGAAACCGGGCTGCGATGTTGCTCCGCTCCCGGAGGCGTGTGACACACCGGGACACCGGAGCTGGGACTCCCGAGCCCTGGTTTACCACCTCTATGGGAAAACGGGGAGAAACGGGACACTCCCGAGCCGTGGTTTGCCCTCTCCGTGGGAAAACAGGGAGAGACGGGATGCGGGAAGGCCGCAGGATGGGAGCGGGGATCAGGAGCAGCAACAGGCACGGCTCTGGGTCACAGTCACCGGCAAAGACGCGGCCTCCGGGGGCCCCGCTAACCCCTCCCTGGGCACGAAATGTCACTAAACATCACCATTTCCCTCCCTCCTCATCCAAATTCATTAACAGGGTTAATCCAGAAATGAGCCCTTACTTACAGGGGTTCCCCCTGCTCCAAGCACACGATTCAGGTCCGTTCTGCCCCACACTGCTCAGGTCTGGAAGGGGCACTTAGTTACTGGGTGAACTGCTTCCACAGACCCATAAAGGGGGACATAATGGTATAATTCCAATCCCTGTGGAAGCAGTAGGTGCAGCCTGGCACCCTCCTGAGCAGGAAAGGGGTGTGGGATGGCACGAAGTGACCAGAGCAGCTGTCAGTGCAGCCACACGCTCCCCATGCAGCGGGACACAGCATCAGAACAGAGCCAGGGTAAAGCAGGAATGCCCTCATCCAACGGCTCCCATGGGATGCTCGTGCCTTGAGTCACCATGGAAGCACTAGGGGTGACTGCAGGCTCAGGCTCCTGCCGCTGAGTTGGCTCCTTGGCTCTGTGCTGACTCAGGGTTTGAGGACAAACAACTGTGATGGTGCAAGAGAATCCCTGGCAGGGGACAGCAACAAACCCTGGCAAGGTGAATCCATGGGACAGACAGCAGATTCCCAGTGGGCTGGAATCCAAAGCAGGGTTCCCAGCCCAGCCATTGCTTTACAGTGACCTCGGAAGGTGAATTTAATCATTCCTGCAAGAGGCTCCTCGTGTTTTGCAATTAAGGAATCCTTGGGGTGCTGTGCTTAATCCTTGCTGTGCCACCTCTGTATCCCCTCCTGCTTCCACTGATGGGCAATCAGAATCATGGAATAGGCTGGGAAAGCTTTCTGAGATGATAGAAGTCCAGCTGTTACCCCAGGACTGCCAAAGCCACCACTAACCCATGTCCCCAAGTGCTGCATCCATGTTTTTTAAATCCCTTCAGAGATCTGGACTCCACAACTTCCCTGGACAGCCTGTGCCAGGGCTGGAAAACACTTTCAGTGAAGAATTTCCCCCTAATATCCAACCTCAACCTTCCCTGGTGCAACTTGAAGCTGCTTCCTTTTGTCCTCTCAAACTGAGGGGAAACTGAGGCACCAAGATGCTGTGACTGGCACCAGACACACTGCCCTCAGCTCCAGCTGGCACAGGGCAGGCTGAGAGTCTCCACAGTGGTACCAGGAGAAGGAGATAATGCCCTGTGAGTGGGAAGATGAGTGTGCTGAGTACTAATCCCACTGCTGCCACTGCTTAGTCAGGTGTGGAGAAACCATCCCTGGGTAAGGTGAGGTTAAATAAACACCATCAGAGCTACCCAACAGAATGGATTTGCCCCTCTTGTATTCCTGCCAAAAACTTTCTGGGGGATGACAGCAGCATCAGGGCCACCACCAGTTTCACCCCAGCCTGCTCCAGAGCACTGATTTCAGGCTTTGGCTCATGTCAGGACAGGTGTGAGACTGAGTTCTCTGCTCCCTGGGGTCTGTCCCACCCACTGTCCCAGCATTTCCAGCTTCCAGTCCTCCTCTGGAGTAACCATCCCACTGTGACAAGTCCCCCAGAGCAACTCCCCAAGCTGCAGAGCAATCCAGCTGTCCCTAAGGAATCCTGGTGGAAGGGGAATGCAGAAGAGCAAGAGAAAAAAGGCAATTTTTTTGAGGGGGGAAATAAGTCTTGCAAATAGAGGCAATTCCCAGCTTTTCAGGATACTCAGAATTTTGGTGGACTGATGTTGCAAACCAATCTGGTTGCTTGGGAAGGTCAAGCAGATCCTGCAAAGCTCCATGGACACCCTAGACCCCAGTTTTCCACACTGGACTCCAAATGCATAAGCCCTGGGCAACACCAATTTTTTTTGTTAACAGGGACATCAGAGATCCTGTACTCAGCCTGAGAACGGCAGCATGAGCCAAACTACAGGACAGAGCCCCTGAAGCCCCCTGTCAGCCCCTTACCTACCCTGACATGCACATCCCATCACAGCCCTGCCTCACTTTCCCCTTGTGCCCGGCCATACCTGTAAGCTCTGGCCGGCTCCCAAACACATCCCAGCTCCTGGATGGGTGGGAGACCCGAAGGTCTCCCCTTCCAGACACCCCAAGTGCCCCCAGCGTGGACAGGGCCGCTCCATGCTCGGGAGCCTGCGGGAGCTCCCAGCTCCTGCTCCTCAACACCTCCGGTTTTAGCCTGGCTGCAAAGTGGATCAGCCAAAGAGCTGTTCTGCACCCCGGACAGTTTCTGGACATGTCTCGGCTTCTCCCCTCCCTGCAGCCGGGCAGACCCCAGGCAGCGCCCGCGGGTCAGGGGCACATCCCCAGCGCCGCTCCGAGGGACACCCGCGCGGGCTGCACCCCGTG
>WEIU01016992.1:75492-93810 GCA_013389925.1 Aegithalos caudatus | reverse complement strand
CGGGCAGGGCTGGGCACAGCCCCGGGACAATCCCGGGACAGCCCCGGCCGCCCCCGCGCTCCGCAGCGACCCCGGGACCCCGCGCCCGCCACGCTTACATAGCACGGGGCGGGGACACGCCCCCCGGCCCGCCTCCACCAATGGGAGATCGAGGGCGTGACCACCCGGCAGCAATCTGACCAATGGCAATGCGGAGGCGTGGCCAAACCGCAGACATCAGGTCTACCCAGAGCCAGCCGCGCTTTCCCGACCCTCGAACGCCGGGAGGATTGGAAATGTGTCCTGGGGCTAAAGGGAAAAGGGAGCAGAGGGAAACCACCTCTGCTCCGCTCAGGTGAGGCCCCGCCTGGTGTGCGGGGATAGCTACTGGCCCCCAACATCAGGAGGATGTAGAGCTGCTGGAGTGAGCCCAGAGGAGCAGGCTTTGGTGCAAAATGCTCCAAGAGGGCTGGAGACCCTCCGCACTGGAAAAAGATGGTGAGAGCTCAAGGTGTTCAGCCTGGAGAAGAGAAGGCTCCGGGGAAACCTTCGAGCCCCTTCCAGTGCCTAAAAGGGCTCCAAGAGAGCTGGAGAGGGACCTGAGACAAGGGCCTGAAGTGCCAGGACAAAGGGGAATGGCTTCTTGCTACCAGAAGGGAGGAATAGATGGGATATTGGGAAGGAATTCTTTCCCCTGAGGGTGGTGAGCCCTGGCAGAGTTTTCCCAGAGAAGTTGTAGATGCCCCTGCATCCCTGGAAGTGTCCAAGGCCAGGCTGGACAGGGCTTGGAGCAATTTGGGATAGTGGAAGGTGTCCCTGCCCATGGAGGGGGCCAGAATCAGATGAGCTTTAAGATCCCTTCCAAACAAAATCGTTTGGGATTCTCTGAGTCTTTTACTGGGTTTGGTGTTTCTCCAAAGTAACAGGAGAAAAAAAAAATGGGAAAAAAAGAAAAAGAATAAATTAAAAAAAAAAAAGAAAAAAAGGTGAAAAGGAGAAGAAAACCCCACCCCCAGTACCATGTCTTGTCCCAGACACAACACTGGTACCAATCTGGCGCTGCCTGACAGCCCAAGACAGCAAAGTCCAGCAAACAGGAGTCTGCACAAACAACTCCGGATTTGCCTGGCAACAGCCTCCTCTGGCTCCGGGCTGAGCTCCTGCCAGCAGAGGGAACGTCAGTGCTCCCTGGCACTGCAGTACCGGCAGCACAGCCCACGGCTGCAACAGCCACCAGCAGCACAGCCCCAGCCTCTGCAGGGAGCCAGCACACAGCCAGCTCCAAACGTCCCTGGTCACTGCTCCTTGTCCTTGTCCCCTTCCCAGGGCTATTTTTAGGGTGTTTTGCAAACATGGTTCTGTGCTGAGGCTGTGGGGTCTGGGTGGTTCTGGCCACCTCAAGGTTTCTGCTTCTGTATTTCCACTTGTGTCATTTCAGAGGCACAATTTGGGGGTTTCACTTCATGTAATCCAAGGGAACGTGGCCCCTCAGTGCCCTGGGCTCAGAGCTGCTGTTTTAGCCTCTGCCACCCCAGTCCTGCTGCATCCCCTGCTCCTTTGGCACTGTCACATCCCACAGAGCTGCAGGACACGGGACACAGGCAGAGGTGCTGCTGGTCACCAGCCAGCCCTGGGGCTGCCCAGAGAAGCTGTGGCTGGAGGTGTCCAAGGCCAGGCTGGATGGGGCTTGGAGCAACCTGATCGAGTGGAAGGTGTGCCTGCCCATGGCAGGGGGGGGAACAAGATGAGCTTTAAGGTCTCTTCCAACCCAAACGATTCCAAGATGACTCTACAGTTCCACCTGAGGCCATGAGCTCTGTGTTTGCTCTGGCTGAACACATCAGCCCCAAGGGGAAAATACATCTCTTCCTTTGCATCAGTAAAGGCAACAACAGAGCAAGCAAAGTGGGGATGAGGGGGGCAGAGGGGGGAGGCTGCCTCTGTCCTCCCCTTTCTGCTCCCCAAAAAGCCCTGGAGATTAGAGGGACAGGGCTGTGAGTGTGCATGAGGCAGTGATCCAGCTGGAAAGATGGGCTGGAGATGCTGCCAAATATTTAATATAAAAATATCCCATCAGAAGACACGAAGGGCTGTGCCAGGAGGACATTTGTCCCACAGACAGCTCCTGCACTCTGAGCAGTGGCAGGAGAGGCCAAGCACGGCTGGGTGGGCACAGAGCTCCAGGTTTTGGAGCTGCACAGGATCCCCCATCTGTTCCTCACCTCCCATCAGCCCACCCTGCAAGCACTAGGTTACCTGCAGCCTCAGCACTTTTCCCAGCTGTTTCCTGACACTCCTGCTCATGTAGAATTTGCCTCAGGCTGGCAGCAGCATCTCCCTGCTGTCACAGCAGCCTGGTACAGGGAGTGTCCAGCCACCAGCCCCGAGCTGCCAGCCCCTCAGACCCTCCCCTGCTGGGAGCCAGCAGCAGGCAATGCTGGGCAGTGCAAAACAGCTCCAGCATCCCATAGAACCATGGAATTGTTCACTTTGGAAAACCCCTCAAGATCATCAAGTTTAACTATTACCCCAGCACTGCCAAGGCCACCACTAACCCATGTCCCCAAGTGCCACATCCACATGGCTTTTGAATCTCTCCAGGGATTTAAAAACAAGCAACAGTAGGTAATTATTTTGGGATTGAGAGTGTGCTGGTTACCATCCTGCTGACTGGACAAGACTGCTGTTCCAGGAAAGCCAAACAGCAAGGGAAGGCCAATTGCTTAAGGTGTGTCACCTTAAGGGAGGTTGGCTGGGGACAATTCCTGCCCTTTTCACCAGCTGGTGGTTTTGGGCAGCCCAGATTCTGAGAAGGAAGGGAAGCAGCAGAGACCATGCAGGGACACTCGGAGGGAACACCTGAGGCAGTCAAAACATGGAATATTGTTTCAGTGTTTCCTTTCCTTACATGGCTCTGCTCAAAGATAGGGAGCTGGATTGCCACTATGGCTGGTCATCCCACTACAGACTCCAGTGGGAAAATCTGTGGCATTAGGGCTTTGTGGGCTGGGAGAAAGAACCCAGAGCATTTGTGGGGTAGAGAAGGGAATTAGAATGATGGAATCATTCAGGTTGGAAAAGATCTTTAAGAGCATCCTGTCCAACTGTTCCCCCAGCACTGGGGGCCACCACCTAACCCTTGTCCTCAAATGTTACATCCACATGGCTTCCAAATTCCTTCAGGGATGGGGACTCCACAACTTCCCTGCACAGCCCTTTCCAAGGAAAAAAAAATCCCTGCTATCTAATCTAAACCTTCCCTGGCACACCTTGAGGCTGTTTCCTCTCATTTCCTCTGCAGCTGCACTGTTCAGAGGCGTGGAGGGAAGGTGACTCCCAAGGTGATCCTGGAGCTGCCAGCGCTCCATCAGGATTTCTGCACTGCAGGCAGATGGATGTGGCTTCAGCAACATAAACATCAGAAACTGTGGTTTGTACTGGTTTGTACTGGTCAGTGATCCTCACTGCTCTGGGAGCAGCAGCAGGAGGGAGCTGCTACTGCCATGTGCTCCTGGAGACTGGATATGAATAAGGTAAAGGTTCAAAGCTAAAACCCCTTTAGACTTTCAGACCTCTGGAGATTTCCCTGAAAAAAGACAAGGGGCAGATGAATTTTCTTCACAGAAATCTCATGGGAAAAGGGAAAACCTCCATGCCAAAGGAGCAGCTCTCTGTCTGTGCCAGTTGTATCCCCTTGCTGAGATCAGGAATAAATCTCCTCAGATACAGGCGGATGGGTCCTGGGAAGCTGGATGTAACCAAGTAACCAGGATCCTAGCAACAAGCTTGATGGGAGGATTTAAAGATAGAAAAAATGTAGGAGCAAAGCAAACAATGGGAAAATAGTGTCTCCTTCCCCTAACTCCCAACCCTAGAGCAGGAGATAAATCGGCTCCAGGCAGGGAGAGGTACTTTGGTTGTTTTGTCTTTTTTTTCTCTTTTCAAAGCAAACAAAGTAGCAGTCACAGAGGAGGATTTTTTTTTTTTTAAACCACTTTTACAGGTGTCATTTGTACAAATCAAAGTGTCCCTTGAAAATCTCATTATTACAAACATACAAAGAAACGATGTTGGTGCTACAAATCAGCTACGCGACGGCAGGAGCAATTTATCACGATTAAAAACCCAACTGAACCGTATTTACAGGGCCTTTTTCCCTCTTTTTATTTCTCTATGTTGAGGGAAGGGAAAAAAAAAAAAGCAAAGCCCACAGTTAAAAAAACTCCCACCAATGCACTTCATTTTCTAAAAGTATAAAATTGGGTGAGTTTTTCCAGCTGCCACACTCAGGCAAAGTGTAACAATTTCTGGTTTTGCTCGTTTTCACATCAAAAGTCTCTTAGAAAACCCAAAAACAAACGCATGGCAGTGTCCGATGAAACGTGCTCCTTCCGTGCCAGAAGCCAACATCATCCCAAAAAAAGTGCCTTTGAGTAAAATCATTTTTAGTAACAAATAAGAAACAAAAGGATGAAAAAAGTAATCACAAGCTCTAGTTAAAAGCTTCATCAAAGCCCTGACGGAGCAGCCGCCCTGCAGCAAAAACATGAGTTCTCTTACCTACCTTCAGCCCTGAGATGTTTCTCCACTCCCTGACTGGAGTTCGGGATGTCGAGGAGCTCCTGCCAGCCCGGAGTTGTGTGCTGCTCCCCCTCCAAGTGCTTTTTATCCACCACCATCACCCCAAAAGAGGTGCCTGGGGGGACCTATCCCAGCTGGTGTGGCTGTAAGGGTCAGTGGCAGCCGTGCTGATTCGGGGCAGCACATCCCTGGTACAGGGAACTCTCATAGCCCTTGGATCCTGCTGGTTTGGAATCAGCAGTGAGAAAAAAAAAAATCCCTGGAGTGCCCCAAAAAACACTCCCTGGCTCGGGTCACTGCCTGAGTAAGTGCTTTCCTGGAGCCAGCCTGGCCCCTGCATCTGGAAGGGGCAGGGAAAGGGGGAAGAGAGGGAATATCTGAGCCTTGAACTCTCTTTGTGTAAAGAAATGGAGTAAGAGACACTTAATCGCACCAAGCTGCAGAAATCATCAAAATCCCAGAGGTCACCATGTAAGCAGGGCACTGGGGGGGGGAATCCTGGGTGGGTTGGGGGCTGCATCATTCCACTTTGGCTCCCAACCCAAAAGCTCTCATCAGAAAAACAAGGAAACACAAAACCAGGCGGTTTGGTTTGCAAAGCTGACAGAGGAAAGAAGAAAAAAACAAAACACAAAAATCTTCCAAGATAAATACGTGGCCCCCATTTTGGAAGCATCTTCAAAAAGCTGGATCAACTGTTGTCAGCAGTGGCACAACTTTCCCGGAACATCTGTTGGGCTGGTGAGTTCTCAGCTCTCTTTGAAGAAGGAACAGTTCAAGGAAAAAAAAAAAAAATCCAGCTCCCACCACACGCAGCTCCCATTTTATCTGCAGAACAACTGGCCATGGCAATTCCCTCACAGCAGCAGGTTGGGAACCAGCAAGGAGCCACTAATGCAGCACGTTCCTGTTTGCTCATGGAAAGGGCTGGCAGTGGTAGCAACTGGTTAGGAAAAGATTTCTTCCAGAAAACAGTACTTCAGGGGGGATTTAGGAAGGCTGGGACCTCTCCCCGTGGGTAGAAACCGGCCACACTCGAGCATGCTGTCGGAAGGTAACGCATCAGGAATTGCCACGGAGTCCACAGCAGTGGGATAGTGACAACACAGAGGTTTGGGCTTCCAGTGATCCAGCAGGGCTCCCACACTCCTCTGCTAATGCTGGAGAAAGCTCCCAGGTTGGGGGTTTGGCTTTTAAGGGGAGGTTATTGCTCCTGACTTCTCGGGCTTTTTGCCTTTTGACAGGGCAGCTGCTTGCTTCAGGAGTTCTCTGTTCTTGGCCTGGAAATGGGGAAAATGGGTATTTAGTGGCATGGATCATTGTGAGCTCTTGGGATCCCTGTGCAGAAGCTGCTGATATCCTGCACACAGGTGGAAAGGGGGGCAGATGTTGAGCTCACCTTGAACCTCCTAGAGAGGGCTCTCTCATCCCAGCCCCACAGGAAAAGACAAAATGATAAAACCCACGAGACCGTTCAAAAATTTATCCTATGAACAGTTCAAAGCACCTACAATACACTGGGAGGACCTGAACTTTGATTTTGCAATCACTGGAAAGGTTTCCAAACACTCAACCAATACCAGCAGAAATAAAATGTCTGGACACAGAGTTCAGGGCAGTCCCAGCCTGAGCTGAGCAGACATGGAGAGCCCCAGGAGAGCGAGCTGATGGCTGGGGCACACCTGCTCCTGGATCTGATGATCCTTTACCTTCAGAAATAGCACATCCAGCCCTCTCCACACCACATTCCAACATTCCAGCCTGCAGCCAGGCAGAACGTGCCCTGTGAAGGGATTCTCACAGGTACCAGCACCCTGAGAGCAGCTGGAGGCCCCAAACCTGCCTTGCACTGGGATACCTCCCCAGAGTGGGTGTGGATGGAGGATTGTTTCCTCAGGGGCAACAGGAGCCTTTTGTCTCATCCCCTCTCATTGCTGGGGCTTTAGATCTTTATATACCCAGAGTAATTAAAGGGTGCAAAGTTCATTTCTGTGTCTGGTTTCTTCCCCTTTGACCTGATCCCTTCGGTGGCTCAAGCTATTCATGCTGATAGTCTGCTGTGTTTCCACAGCCATGACAAGAATCCTGCTCTCCCTGCTTCCATCAGCTCAGGGATTTCTTTATTTGGACTACAGATACAGGGCTAAAAGAACTGCCAATTGTTCCTTTGTTCTCTTTGGTTACTGCTCACACAAATCACAGGGAGGTGATTTAGAGGTTCAGGGAGCCGACAAAGGGTCTACAGACTGGAGAAACAGGTTCAAACCTGATTTTGGCAATAAATAAAATGAGTTTGATGGTTCCTTGTCTAGTCCATAAGGGACACAACACAGCACTTTACAGCACAGTAAGTGTGAGCCTGGGTAGAGAGCAGAGAGGTAGGTGTAAATGGTGGCTGGGATGCAATGCAGAGCTGAGGAGGGGCTTGTCTGGCAGCACAGAGGCTGTAGGACAGGGCTGAGAAGCATTAGCAGAGTTCTGTGTGCAGGAATTCATGGGGTGTTCTGATCAGGAGTGTCCTCAGTCCCTCCTGGACACAGCTCAGGAATGTCCCCAGTCACTCCTGAATACAACACAGCTCAGCAAATTAAACTGAAAATGCTGTCACCTGTAACTGCTCCATGACCTCCTTGTGTGTCTTCTCCATCTGGTTCATCTTTGCCCTCATCTGTGATTCCTGGTACTGCAGGTCAGCTTTCAGCTCTGTGATCTGTGCACAAACCAGGAAGGAGCAAGTGAGCTGGAAGAGGCAACAACTGCCCTCACCACAGACCCCCCTGCCGTGGAAAGTGCCTCTGCAGAATGTGTGGGACTGGCTGAGGTCACAGAGGTGCTGGCTGTGCTGGGGGGCTGCAGCAGGACCTGAACTGTGTCACTGAGAGCACAGAACACCAAGGGCCAGCACTGCATTTCTCCAAGCAGCAGCATGTTTATTCCCAGTCTTGCCCACACACAGAGGTCTCCAAGAAAGTGGTCAGGAAATGACCCTTTATGAAATGAGATCCTTTGGGTGGGTCCAGAGAGCCTCTCTGGCTTTGGAGAGGAGGCAGCTTGTAAACAGCCAGACATTTTAACTCCAAGATAAAAAGCCAGGCAGTGTCAGAGTGTGATCTGTGAGAACATGTCAGCCTGCTGAGGGGGAAGCAAGCCAAGGACTGTACCTTCTTCTCCTTCTCCAAAATCATCTGATCCTTCTGGTGAAGCATCTTTTTTAAAGTAGCCACTTCCTCCTTCAGCTGGGCAATGATGACAAAGTGGTCGGTGCCAGGGGAGTCCAGGGCGAGGTCAGGGGAAAAACTGCAGCAAAGAACAGGGAGAGGCTCTCAACAAAACCTTCCTCTTCACTGAGGCAGGGAAACTCCCACAGATGCACTCAAAGGAGAATGGGAATCATTTAATGATCATTCATGCTCCTTTTTCAAATCAAAGAGTTGAAGACAGCAATCAGAGAGATAATTAAACTTCATGCATCCCTTTGGAAATCTCTTTGCTCACAGGCAGTCCTTGGATGCACTGCAAAACTTCCCACTGAATGTAAACAAACGTTCTGGCAAGGAGGGGACATGAAAGAGAAACAAATAACCTCCAAGTTCAACAAACAGAGCAAAGGGAAACAGCTAAATTGTCCTGAGCAAGGAAAAGGGGTAAAAAACATACTGGACCTTGTAATATAATTCTGCCACGATAAAGCAATTTAGGGAGAAGCTTCATAATTTCAGAGCAGGAAAAACTCTCCAGGAAGAAACAGCTGAGCACATCACCTGCACACCACCAGGTACTCTAAATCTAAGCAACCCTCAGCAGAGTTATCTGTGCATGAGTCACTGCTGCACTGGTAAATCACAAAGCTCCCTACTAGACCCAGTGATCCAGGCAGGCACACACAGTCCTGTGCTACAGGAATATAACAGATCATAAGATACAACAACTGCAGCCACAAGGCCCAGGGAGCCCACCTGATTTTTCCCTGCCTGCTGTTCCATCCCTAAAGCTGATTTTTATCTCCTTGTGCTAAGTGGGCAGCACACTCCCAGCCACACACCTGAAATTGCTGTATAAAAACTGAACAGTAATAAGACAACAAAGACATCTTCACCTAGAAGATAACTTCAAGTCTGGCTGTTGTCAGATAAATAAAGATAAATTGTCAGGGTCACCCAAAGCCTGACTTTTTTTTTTAAAGCCTCAACACTCAGCTCTAAAGCTGGGAGCTGCAGCAGAGTGGGGAAGGCATGGTCTCAACCCAAAATTCTGCCTCTCTCAAGGATGTTTCTGCCCCATCTTCCAGTCCCCAGCCTGTACCCTAAGGCAGAGAATACTTGCTGCTCACTTCACATGGGGTCTCCTCTAGCACCTGGAAATGATCCATTTTCTAATTAAAAGCATTGCAGTCTGCTTTGACAGGACTCATTAGTAAGGATGTGGCAGGGGAAAAGGCTGGCTCCCCCACTGTGCTGGGGATCTGCAGAGGGAAACTAAGCAGAGGCAGCTTCCCAGGTCTGAGAGTCAGAGGATGGCCCTGAGGCACTGGGAGAGAAAACCTGGCAGAGGAAAACTCAGAACTGAGGGTCTGCAGGAGACAGCCTGCAGCAGAAGAGCCCTGCATGGCTAAAACATGCTGAGAGCAGAGCCCACACTAAGATGTGGCAGCTCTCTGGGCACACTGGATCCAGCTCTGTGCTAGGCAGAGAGGTTCATACCCACACACTAGCACAGAACAGCTCCATTTTAAAACTTTCCCAATAGTTTTCCCAAGTGGAGGCTGTGCAAGATGATGGTGGGTGCTCCAGCAACTTCCTGTGTGCAAGCACATTACTAACAGCAGCTTTAATTTCCCACTCAGTGCAAATATGCTGGGGAGGAGAGAAAGAAATAAAACTTGAAAAAATAAACAACAACAAAAACCACCCCCAAAAAACAACAACAGAAAACCACCCAACAGCCTCCACAGAGAAAAGAAAGGCTTCCTTGCTGATTCCCTTTGGCTGAAAACAATCCCTTGACACACCATTCCTTTGCCCAGGCACGCTTCCCTCCTGCCATGCCTTGGGGTGATAAAGAGTGCCAGGAGATGTCCACATTTCCCTGAGCAGCTCCAGCAGGAAAAATTCCCTGCCTGGCAGCTGCTGCTGCCCAGCACATTGCAAAGCCAGGAAGGTGAGGGCCAGCCCTGCCACCCAGTGGGGAGAAGGAAGGGACAGGACAGTCACCAGCCTTGCACAGAGCACCCTTCCCTGGGGCTCCGAGGGTTCTGCATCCACCAGAGGGGAGCAGCTGGCTTGAGATCTCCTGGAGGGGTCTAAAATACCAGGCAGGAATTGTCCTGTCCAGTTGCTGCAAAATGCCCCTTCAAATGTGTGAAGGTGCTAAATAAAGAAGCAGATATTTTTTTCTTCTTCTTTTGCATTTTTTTAAGACTGACAAGATGGTAATGAAAGGTTCCTCTGTCTTTAACTGCATATTACAGAAGCAGCCTGAGACTCCAAAATTCAAAGGAAAACTGCCAAACACAAGTCAGTCCTTTCCTTTAACAAATAGATGAAGAATTAAAACAACCAACCAACCAAAAAAAAAAAAAAGCCTCTACAAATAAGATCCAGCCCCTTGGGATAGGTCAGGGGAACATGAGCTCTCCACATCTGAACAGTCTAAAATGCACACCTCTAATTAAAGGGAAATGATGAGCTCCTGTTGTTTTCAACAGAGACAGAGGACAAAAATGGAGCTGTTCCCAAGGCACCTGCCTCTCTATTGACTGGAACAGAAACCAAATTGACTGCCTTAAACTCCACACCTGTTAAATGGCAGAAATTAGGCAAAGCAAATGCCAAGCTTAAAGATTTTGCTATTCAAGTCAGGCTGGCATGAAGATGCACAGACCAGGCACTAAACCAGCATCCACATTTCACCTTAGACAAAAAGCACCTGCAGAGCTGCCCCCAGGTCTGGGCCCCAACATCTGAAGGATGTGGAGCTGCTGGAACAAGCCCAGAGGAGGCCACAAAAGATGTTCCAAGAGCTGGAACCCCTCTGAACTCAGGCTGGGAGAGCTGAGGGTGTTCAGCCTGGAAAAGAGAAGGCTCCAGGGAAACCTTCGAGCCCATTTCAGTGCCTAAAAGGGCTCCAGGAGAGATGGAGAGGGACTTGGGACAAGGGCCTGAAGTGCCAGGACAAGGGGAAATGGCTTCCCAGTGCCAGAAGGGAGGGGCAGATGGCATATTGGGAAGGAATTCTTCCCTGTGAGGGTGGTGAAGCCCTAGCAGAGTTTGCCCAGAGAAGCTGGCAAGTGGCTTCTCTTGGAAATGTCCAAGGCCAGGCTGGACAGGGCTTGGAGCAACCAGGGACAGTGGAAGGGGGGAATTCTGCCCATGGAAGAGGGCAGAATGAGATGAGCTTTAAGGTCCCTTCCAACCCAAACCATTCTGGGATTCTGTGAAAAACACCCTCCCCTCAGTGCAGTACAGCCCAAGTCACAGAGCTTTAAACTATGCCAGGATTTTCCTTTGCAAATAAGAATCTTTTTACAAATGAACTTCACTGCTGAGCATCCCGAGGAACTGCTGCCCTCCCCCTGCCAGCAGTGCTGTCACTGCCTGGTGTTACAAGCACAATTTAGCACCTTGTCTGCAGTGACAGGAGAAGGGACTGCAGTGTGCTCATCTGCAGAGCCTGCAGCATAAAAACACTTTGCCAGCATTGGCACAAGAGGATGGGGACACCAGGAGTGCCCCAGTCAGGACCAGCACAGCTCCAGGGGCTGGAGGTGAAGCAGCACAAGACCACGGGGCACTGGCAGCACAAAAGGATTAATAAGGCCATGTCTGCTGCAAGATGTGCTGAGAGTCACTGGCAGAGAAAACTACTCCCAGTGCAGCAGCAACAGAGGTGTTTGCTCCTGCCAGAACTAATCCAGAACAAAGCATTCAACACCACCCTTTAAATGACTGTTGGAAATCACCCTGTCCATGTATCATAGCCATAGTGTGCAACAACCACTGTGAAATATGTAAACAAAAACACAGCACCACACAGGAAAGGAATTTCTATCATATCCAAGAAGAAGCAGTAATTTCAGATAAGCTGGACCCTGGCTGAAGGTGTTGCCAAAGTCAACTGAGCTCAAATATGCCCAAAATTTGCCCAGCTGAGGGCTACCTCAGTGGTTTGGCTGGAGCCAGGGTACAGGAAGCTGGGGCTGACCTCAGCTGGTTGTGTCACTTTATTCCAGACTCTGCTGCTGCTGCTGGAAACACCCCTGTGCTTCAGCAGACCTTAACTCCATGCTCAGGCTGTGCCCCAGCACCAAGGTGACTCTGGGAGGGACAATCAGATAGTTGTATAAAAGGGGAAGGATTTGGGGGTTCACCCTCATAAAAGAACACTCAGCAACTCCAAACCCACACTTAAGGAACCCCCATTATTATTCCACTCAAAGCATGCAGCCATTTGTCTATTTAAGGCAGCTGCAGCTTCCCTTTTCTGCTGCACGTTGCTGAAGCTCTTCAGTTGCTAAATTTACACTTGGTTTGTTACTGGAACTCATCAAAAAAAAGCCTGTGGCAAGGCCTACAGCCTTGGCAGGAGCCAGGCTGACAATATCTGACATGAGAGCAAAAGGAAGGCCCTTGATTCCTTCAATACATACTCGTTTTCCAAATAAATGGCTGACCAACCCAGAGCACAGGACACTTTACTTCTTGGGTATTTTCAAGTCAGCAGAGCTGTTACAGTGAGTTGTGAGATCTCAGCCCATGATTTAATGAAGAGATAAAAACAGCTGCTGCTGTCCTACAGCCCAGAACAGGCACCTCTCTGGAGGGAAAGCTGCACCAGTATTGACAGGCTGCACTTCTACCAGGGCCCTGGCTCCATCCTCTCCTCTGGCTCCACCAGCACTGAGGGCAACTGAATTCTAACCCCTCTGCACCCAGCCACAACTCCTTAGCCACAATTAGTCCTTAAATTTTTCCAGCTTTTAACTGAAAATGCTGTTCAGATGGTTAAAGGTCTTTCAGACCACTCTGTGGGAGCCACTACCCTATAAAATTATTAAAGTTCTATTTCACAGAATCATAGAATCCCAGAATGGTTTGGATTGGAAGGGACCTTAAAACTCATCTCTTTCTGCCCCCTGCCACGGGCAGGGCCACCTTCCACTAGACCAGGTTGCCCCAAGCCCCATTCAAGCTGGCCATGAACACTTCCAGGGATGGGGCATTTCCCATGGGAGCATTTTACAGTGCCGAGGTGCTGAGTATCCACAGGAGAGATCTGTGATCTCAGAGACACCGAAGGCAGGTAGCAATTAATTAATTACCAGTGTACCAAACCCTTTGGCACTAACTATCCTCTGGTGCGTGCTCCCATATCCCTGCTGTTTAGAAAAAGATCCAGGGAGAGTTCCCATGTGTGAGGCAGTTCCCAGGGAGGGAGGGGAGAAAACAATAGGTGATCTCACTTCAGGATGTCAATGCCTTGAGCAACAGGACAATGGTGGGCCCCGAGAGTCTGTTGGGAAGCAGCCCACTGCGCCAACGTGGACGGGGCCCTCTGGATAAGGGGGCAAAGCATCTCGGGAGAGGAAGGAACGCTGAGAATCAGAGAGGAAAGGCAGCAATGAAAATATGCATGGACAAGACCATCAAAATACAAATCCATCTCAATCTCCTCTTTCTGCTAGTGACTCTCATTCTGCTGCACAGGCAGCTGGCATCAACATGATCCAGCATCAAATGGGACGGGGGAATGGGGCTGGGTGCTTTCCTAGAATGGTTTGGGCTGGAACAAATATTAAAGAGCATCTTGTTCCATCCCCCTGCCATGGGAAGGGACACCTTCCACTAAAACAAGTTGCTCCATGACCCATCCAACCTGGCCTGGAACACCTCCAGGATGGAGAGTCCACAACCTTTCAAGCAAAGCTGTTGGGTTACTTGTGTCTCCCCGAAAGGCAGGAAAGGACATGGGAAGTGGGTCTGGATCTTCCCTCTGAGGCTCTCCCTGCAGATCAGTCTGACAGACCTCAAAGCACAAAACCTGAAGACCTTCCCTCCCTGTGACTACAAGAGACAATAAAGTTGGTCTGGCTGCAGTTTTCCTGACCACTGGGGAGCTCAGCCAACCATCACCCCGATCCTGCTCCATCCAAGCAGGTACAGGTGCTCAGTATTCTTTGCCTCTTCAAATCTATGTCTAGATTCCAGGTAGCAAGGACTGCCAGGTTCTAGGGCAGCCCCTTGAGGTCTCAAAGCCCAAGGTCCCTGCTCTTCCTGTTATTCACACACAACTCTGTCTTATATAAACTCAGCAAAACCACCCACCCACAATTTCCCCATGTAACAGGCTCACCTGTCACCATTGGCAGATATGGCATCAAACTTGGCTTTCTTCTTTGGGATTTCATTCTGAATGGAAGACGTGGATAAGGTTTTCTGGCTAGAAAAAGGAGGAAATTGTATGTCAGAACCTGAATGACTTAAGACAGAGAGGCAGATAAATATTCCCACCCACTTTGATCCTGTAAAACAGTATTTCCCAATGCTAAACGATTAAAAAATCATTCCTTGAAGAGTAGCTGGAGACTAAAAATAAACAGAAAACAATGAGTCAGAGCAGCACGTAGGTGAAGAACTCCTGCTTAAAATCTGCATTTCAATCATTAAATTTTACAAATGCAACTTCACTTTCATTGTGTACAAGTTGAGTAAGTTGGATCACCGAAAAGCACAAGGCTGTACCAGCACAGTGAGGTTTTCAAACAAGCAAAGGGTGACTTCTCCAGATCATGCTGAGCTCAGACCCTGCCCAAACCCCTCCCCAAGGTTACCTGTTATAGTGGCTGCCACTGCTGAGCCTGCTGAACTGCTGCTTCTCCTGCAGGCTGGCTCGGGAAGAACTGCTCAGGTGTTTGCACTGCTCTTTGGTCTTCTGCAGGACTCGTTTATAGGACAACGTGCACAACCAGCACAGCAGCTTTCCATCCACCTGGAAGGGGAGACAGAAAGAAGTTTTGGTCTTTTTTCCTGCCCACAAAGGAAATATAGAAAAGACAAGGAGTACTTTCAAGCTTAGGGTCACATATGAACAAGCAGGGACTCAAAAAGAATCCTTTGAATGGACAGGCAGTCACTGGAGACCAGAACAGCAAGGGTGTCTGCTCCAGGAGGCTCAGCAGGGCACTGATTATGGGTGCAGCATTCCAAACAATAGATATTTACATTCTGCCTTGAAAAGACATGTCTTCTACAGAGCACTCAGGGTGTACAGAAGCCATGGAAGTGGTTTCCTGGTGGAGGTATGACACATGTAGCTTGTCAGGCTATGGAACAAATATCATTCTCCATCCCTCTGCCCAAATACCTCCTCACACTTCCTTCAGAGGTCTTGGCTCCTCTGCCAGCTCTTGGGTCAAATTCAAGAGATCTTTCTTAGAAGATCTGGCAGAGGCACTTAGGGGTTCAAAGATTAAACAGCTCTAAACCAGAGCAAAGCTGAACTCTAGAAAAACGCCTCATAACCAAGAGATATGGATCATGAAATGGTTTGGGTTGAAGGGGACCTTAAAGCTGCTCTTTTACCACCCCCTGCCATGGGCAGGGACACCTTCCACAGTCCCAGGCTGCTCCAAGCCCCATCCAAGCTGGCCTTGGATACTCCCAGGGATGGAGCAGCCATAGCTGCTCTGGGCACCCTGTACCAGGGCTTCACCACCCTCAGAGGGAAGAATTTCTTCCCAATATTCCATCTAACCCTGCCATCTGCCATTGGGAAGCCTTCCCTCCTCGTCCTGTCAGAAATGCTGCAGAAGATGTAAAGAAGATGGACACAGGATCACTTTGTGATCAGCCTTTTTTACCTTTTCATCCTTCTTTCACACCAATACTGACCTTCTTCCTGTCATCCTTCCGGTCAAATGCACACTGCTGCTTGCACTGCTCACACGAGTGAGGAGGGCCATACTTCTTCTCTGAGTTGGTGCAACGCTGGCACTTGTTTCCAATAAATGCTGCTATGATGTTGCAGTACTGGCAGGGTTTGGGCTTTAAAAAGTAAGAACAATTGCTACAGCCTTCTAACTGCAATAGTACACTGCTCGTTCCCATTCTTCCCATTATTTCAAACTTTTATTTTCTTATTCTAAGTAGAGTATAATGCTGATCCAGGAGACAAAGCTCTGTTTGGATCTCTGGTCTTCAGTTAAGTGTATTTAGCCATGGCACCCAGCCCATTTATCAGGTGCTGTGAAATCTTTAGAAAAATGTCTAACACCAAAATAGAACCAATCAAAATCTCTATTTCAGATTTCAGACAAGCAGGAAATAAAGATTTATCACTGCTTCCTGCAGCAATCTCAGTCTGTGTAAGCACAGTCTTGTTTCTAACTGGGTATTGAACAGATCATTTCCTGGCTTCAAATGATGCAAAGCTCTTTTTTTGTGCTAAAAGAAGAGAAAAAGTCAAAGCTTCACGCTTGAGTGACCCATATTATTGATCAGTCATGCTCTTACAGCAGAGCCAGTCCATAAACTGCTCTGGGATTTCAGCAGGATAAAGACAAGAGAGATGAAAGGAAGAGAGGCTGGAGAGGCTGAGCCCCCCTCACTTACTGTGCCATAGAGCTTCACATTCTGAGCACACTTCTTGCATATCGTGTTGGTTTTGCTGTTAAGAAGGACAGATCATTCCATTAACACATTCCAACAGAAAATGAAACCTCTGTGTTTAGCATGCCTGGTTCAGATCCCAGCCTCCCCTTGGCTCTGTCTCTGGTGATCAGGCTGGATTCAGCCTCTCTAGGGACTCAGATACCAAAGTGCTTTTCCTATCCCCATCTGGCTGAGGATAAATGGCCAAAAAAGTGGCATTACTAGGAGGTATCTTTAAATTAAGGCATCCCCAGATGACACCAAGTTTTTGTCCACACAAACACAGGACTTGATCACTGACTAATTGGCAGCATGAGTGATTCAGCATCAGGGCAGGCTCCACTCTGGAGGTCAAGGCAGGAAAGGACAGAGGTATATTTGTCCAACAAACATAGGAAGGAACACCTCACACAACGGCCACATACAGCTCTGGGTTTACCAATCCTCCCTCTGACAGCTGCATAACTTGTCAAAATGTGAAAAGACAAGAGCCCAGCTAAAGGACAAACAGCAGGAAATAAATGTTGGATAAATAAATGTTGGTAAGAGGAAAACTCATGGGAAGATGCACCCAGATCCCTCCCTGGAAGATGAATCTGAGCTCTGCCTGGAAAAATAAACCAAGCAAAAAGTGTAATCCAAGCACACTACAGACACTCCAATTTGCCCAGCAGACCTTTGGAGGTGGCCAAAGGTCCCCCGAGTCTTCCACAGCAACAATCTACAGGTTAAGGCTCAGTCACTGAAGGTGAAGCATTATAGTTCCCCAGGTGTGATTGTTCTACACAAAACCTGGATCTCTCCAGCTCAGCAAGCATTTACCTTTCCTGTTGGAATTCAGTCCTGCAGTAAGTGCATTTAACAATGGGATGAGCAATCCGGCACTCCTGCAACAACAGAAATGTTTCATGAGGTGCAGTGCTGCTCCCCAAACCCCAGATCTCCTGCAGCCTTCCACTCCCACCACATCCACACACCTGCAAACAAACACTCCCTCCCTGTACAGTCATGCTGAGAGAAGAGGAAGGGTGATGGGAATGGCATGTGTCACAGGTGAGCCAGGCATGAGCTGAGATCCACCACCAGGGCTCATCTGTGCCTCACACCCACAGAGCAGGGTCACGGGGTGGCCCTGGCTGCCAGGGCAGGAACACACAGCTCTGCCTCAGGTATTCACCAGCTTCCTGTACATCTGCCTGTGCTCTCCTCCCAGCTTCCCCACATTCCCCTGCCTTTACACTCTGTCCCAGCCTCAGTGATCCCAGCCTACTCCAGTTCCTGCCCTGTGTTCCCTATTTCATGCTGGATCTTTTTCTTCCCCATCCCCTCAGACTGTACCCAAAACCCATCTTAGCCCTTTTGAGATACCATCAGACTTTCTGTAAATGTCCCCAGATCCTCCCAGGCCTTTGCTCAGGAACAGCTCCCAGCTCCCCTCTATTCCCCACAACAACCCTGTGACTTCCACTCCAAAACCCTCCAAATACTCCCAGCACCTCCAAACTGCCTTCAGTGCCCTCAGGACCCCCTGACAAACAGCTCCCCTACACAGCCCTTCAACACATTTCCCTAATAGCCCTTAAGGCTTTAGCCCCGTGCTCCAGCCTCTCAAAACCTCCCCAAAGCTCCCAGGCCCTCATCCACACCCTCCCGCTGCACACCCACAGACCCCAAAGAGACACCTCAAGGCCCTAATCTTCATAAATACTCCCAGGATCTCCCCACAAACAGCCCCCCAATTATCCTCAGTCCCTCTAAGAGCCCCTAGACCCCTTAAAAACACTCCCTCGCTTGCTCTCCCTCACAAACAATGCCCTCAGATCTCCCCCAAATCCCCTCACAGACCACCCCCCTCAAATCTCCTCACAGATCACTCCCCATTTCCCTCATAGCCCCCCTCAGACTCCTCTCCCATCAGCGTCCTCCTAAATTATCCCCCATAAGCTCCCTCACAGACCTTCCCCCACAGCGCCCTCACAGCCCGCCCCTAGCCCCTCTCCTGGACCTTGCAGAGCTGCTGGCCCTGGCTGAGCGCCTCGAAGGGGAAGCGTTGGTGGCACTTGGTGCAAGCGTACGGCGCCGCCATCCCGCCGCTCCGCTGACAGGCGCGGCC
>WEIU01016992.1:43745-72429 GCA_013389925.1 Aegithalos caudatus | reverse complement strand
TTTTTTTTTTTTTAATCAAGTAGTTGTCATTTTGTCCAGCATGACACAGAACAGGTGCTTTGAGAAATGGGGGGAATTAAGGCATTTCGGTGTTAAAAGTTCATTCTAAATCCAAGATGGAATGAGCAGTAACTTCTCACAGTTGTGTGATCTGCTCCATTTGCTCAACATTCCTGTGCTCCTACACCCTTCCCTCTTTCTCAGACCTTAAAGGATATCTTGAAATCTTTGGANTTTTTTTTTTTAATCAAGTAGTTGTCATTTTGTCCAGCATGACACAGAACAGGTGCTTTGAGAAATGGGGGGAATTAAGGCATTTCGGTGTTAAAAGTTCATTCTAAATCCAAGATGGAATGAGCAGTAACTTCTCACAGTTGTGTGATCTGCTCCATTTGCTCAACATTCCTGTGCTCCTACACCCTTCCCTCTTTCTCAGACCTTAAAGGATATCTTGAAATCTTTGGAAAACTTCTATCCTTACCTTTTTTCCTACACCAGATGACAGAATATTCCCAGTCCTGGCTGGTGCAAGTGGTGAAGCTGAAATCTGAGCTGCTCAGGCTTTCCCGAGAAGGACTGGGGGAGTGTCTTGGGTTTTTAGCTTGGCTGCGTGGGTGTGCATAATGAACCGGAATTCTGCCGTGCTTGGCTACCTCGGGGACTCGTTTTAATCACCGGGCAAATGTGCTGTGTGTAGGAGAAATACTTAATTTCATGACATTAGTTGCATTGTGCTGGATGCTGGGTTGTGATTGGGAAATGTCCGTCGGTGGGAAGCAGGAGGCAGAGCTGGGAACAGACCCCTGCTCGCTGCTCAGGGGCTGCCGTCCTCCAGGGGAGGGTTTTGTGGGATGAGGAGGTGGAGGGCTGGGGATGCTCAGGTTTTGGGGTTTGACAGCTCACCTGGGGAAGGGCAACACCGCCTGCACTCTGCTACAGTAAATAATGGAATCCTGAACTAGTTTGAGTTGGAAGGGACCTTAAAGACCACCCAGTTCCACCCCCTGCCGTGGGCAGAGACATCTTCCACTATCCCAGGTTACTCCAAGCCCTGTCCTTATCCTGGCCAGGGATAAGGCTGTTCTGGACACCCTGTGCCAGGGCCTCACCACCATCACAGGGAAGATTTTTTTCCTAACATAAAATCCAACCCTATCCTTTTTTTTAGTTTTAATCAATCCCCCCTTATCCTATCAATAAAAACCTAAAAGTCAGGGTGTGAGGGGTATGGAGTGGCAAATACCTGGGGCTGAAGGAAAAGGAATGGTTTGGTTTGAGAACACGAACAACAAACCTGCCAGAGCAGTCACGGGTGCCAAGGGAGAAGCATTTGGCTGAGGAAGAGAGTTTGTAAAGCTGCTACTGAAGGAAGTGTGAGAAGAAACGCTTGGAAAGCCGCTGCCTCGGTGATTTTCCAGCAGAGCCGCACTGGCAGCAAAGCAGTTTCAAGCCTTCAGAGTTTAGAAGGCTGTTCAGATTTATCAGATGCACTCTTTCACTGTGGAATCATTTGGGTTGGAAGGAATCATAAAGGTTATCTCGCTCTAATGCCCTGCCGTGGGCAGAGACATCTTCTATTTGTGCCCCAAAAACCTTTGGTGTAAGAGAGCAAAAGCCTCCCCTGGATCGTGATCTTTGCCATCCTAAAATCTCAAGGGTTTTATGTAAAGCACATCCTTCCCCTTCATGGACCACCTGGCTCTGTCCTGGGGGACTGAGACCCCCCCAGAGCCCCTTCCCCCAGCACAGGGCTACTACTGTGAGCTCTCCATCAACCCCTCTGGGTCTCCTGGAGCATTTGGGAGCCACGAGGTTGCCAAAGCAAGTTTGATTCAGCTGCTGTTCCTTGACACCGTCTGTGGTTCTCTGTAAATCACTAACAGATAATAATTTCAGATTCTGGCTCGGCGTATCCCCCGCCTGCTGAATAATTACCTTGTTTTGTGCGAGCCGTGAGAGGTTTTCACAGATAATTCATCCAGCAGGGAGAGGCAAGCCAGATTTTGGGCTGGAGCACATTTTCTGGCCACCTGGCATTGCTGCAGAGGTCTGTGCTGGAGCGCTGCTGCCTCCGGAGGGAAATGCCGTATCCAGGACAGCCGAGGGCAGGGCTAAAAACCAAACCCAGATGAAATCCCAGCCGCCCTTCCTTGGAGAATAATTTAGCTTGGCAAACTCAGCCCACCCTGAGTTTCTGGATGTGAGGACAGATTGATCCCACAGATCTGGATGCTCTCACCCACAGAGGAGCTGTTTCACTGGAAACAGAGTTCCTCCCAGGAGCTGTTTGTGGTGGTGACCTCTGTCTTGCCTCATTCCCTGTGTCCTGCCTGGCCTTCTGTGGGTGGGTTGGAGCCCAACATGGAGCTAATAAGGCCCCAAGGTTGCCATCCCCATCTCAGGGTTGAGTTGATGCAGGACAGGAGGAGAAAGGATCATCCCTGTGCCAGCTTATCTCAGCAGCTCCCAAACCCAGGGTGATTGCTGCCATCACTGCGCTGAGGGGCTCCAGTCACAGAATCTCAGAACCACTGAGGCTGGAAAAGACCTCTGAGATCATCAAGTCCACCCTTGGACTGATCCCCACCTTGTCACACAGACCAGTGCCATGTCCAGTCATTCCTTGGACTCCTCCAGGGATGGGAACTCCACCACCTCCCTGGAGAGCCCCTCCCAATGCCTGGCCACCCTTTCAGTGAAGAATGAGATGTCACAGCCCTGTCCTACATCCTGCACAGCCCCGATGGAGAGCAGTGTCCTCACCTTTAACACGGGTCATGAGGAGTATCAGTATCTCCATCTCACCATAAACCAGGATATTGTTGAGGTGGAAGCCACACTTACAGTCACTCACCTGGCTGGTGATGACTGACAACCATTTGGTGCTCATCTTCATGGATCAATTCCTAAAGAAGCACCAGGAGAGCATCAGGCAGGACTAATGGCCTGTTTGGAGGCTCAGGAAAGCCTTGGAGGTGGCCAAGCAGGCTCCCACCTCCAGCATGAGCCTCTGCTGGCCTGGACAGCCTCAAAAGGGGCTCAGTGTGCAGGCAGATGTCACCTATGCCCAGTTTAAGTGCCTGAGCACCAATCTCCTGGTTGTCAGATGCCAAAAAGGGGCAGCTGAAAAAGGAGGAGGCCCTGAAGGAGTGGGGACTATGACAAACACCTGATAGAGGATGGGGGCAGGACTGGAAGCCAACCACTGAGGGCTACCACCACTCCTGACCTCAGGAGACTTCCCAAACCACCCCACAGACTAAGAAGGAGATGGGGTTCTCAAGATGGGATATGGACCCCAAGTCCTCTCACCTTCCACTTTGAACAGAGCTCACTCCATTAAACACCAACTTCAGCTAATATGTCAGCACCAAGGTATCAAACTTGGGGGGTTTCCTGCAAGGTGCCTCTTCCAGAGGAAACCTTAAATGCAGAGCTTCAGGCCAACTTTGCTTCCAATAAATAGCAGGGTTCAGAGTGGCTGTGCTTTGCTGTGCTCTGCAAAACTTGGAGCCACTCTGAGGTTTGGGTGTCCAGGGAAGTCTGGAGGTCACAGCTCAGCCGGGCTGAGAGCCAGAACCTACATCTGGCTCTGCAAACAGCAAACCTCCCTTCAGGTATGTCCTTTCTTTTTTTTTTTTTTTTTTTTTTTTTCCTTTTTCAAATATAATAAATAGATAGTTTTTTTAAGTTAACAGCCATCCAAACTACTACCCACACTCAGGACTGCAATATCCCTACTGCCATGAATGCAGAATTTCAGTAAATGCTTCCTGGGGATACAAAACCTCCAGCTCTCAAAGCCACCTCTGTGTTCAGCAGCAAATTCAGGACATCACCTACCCAAAGGGAGCCTGAAAGTCACGGTTCCCTGAAAGTCAAAGCATGTTTTATTGACTGCAGTCAAGAGAATCAAAGATCTGGAGACCTGGACTCCCACGGAATAAACCACATTATTCCTGTGCAGTGATCATTCCTCTCCCAGACATGAATTCCAGCCAGCCTCCCTGCTGGGAATGATTAAAGACCCCTTCAACAATCAGCAAATTGTCAAATAAGCAGGTGAACAAGTGAAAGAAAACAAGGGAATAGGATCACCTGCCACCACTGAGGAGAGCAGTTGTGTCACCTGGAGGGAAGTGCAGCTCCTTAGGTGCTGCCAGTGGTTTGCTGTACAAAATCGGGGTGTAGCCATGGGAAATGTCACTTCTCAACTATCAAAACCTCATTTGGGGACAAGGTAGAGCCTGTGCAGATGCAGCTACAAGTCAGGGATGACATTTCCTTTCTAGGTTTCCCTTCCCAGCTGCCTGCTGCTGCTTGGGCTCTTGAATTGGGAAGCAGAGCCCAGCAGTGCCAGCAGCTCTCACTGGGAGCTCTGGGCTGCCCACTGTAGCTGCTGACCCAGCTCCAGCCCCAGGGTGGACAGAACAGCCCCAGAACCCCCACCATGAACCTTCAGAACTGTGCTGACCTGTGCTCTGGACACCCCAAGAACAGCACCAGACCCTCAGCTCGTGGTGAGGCTTCTCCACATCTGTGAGGGTCTGGAGCAAGGAAAGATGGAAGGAGCATGGCAGCTCTGGGGTGTGACCAGCTCAGGGGCACCCCAAGACCCCCTGTGCACCCCACACACCCCAGCATGTCTGCTGCCCCTCCAGGCATGGGGACAGGGACAGAGCAGCCCCTCCAGGGCAAGGACCACTGCAGTGCCCAGGTTAAGGGGCACGATGGCATCACCCCATGACAGGGGCATAGCATCCATCAGCACCTGAGCTCAGCCAGAGCAGGTGCTCACCCAGCACCAGCAGCTCTCCCAGCCCCTCCATCCTGCACCCACAGGTGCTGAAATACTGCCTGGGGGGGCAGGGAGCTGTGGGCAGCCGACAGGGAGAGCCCCCCCCCTTCCCTGGGCTGGGGTGAAACTCAGGGGGCGAGGGGAGGCTGGGCTTTGTGTTTCCCCCCTGTTCCCCCCTGTACCCCCACACCAGGATTTGGCCACCTGTGGGGCCATCCCCTGGAGCACAGGTGGATGCCCAGTGGATTAGGGGCTTGGGCTTGGGTGCTGGGGGTGTCCCTGTGTTCCCCCCACCATGTGTGGTTGTTTGCAGCCAGGCTTTGCTGCTAGCAGGGGGAACATCTGCAGTAATCAGGGGTACTGGGATGCAGTGACACCCCCCCAGATCCCCCAGTGCCCTTCTGGGTGCCCTCCTAGGACAGGAGCCAAGGTGTCCCCACCAAAGGAGAGGTGGGAGGATGGGGAGATTGGGGCAGTTTGCATCCCTGCCTCCTTACAGATCCACCATCAGGACTGCTATTAGGGAGTTTTAATTGGAAAAAGAGAAAGATGCAGATGAAACGTCGGGAGCAACAGGGAAAAACAGACCTGGGGAGGAGCACTGCTGAGTGGCCTTCACCCCTCCTGCTAGCTGTGTGTCCAGCTGGCCCTCAGCCCAAGGTGACAGTGAACCTCAAACAAAGCCAATAAGAGCTCACTGTGGGCTGGCTGCATGCCCCACTGGGCATGGATTGGGCTGGATTCAGCTGCATCTTGGGGTGCAGGGCTGAGCTGGTGCCCCCTGTGCTGCAGCATTGCCCCAGGGACCACCACCACCACTGCCATGCCTGCCCACCCCTGCATCAGTGCCTCCTGCCCCAGGGATGTGCCAGCAAAGATGGGAGACCATCAGGGTCAGGGCAGGGAGAACTTCCCACCCTCTTTTAGTATCCTTGTGCACTGATCCTGCTCTCCAGGATGGCTTGAGCCCAAGCTGAGATCACCCAGCTGAGCCACAGGCACGGTGTAAAAGGGGAGCAGCCCCAGAGAGTGGAGGTGCCAGGCTGGTGGCATTGGCAAAGTGACAAAGTCCCCACCCACGGCCACAACAGGCACTGGGGCAGTGGGGCACAGGGTGGAGGCCTTCCCCCTCCCCAGCACCCCATGCCAGGAATTTCTCATCTCAGCAGAAATCCCTGGGGTTGTTTGTGCTCCACCTCAGAGCTGGAAGAGCCGCTCCCCTTGCCTCGGGTGTCTGGGAATGGCTGTGAGAGCCAGCTGGCTCTACCAGGAGGGATTGTCCCCTCCCCAGGAGGCCCCTAGGGTCCCACAGGACCCAGAAAACCAGGCTGGGAACAGGGATCTGTACAGGATGTGTCCCTGGGGCACAGGGCAGTGTGGGCAGCAATTGAATCCCTCCTGTAGAAGCCATCCAGTATTTTTCCAGTGTCTTTATTGGCAAGCCCAGTGTTGTGTCCCTGTCCTGCCCCGTGTCCAGCACTGAAAGGGCCTGTCCCATTGTGTCCCCAGATTCCTGGTGGTTCCACTGAAGGGCCTGATCCAGGGCTGAGTGCTGAGAATGTCGCCCAGGGCTCTCCCTGCAGAGCCAGGGTGGCTCAGGCCAGGATGGGGTAGGTGGCCTCAGTGGCCACACCACAGTTGTTGTCCTTCATGGCCATAAGGATGTAGCCATCATTGCCCCAATATGTGGACCAGGAGTTCTTGATGAGCCAGTAGGTCTCTCCCTGCAGGACCCCGTAGCCCACAGCCAGCACCGCATGGTCCAGAGATCCCGATGTGTTCTCTGCAGGGAATGACATGGGACAGGCCTCACTGGAAGAGCACCCCTGTCTGGACACTATCTCTGACTGCTGAGCATCCTTGTCCAGAGATGTCCCTTTCCAGAGACCATTCCTTTCTGGAGACCATCACTGCCTGGAGAAGATCCCTGCCCAGTAATCCCTTTCCAGAGGACATCCCAGTCTGGACAGCATCCCCGCTCCCAGGGCTACCCCCAGTTCTGCAGAGGACTTCAGGATTCATCCCCTCCACCCCTCCCTTGACCAAAAAATGGCACCTAGGTGCTCTGGCCTCTCCCTGAGCACCCAGGACCCCCCTGCCCCATGTTCTGCCAGTCTCACCACACTTGGGCTCGTAGTAGATCCCGTTGGAGTAGAAGGAGAAGGACTTGTGCGAGGCATCGATGCTGACAGCCACGGGGCCGTGCTTGTAGATGGCAGCTTTGACTGCTGTGATGTTTCCCGAGGTGATGTTCACGTAGCCCGTGATGTTGGCCAGCATCTCAGACTGGTTGTAGTGGCACAAGCCATTCTACACCCCAGGGGACACACACTGCTATCAGGATCTCCAGGATCCCTCGCTGGGACCCTGCACCCCTGCTGACCCTGCGGATGCAGGGAGTGCTCTGGAATTTGGGCTGTGAATTTGCTATGCCCCCCTGTCTTCCCAAGCCCAGGGTGGTGGGATGTTTTCCCAGTTGCTCAAGGACACCACATAAGGAGCTGGGTCTGCACCCAAAGCCCTGGAGGGCTATTGCCTGCATCTTGCTGCCACATTCCCATCACCAGGCAGCTTTGCTCCATCCCTAGGTATCCCAGGGTATGGAGTGACTCATGGCACCATACACAGGTGGAGGAACCTTGTCCTTGTTTTGCAAGAACAAGTGAGGGACACGGTGACAAAACCACCTGGATGAGCCCTGGGGCTTGGCTTTGATGCTACTGTGAATTACAGGAGCCTGGCGCCTTGGGAACAAGGTGACATCCTCATCTCCAGAGCCTGTCACACATCCAGGTGGGTCCCACCATGGCTTTAAAGCCCCAAGGTGTCGGGAAAGCCATCAGGGACAAGGGGCCACCCTCACCTGGCCCTTGTAGGAGCCGTAGGACTCGGTGCTGGCAATGCCCCCGTGCTTTTTGATCCACTCGTACGCTCGCCACTCCTCGCCCCCGTCGCAGGCGTAGTTCCCAAAGCCCCAGGAGCAGTCAATGAGCACTTGTTGGGACAGGGGGGTCAGCACGCCGGTCTGTGGGGGAGACACAGTGCAGGGATGGGGACAGGCACCCTCCAGGTGCCCCATCCACCCTGGGGGCACAGCCCTGCTCCCACCTTGAGGAAAAGGGCACCTTCCATGGCTCCTGTTGTAGCAAAGCTCCAGCATGATCCACAGACAGCCTGATCCTTCACGGGGGTCACGGCACCTGGGGACAAGAGCAGAGGATGAGAAACTGGGTTGACACTGAGGGATGGAGGCAGGTGGAAGGGAAACTGAGGCAGGAACTGAGGCAGCACAGCCAGATCTTGGTGCTAACTGAGAAGGGGGGGATTGTACCAGCAACCTGGGACCCCTGCCCTTGGCTAGGGGCAAGCTCTGGGGGTGTCACTCCCAGCTGAGGGGGACAGGGGTGAAGCCAGATGTCACTTCAGGTGTCACATGTGTCCCTGGGGCACCAGAGTGAATTCAGGGCCAAGTGCTGACCCGGCTGCCTTTAATCATAGAAACACAGACTGGTTTCCATTGGAAGGCACCTCAAATATCATCTCGTTCCACCCCTACCATGGGTAGGGACACCTCCCACTAGAGCAGATTGCTCCAAGCCCTGTCCAACCTGGCCTTGGACAGCCACAGGTTCTCCATACAGCCCATTCCAGTGTCTCACCAACCTCACAGATGTGCACCCCATGGGACAGCACAGCCCCACGGGCTCCCCAGTGTAGCGATGGGGAGCAGGGGAGCTCTGTGGGGCTTAGCACAGGCATGGGTGAGCAGCCCTCACTCCCACATCACCCCGACATCTCCCTGACCCCACTCATACCATACATGCGCCAGTCAAGGCTCTCGGGCAGGATGATGCCGGTGTAGAGCTCCGTGGGGAAGGGCAGCCCGTTGTTGGGGGTCCCGCTGCGGCGCCGGCCCCGCAGGGCTGCCAGCTCCTCCGGCGTGCGGTCGGCCAGGTGGTTCAGGGCCAGCGTGTAGGAGAGCCCAGCGCGGTTCCACGAGTGCACAAACCTGCCACCAGGTTGGGGACAGCACCAGCCGGCGCTGCCACCACCCCCTGTGTGCGAGGGGTCACCATCCCCCCAGCCGCCTGGTCGTCATCCCCCCCAGCCGCCTTGTACCTCATGTTGTGCACGAAGATGCTCTGCCGGTGCTCCAGCTCCCGCACGGAGCCGTAACTCCGCCCCATCCTCCGGCGGTAATCGTGGAAAACCCGGTGTGCCCAGGGCCGGTGCTGCCCCACCAGGTCCTCCATGGGGTTTGCCAGCACACGGTGCTCGGCCACGTTCCCCGGCAGCACCCCACACTTGGTCTCTGGGGGTCAAAGAGAGGACGCTGTCAGCCCGAGCCCCACGGACGGGACGGGGGTGCCCTCCTTGGCTCACCATTGACGGGGAGGTCGAAGACGGAGGGGGGGTAGCTGTTGTCGAAGTCGGTGTAGGCGATTTCGTACTTGTCGTAGTGGGAGCCCAGCAGGCTGTTGTAGCCCTGCATCTCATAGTGCACGGGGGCCACCCCACAGCTGGAGTTGGTCACCCACAGGGTGTAGATGTTCTTCTTCTGCGCCCAGCGGGTGACGTTCTGCCACACGGCACAGTACCGGCCCTCGTAGTACTCCTCCCGCAGGAACTGGGGGGGGACACGGCCTCAGGCAGGGGACCCCAGCCTTCCCCAGGCCACCTGCTGCCCATCCAGCCTCTTTGCACAGCCCAGTGCCCACACCAGGCTCTCCAGAAGGATCCAGTGGTTCCTTGGCCGTTAGCACACAGCCATGGGTGGGATGGAAATTGGGGCAAGGACTTGGGGTGCAGCACAGGGCAGACTCCCCCCGTCTGGCTCAGCAGTGCCCTGGGGACACTTCACTGTGCACCTATAGCAGGGGGTCTGGCAGCACCATTCCTCAAAAAAACCTGAAAAGATTTCAGGTTTTTCCTGCATGTTTCCAAGCTCTTGCCGTGCAGACGTGTCCAGCTCAGTGACAACCTGCTGTCCCCACTGCTCACATGCTGTGCCCAGCCCTGACACAGACTGGGCCCAGCAGGAGCTGAGCTGCTGTGCAGAGACTTGCCCAAACCATGAAATGCCAGCGTTTGTGTGGGATGTGACACGTCCCAACACGGCTGCTGGAGTTGGGAAAGAAACCAGGAGTCCGGCCCCAATCCGGGTGGGGAAGTGACCCTCCCTGCACCCTGGGGTGTGGGGACATGTCCTGGCCGGTCCCAGCACCCTGCAGCCCTCGGACAGAGCGGAGCATCTCCCAGCACCCCCTCCCACAGGCTGGAGATGCTTTGGGAGGCAGGTCACATCCAGGCTCTGAGCTTTCCCACCTTAAAGCCCCTCATGCTGGGGAAGACGCTCTGAGCCGTGACCACGTCCTCCTTGGAGCCGGGCAGCTGGAAGCACTTCCTGGTGTTCACCTCCTTCTCGGTCGTCTCTGGTGTGATCTTATACCTCATCCCATAGGGTTTCACTGCTGCCAGCTGGTAGGTTATCACCTCCCCTGTGCCAGGGAAAGGGAAACTGAGGCACAGGAGTCCTGCTCATGCAGGGCGGGAGCAGCTGGGTGCCTGCCTCTTACCTCCATAATATTGGATCCGGCTCTTGTTCCCTGTCAGGTTGTACCAGGCTTCAAAGGGCTCCTCAATCTCAGCATAGGGAAGCTTAATGATCCCTGTGAGCCCCCAGCACAGGACACAGGTCAGCCCCAAAGCCTCAGCACCCCAACATCCCTCCCTGAGCCCCCCCAGAGTCTGCAGACCCACAGTTGACCAGGACAGTGCCCCCATGGGTGATGGGGCACCAAGAGGCACTCAGCTGTGGGAACCAGTTTGGCACTGGGACAGCCTGGTCCTACCCAGTGCTGAACATCCCCTGCTCCCCCCACCACGGGGGCTGTGGGGTCCCATTACCTCGGACATGGTAGATGGAGCCGAACTGAGGGGGTGGGCGGGAGAACCCACTGTCCTGTCCTGAAAGGCAGAGAGGGGCAGGGTGAGGGGGGCTGTGTGTGTCCCCCCCCAAGCTGAGATGGGGATGGGAGGCTGCCAAGCCAGTGCTCCCCTTCCCTGCAGCCTGGGGCTTCCCTGCTTGGCCAAAAGAGCTCCCTGAGCTCATCCAAAGGCACATCCAAGGGTCAGCACCATGCCACAACCTGCCGTGACACTGCAGCAAGCCCTGCCCTGTGGCACCCCCAGGCAACCCCAGTTCCTGGGTGGCTGTTGGGCTGATGCCCCAGTGTCACCCGCAGCAGTGGTGGCCCTGGCCTTGAATGTTTCCAAGCTGGGACCCAGCCAAGCTGTCTCCAACACACAGGACATGGGTGAGAGGTGACAGGGACCTTACTGGTTCTGCCTGGCATCTTCCAGTGACCTCCCCAACCACGCTCCGGGCTCCCAGCTTGTGCAACCCCACGCCAACACAACAGCTGGGAACGAGCCCTTCCCTCCCTCAGCATCTTCCTCCTCGCCGGGAGCGACTGTCAGCACCTGCCCGGACCCAGACAGCACCTGCCCAGCCCGGGAGAGCTGGGAGCAGACCTGCCCCCAACCCTCGGGGAGGCAGGGATGAGCAGACCCCCCTGCACCCTCGGCTGTGCCAGGGGTACCCATCACACGCCATCCCTGGGCACCCACAGACAGTGTCAGGCTTGAGAGAGCAGCAACGGGTGCAGCCACCTCCCAACCCTGCTCAGCTTTATGGATGCCCAGAAACGGGGTCCCACAAAGGCATGGTGGCCCTGCCACCCCTGCCCCCCCACACTCAGCTGCCCTGCCTGGTTGGGTTAAATCCTTTAAGTTAAAGCCTCATTTTATTTGTATTTTCACGCCCCCATCCCCCCCCATCCCTCAAGGCACATCCCCCCTGCCCTCTTTGCCACCCACCCCAGCTGTGCCTCGGAGGAACTGAAAATTTTGGGACCTCAACAAGCAATAAAACCACTTCCCCGGACTCAAACCTCTCCCACAGTGCAGCGGGAGGTCTGCTGGGGGGCTCCCCATCTCCCTCCCATGCTCGGGGTATCCAGGGTGGGGGTCAGACTCACCCCGGACGGCGATGCAGAGTGCAGAGACCACGAACCAGCGGAGAGCACCCATCCTGGCCGCCCCGGCTCGCCCGGCACCGGCTTCTCCGCTTTGAGCTGGAGCCAGCGGCGGCGAGACCCGGCGGAGCCCAGGCAGGAGTCGGGGCCCTCCCCGGAGGAGGGAAGGAACCGGCATCATGTGGTGCCTGGCGGGGGGACGGGCACCCCGGGGTGCTCGGCGGGGAGAGCGTGTCCAGGCAGGGCCCCGTGGAGGGAGATGGAGCAACGCCGGGTGCTGCGGGGGATGAGAGGTGCAGGGTGAGCCCCAAAACGCCTCAAGCCAGCATTCGGGTGGGTGCACAACCCGCCCCAAGCTGGGGTCCACCAGGCTTCCTTCCCTCTTAGGAGGAGTCGGGAGGTGACAAGTTAAGGGTGACATCAGTCGGGGGAGCAGCACGGCCCCAGCCTGGTGGGGACCCAGGGTCTCAGCAGCCCTGGCTCTCCCGTGAGAACATTGAATGCTTCCTTAAGCTCACTGTCACAGAGGAAAGAGGTCACCCCGTGAGGGTTAACTGCAGGGCGAGGAGGAGGAGGAGGAGGAAAGCTCTGGAGAGATGGGAAGGATCCCACTCCAGCCCAGCTGTGTGGGAGGACAGTGTGGCAGAGTTGGGACAGAGCCAGCTCCAGGAGGGCTCAGAGAGGGTGCAGAGGGGCTGACAGTGCTGGGGAGGCTCTGAGAGGATGCTGGGGGCTCAGCCAGGGTGCAGGGGCATTCAGACAGGGGTCTAGGTGGTTTACCCCAACCCCAGAGCTCACTGAAGTTTGTGACTTGGTGTGACCAATGCCAAACCTTTGTGTCATCCCACCAACAGCTTTATCTGGACAAGGGGTAAATACGGAATCCAGTGTCTAGTGGGCATCCCATGGACACAGGAGTGGCTTGAGCCACATAAGAGCTGCACTCCATTTTGGGGGGGACATGTGGGACACCCCTGGAGCACAACTCAGAGCTACCTGCCATTCCCCAGGCATGGGGGCTGTTCACTGCCCCTCCACGGATCTGCCCTGCCCCGGGAGCCTGTGCCCGGGTGGCTGCTGTGCTTGTCCTGCCACCAGACGGGCACTTTGCTGTTCCCTTCCCGGGGACGCTCCTTCGGGGGACTCAGGGAGGTTCTGCCAGGCTTTGGGAATGGGTGCGAGCAGCCACCGCCGTGGCACCGGCTGGCTCCGCATGCTCCCCCGTAAATCCCAGCAGGAAGAGCCTGGGAATGCACACCCGCGTCTCCTTGTGCTGCTGGGGACCAGAGAGCCCCTGATGCCTGTTCCCCGCTGCAGCACCTCCACGGGCAGGCTGTGGTCCCTAGCGAGCGTGCCGAGGTGATCCGGAGGGTGATCCGGAGGGTGATCCGGAGGGTGATCCGGAGAGTGATCCGGAGGGTGATCCGGAGGGTGATCCGGAGGGTGATCCGGAGAGTGATCCGGAGGGTGATCCAGCAACCGGCTGGGCTGGCTGGTACAATGAACCATTGCTGCGAGCGCGGGGAGGAAGGGGGGGCGAGGGGAGGGGAAGCTCTTGCTCGGCTGCCAGAGCCGCCGAGGAGACAGGGGAAGCTCAGGGCCGGGCGCTCCCGCTCTCCCACGGCTGCCGCCCCAGCGCTGCCGTGGCTGCCCGGCCGGTGGTCCCGTCGGGAGCCCCGTGGGAGCGGGGGTCGATGCCAGGCGGAGCAGGAGGGCTGACGGTAGGAGGTATGGGTGCGGCGTGTGGTGCAGGGTGCTGGGGGCTCACCTCTGTAAGAGAGGGGGCGTCTGTTAATCCCCTTGCCGTGTTCTGCTGAGAGATGCCCCCTCCGTGTGTGGGGTGGCTGTGGCTGCCGGGTGGGACAGGCACTGCTCTGTGCGGGCAGAGGGTCCCGTGACATTGGTGGGGTCTGTTGGGCCCTCACTGTGCCCTCACTGCTTCCCTGGGGAATGCCTGAGGCTGGGAGGAGGAGACCCTCGTCCTCGCCATCCTGGGGGGCAGCAGGTGAGCGGGGGGCTGCGGTGTGCGTGTGACGATCTGGGGACACCCACGAGCTCCAGCTCAGCATCTCGGCACGAACTGGCTGTGCCACCACCTCGGGGAGCCTGCGGAGCCACAGGGTGCCCTCAGCCGTGCCGGACCCGCACGCTGGGGAGGGGACAGGGAACGGCATCCTTGGGGACACACACACCTGTAGCGTCCGTCCCTGCGGGTGCCCATGGAATGCCAGCCCAGCCAGGGCTCCGGGGCGATGTTGGAGGCTGAGCTCCCCGTGGCTGGGGCTGGGGGAACTATAGGGGGATCAGAACCGGGCCGGAGCGGATGCTCCCCCCCGCTCCCTGCAGCTCTGCTTCGTCCCTGATCCTTGGTGTGTCCCAAGGAGGGACAGGAACTCGCTGCTTCCTGCCCTGCACAATTCCCTTCCCACCCCGCTCCTCCCGGGACATTGTATTTGGAGCCCTGGCTGGCTCCCTCCCTCCGCCCCTGCAGCCCCTTGGATCCGGGAATTGCTCTTCTTCCAGCGGAAATCCTGCTTTCCCAGCCAGCGATGGGGCTGGAAGGCTGGGGAAGGGGGCCTCCCTCTCTACTGAGCATCCTCTGCCAGGGAGGGGGGCAAGGGGACCCCTCTGTCATGGGTCTGGTGGCTGACAGGTGGGCTTGTGGAGAAGATCACTTTTGAAGGTTGGCAAGTCCTTCATTTTTCATCCCAGAGAATAGCCCTGCTTGTGGGCAGGCAGGGGATGGGGTGTCATCCCTCCTTGCACCCCTTGTTCTGGAGAAACCTGCTCCCACTGGGAGCCACAGGGGACTCACCAGGCACTGGGTGAACTGGGAGTTCTGGAGCTAGAGCAGGGCTCCATCTCCAGGTCTCATCTGGGTGGATTTGAGCTGGGGGAAGCAGGGAAGGGGCAGGGACACGCCACCATCTGCCACAGAGCTGGAACAAAGAGCAGATTGGGAAGGCAGACGTGGCCTCTTGTCCCCTCCCCAGGTCTGTGGGGTCCTGGACATGGGATGGGGACACAGCTCCAGGTCCTGTGTCCTAATGAGCCACTTTCCCCTTATGTGCTGCAGCTACCTCATGCCTAAGTTTTCCTGCTGGGACCAGGGAGCTCCAGAGCTGCAGGGTGACAGAGGAACCTCAGCAGCACCAGGCTGGGCTGTGCAGCCCTCTTGGTTCCTCTTCCCAGGGAGCGGGAGCCAGGTCACCACAAAGCAATGCAGGGTGACAGTGAGGGACAAGGCATGGGGGGATTCAGGATATCCAGGGGGCTGCAGCCCTGCTGTCATCCCTGCTGACCCCCCAGCTGCCACCATCCCCAGGGCTCAAGGTCCTGCCAGTCCTGTGGCCCCTTGACAGCCACAACACCATCCTCTTCCTCCCCCCCCCACCCCACACCGTGCTCCTGCTGCTTCCTCTTCCCTCTGCAGAGCTGCTGTGTGAGTTCCTCTGGCAGCTACCTCCTGCCCAGGGGGGTAGTGGCCCCCTCAGCCTGGCTAATGCCACCATGGCTTGTCCCCACAGCACAGGGTGTGACATTCCCAGCACCTTCATATGGCTCCATGTGGCTGCACCCACCCAAAGCCTGAGTTCTCTACTGCTACTCCCATGAGGGAAGTGGAGGCAGGGATAGAGGTGACCCCAGGGGTACCTCAGCCCTGTAGGTGTCATGTAGGGTGACAATTGGGTGTGCAAGGGGATATCGTGCCCTGTCTAGGAGCTGGGGGTGGGGCTGAGCTGCCCCGTGTCCCAGGGGCCTGGGGAGCAGATGGATGGGCAGTCAGGGATGTGGCTGCTCCATGCCCAGCCATGCCGGGCAGGACAGGGGTGACAAATTGGCCGGGCTCAGCACGGGGCGGGGCCTGGCAGCTGATCCGGGACTGGTGCCGGGGGAGCCGGGGCGGGAAGGGCTCAGTCGCCATCTGCTCCCCGGCTCCAAGCAGCTCCTTTTTGGGAAAGCTGGAGCCAGACACCAGCTCACAACCATCGGACACGGCACCAGCTGCGTCCCCTTCCCAGGGACAGCGTGAGGGGATGGCTCAGGGCCACCCAGGGGTGAGCTCAGGGGGCTCTTGGGTGCTCAGGGAAGGGGAGGCCTGGGTGCAACGCTGCTGCACAGCACCTAAACCCTTGATGTGTGATACTGGGGGGTTGCACTTGCCTGGAAGATGCTCCTTGCCATCCCTATCCCTGCTGGCGGCTGTGGCAGCTCCACTGCTTGGGCAGCACTGAAATTCAGCAAAATGGGAAGTTTCTGAATGTGGTGGGTGGGTGATTCCCACCCAGGGGGGGACTGGTTTTGTGAGAGCCAGGGTTGTTCATCAGTTTAAACAGCCACCAATTTTCATCAGGAATAAAATCCCCAACCAGCCGAGTTTCCTCAGATTTGGCAACGCTGTTCTGTCAGCAACGGCTGTGGCCATGCCACACCACCAGTGTGGAAAACAGAGATGGAAGGGGAGAGCTGGGCACTTTCCACCCCTACTGAGAGAGAGGAAAGGGAATCAATAACCATGGCTGGGAAAATCTGACTGAAACATCTCATCCACACCAAAACCTTTGTCTCCTCCTGCTCACTGGAGTGCAGAAGACAGGACACCTTCCTGCTCCTTCCCTCTGCTCTCAGATGGGGACAGAGTGACCTCTGGCATGCTGCAGACTGGAGTGCTCTGCCCTGTGCAAACTGGGCAGACTGGTGCGGGTGGGTGCTCAGCAGCCAGGGCAATGCCAGGGCTGGGGATGGACATCTCCTTACAGCCATGACAGGAGAGGTCCGATTTCCTCCTCCTCCTCCTCTGTGACACCTCCCCGCCACACGGGGCCGGAAGAGCCTGTCCTGACCACAGCGATGTGAACGGGGACTTTCCTCCCCAAATCAGCCACTCCCTGCCAAGCAGAGCGTGGGGATGGGGACACTTCGGGGGCTCCCTCCCACCAGCCCCCTTCAGCCTCGGGGACTGAGACGCCCTGAAAGGACGTGAGCAGTGTGGTGAGGACACTGTGAGAGAAAAACCCACTTGAGGATGTGGTTTCAGCCCACACCTGGGTGTTGCAACCCTCGGAGGAATGTTGCAGCTTTGTGGGGATGTTGCAGACCATGCAGCTCGAGCAGAGGGGTTGCAGGCTGTGAAGGGATGTTGTAGCCCATGCAGGGGTGTTATGGCTCATGCAGGGGTATTGCAGCCCATGCATGGGTGCTTGAGTCTGTGCAGGAGTGTTGTAACTTGTGCAGGGGTGTTACAGGCCAGGCAAGTGGTGTTGCAGTCCATGTCATTGGTGCTGCAGCCCCTGTAGAGGTGTTATAGCCCATGGCAGGGGTGTTGCATCCTGTTGTGGGGTGTTTCAATCTATTTAGGGGTATTTTAGCCCTTGGGCGAAGTGTTTCAGCGTGTGCAGCAGGGGTGTTTCAGCCCTGGAAGGGGTATTTCAGCCCATGCAGAGGTGTTGCAGCCTGTACAGGGGTAATTTATCCCATGGAGGGGTGTTACAGCCCATGCAAGGGTGTTCCCCCTCACCTGATGCCCTCCCTGCTGCCCACAGGTGACTCTTCTCCTCCCTGAAGTGACATGGAGCAGCTGAAGTGACCTGAGGAGCCGTCGCAGTGAGTGGAGCCACCATGGAGCACCCACGGGTGCCAGGGGTGGCACAGCCCTCCTTGCAGCGGTGCCACTGGCAGTTCCCACGGGGACCCCGGTGTCCCCTTGTCCCGTGTGCTGAGCTGGGGGGTGGCAGGACCTCCCGGGGCCGGCGGGGTGCACCCCAGTGCCTCTCCCCATGCGTACCCTGCCAGGGGGGCGCGGGGCTCACGGACCCTCTGTCCCACAGGCGGTGCCCAGGATGGGCTGCGTGCCCTGCAAAGAGAAGGGGGCTGGCAAAGGGCAGGCAGGGGGCGAGGGGGGCCCCCTCCAGCCCCCCGCCTCCCAGTACGACCCCGACCCCACGCAGCCAGGGGCCATCTTCACCCGCATCCCCGACTTCAACAACTTCCAGGGGGCAGCGGTGCCCTTGGCCCCGTCCTTGGCAGAGCCGGGGGGCTTCACCTCCAACGTGCTGCAAACACGGAGCGGGGGCATCGCAGGTCAGCAGGGCTGGGTGGTGGGGAGGGGGTTCGCCTGCACCCCCGGGCTCTGGGGTCACGCTGGTGGTCCTTGTGTGGTCCCCTCCGTGTGCCACAGGCGGGGGGGTGACACTCTTCATCGCCCTGTACGACTACGAGGCCAGGACGGAGGATGACTTGACGTTCCAGAAAGGGGAGAAATTCCACATCATCAACAACACGTGAGCCCCCACCCCCAGAGCTCCTGCCGCCCCCAGCACCCACAAAACACCCCGGGGAGGTGCCTTGTGCCTTGGGTACCCCCTGCAGGACCCAGGCTGGGCACCCAAGCTCTGCCTGGGCTCCAGCGCTCAGCACCAGGGCCGGGTGTCGTGAGTTGAGCGGCCTCAGCAGGGATGGGTGGGGGAGAGCGGGGTCTGGCGGTGCTGTGTGAGGGTGAGCAGACACACGACGGGCGGGTCTGTCTGTCTGTCTGTCCCTCCTCCTCCACTTTCTCTGTTTCTCTGCCCAGGGAGGGGGACTGGTGGGAGGCCAGGTCACTGAGCTCGGGTGCCACGGGCTACATCCCCAGCAACTACGTGGCCCCTGTGGACTCCATCCAGGCAGAAGAGTGAGTAGCGGGGAAAAAGGGATGGAGACAAACCCCAATCCCACCTGCTTCAGCCCCAGGCGTCCCTGCGAGCCCCGGCAGTGCCGCAGTGCTGGCATGGGGATCCCGTGGTCCCCTCAGGGGTGCCTCAGGCGCTGAGCCCATCACCGTGGCAGGTGGTACTTCGGGAAGATCGGGCGCAAAGACGCGGAGAGGCAGCTCCTGTGCCACGGCAACTCCCGAGGCACCTTCCTCATTCGGGAGAGTGAGACCACGAAAGGTACCGGGACAGGGGCGGGGACACCAGGGGTGGTGCTCCACATCCCTCCCTGACCAGTGTCCCCACGTAGGTGCCTACTCCCTCTCCATCCGGGACTGGGATGAGGCCAAGGGAGACCACGTGAAGCACTATAAGATTCGGAAGCTGGACAGCGGGGGGTACTACATCACCACCCGTGCCCAGTTCAGCACCGTCCAGCAGCTGGTCCAGCACTATATAGGTAGGGTGGGGTGAGGAGCACAAAAAGGGGCAATAAGAGGGGTTGGGAAAGCTCAGGAGACCCTTTGGTAAGAGACTGGGCTGACGGGGTTGAACTGGGGGAGGAGGGGGCTGTTCTGTTGGTGGCATTAGGGGACTCCCTGAGAGTCTCCCCTTTTCCATGTCCATATCCAGGGAGTTTCCACTATCTCCAGTGGGTGGGCATCACCCACTCCTGGGTGCATCTGGGGGGACTGGGGGGTCCAGCCCAGCCGAGGGGTGGGGAGCCGTCCCTGGGGCAGGTGGAGGGGGGTGCATTTCTATGTTGGGGTGATACAGGTGATGCCTGGGGTGGTGGGAGAGGAGCAAAGGGCTGGTGGGGGTGTGTGCCCACCCTGACTGCTGTCCCCTGCCCCCGTGCTGCAGAGCGGGCAGCGGGGCTGTGCTGCCGCCTGGCCGTGCCGTGCCACAAGGGAACCCCCAAACTGGCCGACCTCTCAGTCAAAACCAAAGACGTGTGGGAGATCCCCAGAGAGTCCCTCCAGCTCCTCAAGAAGCTGGGGAACGGGCAGTTTGGGGAAGTCTGGATGGGTAGGGCCTGGTGGACAAGCCAGGGCAAGAGGCAGGGGAGACAAGGGGGGACCCCCAGGCCTGGCACCCCACTGGGACAAGCTCATGCCTGCCAGGACAGGCTGAGTGACACGGATTTGCTGGCATGAAGAATTATCCCATGCCCTGCTCTGGGTTCACGATGTGTTCCCCAAGATGCCCCACGTCACCTCTGCATGGGCAAGCAGACCCCCACTACAGATGGGACCACAAGACCAGGCCAGGGGGTCCTGCCTTTGTCATCCTCTTCCTCCAGCATCCCCTGCTTGCTCCACTCATGCATGCTGCCTTCATCCCATCACATCCCTCCCTCCTCCTCCTCTTCCTCCCTGCCTGCCCCCCATCCCCTGCAGAGTACAACGACGGGTTGTGCCATCTGCTCACCCTCCCGTGTCCTGCTGTGAAGCCCCAGACCCTGGGATTAGCTAAGGACGCCTGGGAGATAGCACGGGAATCCATCACCCTCGACAAGAAACTTGGCATGGGATGTTTCGGAGACGTGTGGATGGGTAAGGCTGGCCCAGCCAGCCAGGGGTGGGGGAGCACAGGGGGGAGGAGAAGTCTTATTCTGTCCTGGAAAGGGGCATCACAGGGTGACAGGTGGTACCCACTTGTGTGGGGGAGATGGAAACTTGGCACAGAATCCATGAAGGGTTTGGGAATGGGGTGAGGTTAGTGTTGGGGTGAGGGCAACTCCTTGTCCTGGGTGGGATGCAGTGGGATCACAATCCCTGCCAAGGGGTCCCTTCCTTGCCCTGCCCTGATTCCTTGTCCATCCATCCATCCATCCATCCATCCATCCACACGAGCATGCAACCATACACTACACACCCCTCTCTCCTGGGCTGGCTGTCCCCTGGGCTCATGGTGACTCTGTGCCCCCAACCCAGGCACATGGAATGGCACCACGAAGGTGGCAGTGAAGACACTGAAGCCAGGGACCATGTCCCCTGAGGCCTTCCTGGAGGAGGCTCAGATCATGAAGCGGCTGCGGCACGACAAGCTGGTGCAGCTCTACGCCGTGGTGTCGGAGGAGCCCATCTACATTGTCACTGAGTTCATGAGCCAGGGTGAGCCAGGGGCAGGGGGGCTCACAGGGGAGGGTCACCCTTGGATTTTAGGGGTCTTTGATGGGGACTCCTTCTGCCTGCAGGCAGCTTGTTGGATTTCCTGAAGGATGGGGACGGTCGCTACCTGAAGCTGCCCCAGCTGGTGGACATGGCTGCCCAGGTACTGGGGGGCTGGCACAGGGTGGGGGTGCACCCCCAGGGGTGTATTGGGGGGGGGGTCTTCACCTCTTCCTCCCCCTCAGATTGCAGCGGGCATGGCATACATCGAGAGGATGAACTACATCCACCGGGATCTCCGCGCTGCCAACATCCTGGTGGGAGACAGCCTCGTCTGCAAGATCGCTGACTTCGGCCTCGCTCGCCTCATCGAGGATGATGAGTACACGGCACGGCAGGGTGGGAACCCCCCCAGAACCCCCCCAACCCCAGGGTCTTCCCTATTGTGTCCCTTAGCCTGGAAATGCTCATCCCCAGGGCTGGGCGACCTGGGTGGTGGATGCCCCCAGGTGTGCCAGGGAATGGGTGTCCTGGGTGATGGACACCCCGAGTTTGTGGGTATTTTATGTGATGGATACCTTGGATCACCCCAGGGTATGGGTGCCCAGAGGATAGGTGCCCCAGGAATGGGTACCCCCAGGAGGCAGGTGCCCCAGGGTGTGGGTATTTTGATTGATGGATGCCCCAAGGGATGGGTACCCCAGGTGCAGCACGTCCCCAGTGCAGGGTGCCTTGGGTGCTGGGTGTCCCATGGGTGAGCTGCCATGAGGGTTTCATGGCTGGTGGGTCCCATAGTGCAGGGTGGCCCCCATTCAGGGTACCCTGGGTGCTTCAGGTGACAGTGCCCCTGCTATGGGATGTCTCAGGTGTGTGGTGTCCCCAGATGTGGGTGCCCCAGGGGCAGGGTACCCTAGGGTGTAGGTGCAGCCCCAGCCATGGCCCCCCTGTCTTCCCTTGCAGGTGCCAAGTTCCCCATTAAGTGGACTGCTCCAGAGGCTGCACTTTTTGGGAGGTTCACCATCAAGTCAGACGTTTGGTCCTTTGGTATCCTCCTGACCGAGCTGGTGACCAAAGGCCGGGTGCCCTACCCAGGTATGACCCACTGGGGCAGGGGCACCCCTGGGATGGGCTGGGCAGAGCACAGACAGGGGCTGACGAGGCTTATCTCATGCCTCAGTTTCCCCATCAGAGAATGCTAAACTGGGCTCCTACCCAAACCACAGGGCAATGCCACCATGCCTCAGTTTCCCCACGGGGGTGCTGTCACTGAGTGGGGGTGTCCTTGTCACGCAGGAATGAACAACCGAGAGGTGCTGGAGCAGGTGGAGCGTGGGTACCGCATGCAGTGCCCGGGGAGCTGCCCCCCATCCCTGCACGAGCTGATGGTGCAGTGCTGGAAGAGGGAGCCTGAGGAACGCCCCACCTTCGAGTACCTCCAGTCCTTCCTCGAGGACTATTTCACTGCCACCGAGCCCCAGTACCAGCCTGGGGACAACCAGTGACCCGGTGCTGGCACCCCCAGGAAGCTCTGGGGTGCCTTTGGGGTAAATCTCCTTTTTTCTTTAGAGGTGGTTGCTTCCTTTGGCTGTGCCCCTCACCCCAAAATGCCTTTTGGGGGGTGCCCAGGGAGGACACAGGACTTTGCACAAGGATGTTGGACTCAGAGAGGAGACAAAACTGTGTGCCCCAGCCCCCCCTTCCCCCATTTCCTATATTGCCTTCACACCCAGCTTTGAACCTGAGAAGGGCCTTGGCTGCAGGGGGGACTGTGGGGAACCCCCGTGAACCCCACAGACTCCCCCAGACCCACAGGAGCAGAGGGCATGGGGGGAACTCCCCATGCCAGCCCCAGTCTCTTCTGGGAGCACAGCTGGGTGGGGTTCAGCCCCCCAAAATCCTGGCACTGACCTGTTAGAGGTAATCTCAACCCTCCCTCCCTTTATATCGCCTTTAATTTATAAGATTTTATATGCCTCCCCCAAGCAGCCATCACCCCCACCAAGGGATCCCAGTATTTGGGGGATCCCCTTGTCCCCTGCCTTATCTCCTCTGCTTTATAGTAGAGCCAAGTCCTGACAGCCATACACCTCCTGTGCTTGCACTGGGGTGACAGGGGGTCCTGAGGGGGGACACAAAGAGTCCTGGGGGGCTCCAGGCAGGGTGGGGGCAGCTCTGCCCCAGGGGCTGTTCCCTCCTGCCCCGCGGGGGCAGGACGAGGGTACGGGATGGGGTCAGAGCTTGGCTCAGCCCTCTGCAGCAGGAATTAAGCAGGGACTGGGGGAAGAATGTGTCAATGTGACTGTAATGGCTCCGGGGGAGGAGGAGCCCCCTGCCCGCTGCCCCTCCGGGCATTCCCGATCCTGAGTGGGGTCCCAGTGCTGTGCCCCACGGCCAGGAACCCCCCACACCCCTAGGGCAGGGCTGTGGGTGGACAGGGCCATGGGAAGGGCAGGGGAGGGATTTGTTGTTTATTTTTTTTTATGAAGTCTGTAAATATGGAGAAATAAAACCTTTCTAACAAAGCGGGGGCAGCCCGGGTCCTTCTGTCCCTGCCCCGCCCCAGGAGAGACGGGAGCTGCCCCAGATTGGGCAGAAGCACCGAGGGGGACAACACTGAGTTACAGGATTTGGGGTGGGAACACCCATCCCCATGGAGGGAGGGGGGCTTCCAAGTTCAGCCAGGACTGAGTGATGCCCCCTCACCCCCTCCAGCCCCAGGGCACAAGTTTGGGGGCCTCCTCCAAGGGGGTGAGCAGAGAAAGTCCCCCCTGCCCCAATGCCACGTGGGGAGGGGACGGGGGACACACCAACTTCCCTTGTGAATAAAAGCCAGGAAACGCTGGGTTGGGAAGTATTTGGGATTGCAAAGCTGCCCCCATGCAGAGCACCCCACAGCCCCCCAGCACTCCCCGAGAGGGGACTGTCCCTTCCTGCCAGCTGTGACAGGGAGGGGTCCTGTGCTGTGCTTGCAGGCTGGGCAGGAAGAGGTTAATTTTCCTTGTAGCTTGGCCTCCCCAGCAGGGCCCAGCTGTGCCGGTAATGAATTCCTCAGCACTGATGGGAAGGGAGGGACTGGCCCCCACCCCAGCCAGGGGGGCTCAGGCTTTGGGGAAAATGCTGCCTATATGGGGAGGGGGCCAGTGCCAGTGGGTTTGGGAACATCCCAGGGCCTTAGGGGATGTGCTGAGGTGTTTGGGGACATACCAGGAGGCTTGGGAACATGCAACCATCCCTGGGTACCACCAGGCATCTTCATAGCTCCTGCTTCACCCCACCTCCTACAAGGATCCCCCCGGGCACATGGTGGTGGAGTGGAGCAGGGCTGGATGTGCCCCTGCTTCCCCCTCCCAGGGAAAAATCCCTGGGGAAGAGCCAGGACCTGGGCCAGGCAGGGTGACAGGCTGCCCAGGGCGGGGGGACAGCAGTTTGTGTGGCAAAGACAGCCCAGGAGAGGAGAGGAGGGGAGGTTGGCACCGGGCAGCCCCAGGCACAGCCCCGGTGCCAGATTGTGGTCACCCCATGCCTGGGGCTGGACCCTGAGGGACACAGCCTGGGGGACACAGCCTGGGGGACACAGCTTGGGGCACCCCATGGCCACAGCATTGTCACTGTCATCTCCTGGTATTGGCACACACAGGCTCTGGCACCCACCCAGCACCCCAAACCCACTCTCCCTCTGGGTGGGGCACACACATCTCACCCACACAACGTGTCCCTTGTCCCCACAACCACGGGGACATTGCTGTCCCTCTCCACCACTGGAGGGGACAAAAAGCCCTTCAGACAAGGGGAGCACCCCGGTCCAAATCCTGGCACAACACTGAGACAAAGCAGGGTTGGGTCCCCAGTCTGCACCCCCTGGCACTGGCGCTGGGCAGGGTCCATTTGTGATTCATCCCCAGTAATTAAAATCTCCATTTAATCACAGCTGGAGGTTTCATAGACCAGGGCTGGCCCGGGGGGCCATGGGGACCCCAACCCCATCCAGGGAGCAATAGACTGAGAGGTGCTTCTGGATGGGCCCTGCTGTGCTGAGCTGCAGCTCTGCCAGCCCCAGCTCCATCCCTGTTCCTGCCCATTCCTGCCCTGTTCCCTCCCTTTCCTGCCCATCCCTGCCTGCTCATGCGTTCAGAGGGGCTGATCCCACCATTCTCTGTCCAGCTCCCTACTTGACATGAAGCCACCCTTCCCTGTCGCCTGCCAAGGCCCCTTGTCCCCTGCAGTGCCAGGGGCAGGACTGGTGTGGATTTGCCACGTGCTTTTCCACGTGGCTGTGCCACCGTAATCCCTGTGCAAGAGATGATCATGTCACCAGAGTGTGTCCCCCATTTTGCTTCCATGACTGTGAAAGCTCTTGGGGATGGGGAGTGGGGCCGAGATTGCAGGTACCCGTGTGAAGGGGCTGAAGGGAGGGACCCCCATCCTGGTCCCCATCCCTCTGTGCTCCCCATCCCTCTATGCTCCCCCTCTCCCAGCACTGCTGCCCGCAGGAGGGGCTTAAAGGATTTTGCTGCGGGGTGACCACAGGCTGGGCAGGGGGGGGGCATCGATTTAATGTTAATGCTGGGCGGTATTGATCCGGGGTGGAGGGAGGACTGTGGGTGGGCGCAGCCAGCCCCGCGCCCGGGATCGCCCTTCCCAGGGCTCCCGCAGCTCCCAGCAGGGTCCACCCTGAGGCCAGAAGGTGGGGAAAGAGGTGAGGACCCCTCCAAAGGTGCTGCAGGCTAATTTTGGCGTCAGAGCTTGCCTTGAGGGCTTGAAGGGAAGAGCAAAGCTCAGAGCTGGGGGCTCTGCTCTGGCCCCTTCTCCTCCCGGCTGGTTGATCCCTGCAGCACCAGAAGCAACGCCGCAGCTGCAGCACCTCCAGAGAGGAGACAGAGCAGCCCAGCACCTCCAGAGAGGAGAGAGCAGCTCAGCCCCTTCAGAGAGAGAGCAGCCCAGCACCTCCAGAGCGGAGACAGAGCAGCTCAGCACCATTCCCCCTGCCCTGCACCCCAGGGTTAACCCAGCCTCATCAGGTCTCACCAGGACCCTCATCCCCATCGTGCCGAGCCCTGCTTGCCCCGCTCCTGCCCGCACACCCTGCCCAGCCCATGTGGCCCGGCTCTGCCTGGCTGCTCTGCCAGCCCCGGGCCAGCCTGGCCACGCACCATGGGGGGCTCTGGAGCCAGCGAGCCCGCCCGGTGCCAGGGCACAGGTGTGAGCACGCTGCAGATGGCCGGCGCTGCAGACCCTGGCACCCGTAGCATCGCCGCCCTCCCCGGGGGCCCCCCTCGCCCCCAGATGCTGCTGGGGGGCCCCGGGGAAGGGTAGGAGCCGTCCCCACCCGCAGCACGGCGGGCGTTTGTCCCTGTGCCCCCCGGCCCCGGCTCCCCAGGGACTGGCACAACCCGCAGAGCTCCTGGGTCGTGGATCGGAGCCACGTCTCCGCGGCAGCGATGGCCAGACAACAGTGGAAAACGGCCAAAAATGTGGGGTTAGACTTGACCAGGCTTGCTGGTCCAGGCCTGCAGGCACTGTCCCCCCCGAGGGGAAACTGAGGCACAGATGGATTTATCTGCAATCACCCAGAGGCTCAGCACCAGTCACTGTGAGGGGACACCTTTTTCCATGGAAAAACAACAGATAATTGGGAAGAGCTGTGCACTGACAACAGCAGCATCTGTGACAGCCACGGGGGAGCAGCAGGATTTGGGGACGGAGGTTTTTCTGGGCGTGGGAATGGTCAGGTGACAGAGCAAACACAGGCGATAGGGAGGGGACACAGCGGGAGCCTTGCCCTGCTGGCCACGGGGCTGCTCGGAAATGGTTTTATTGCGAGGAGTCGGGAATGGTTTTGCTGCTGCTCCGGGGCAGCCCAGAGCTGGGATTCGGGGATGAATTGGACTCTTGGGACGCAGTTACCTTTGTGGAGGTAAAACCTGGCTGGCTTCAACTCTCCACAGGCGCTGGAGGGGCAGGACATCCCCCCCCCCCCCCCAAACCAACCCCATCAGGGTCTCTGCGCTCCCCACAACGGCAACTCCTACATCCCACAAAGCATCCAACACCTTTCTCTGCCTCCTCCATCCCCGTGCCCCCAGATCTCCCCCACAGCACCCCACTGCTTCCCAACCCCCTGCTCCCACCCCGGGGGGCTGGTGGCTTTCGGGGTGACAGCTGCCACCCCCCCTTAAGTCCAGCCAGCCCCACCCCGGGCAGCCCAGCCTGGTCCTGGTCACGACGGTGGCTTCAGGGGGTGGGGAGGGGTGGGTGGCGGGGACACGGGCTGAGCCGGGGACAGCGGTGGCAAAGCAGCCACTAGATGGTAGCGTAAGTCCACGCCAACGCTGCTGACACAGCACTTGGCTGGGACAGGGCGCCCGGGTGACCCGGGTGGCCCCGGGGACCCGCCTCCGCCACCCACCTCCCCAGCTAAAACGAAATCCTGGCCGGGCTGAGCACTCGCGGAGCTGTGACATGAGTGGCATGGGCACAAGTCACCCGCCCCAAAGTCCACTGCCACGGCTGGAGCCACCTGTGCCCACGGGAACAAGTGGGGGACCCCGCTCCCAAATCCACCACACCCACCTGTACCCCAAACTCAGACTCTGAACACAACCCCCAAACCACCACAGGGCACCAGCCTCGCTTGAGAGGGAACAAACGCAGGCCTGGGGACAAGCAGGATGATCCACAAGGCACCCAGTTGGGTGTGGGGGTGCTGGGGACCCACGGGAGTCTGGCAGGGCCAGGTGGGGGTGTCCATCCCACTGCAAAGCTCCTCGTTTAACTCCCCATCCTCCTCCAGCCCTGCCTGGGGCTCCATGCCAGACTGATATATATATTTTATGATAACTATAGAGATGCACTTCAAACCTGACAAAGGACTTTGACAGTTTTAAGCATCTCTTTGATTAATACATGACCTTTTAATGCTTTGGATTAAATTAATAAATCTTTTACATTCTAACCCGTTCTGCTTGCAATGTCATGTTTTTTGCACAACCTCTCTCTTCCCTGCCCTGTCCCTCTGTCTCTCTCCCTCTGTCCCTGCACAGGTACAGTAATCCACAGCCTTGCAATATTCATGGGGCACAGAGCCCTGCAAAGCGAGAAGGGAGGGATACTCCTCAGTGGTTTTTTTTTTTTTTTTGAACCATCCCTAAAAATAGCAAGAAAATTCAAAGCTGACATTCAGGGCAAGGGGATGAGGAAGCCTGCAAAGTTGCTCACTCAGCCACCAGCAATTGCAGCGATCCTGTCTGCGTGTGCAGATTCCTCTGCTGACCGGGCTGGAGCCCAGGCCTCCACTCTGCTCTGCTTCCAGGAGCAATGCAGCCTGCTCCCCAGCCTTATCCAGGGGGGCCAGAGTCCAGCCAGTCCCAAACCCAGCCCCGCTGAACCCCACAGGGTGCACGGATCTGACACCTTTCCAGTTGCAATAGGTCCCAGCTGGAAGACGACTCTCAGAGTGACCCCAGCTCACCAGTTCATCCCAGTTAGCAGGGAAGCTGGGGTGACCAGCGTGTGTCTGCAGCTCAGATTCCTCCCTTGCTGCCTGTTGATCCAAAAACACATATGAAACCCCAACCTGCCCCATAGAGGCAAGGCAAAGGGCCATTGTAAAGCCAGGTGCTGTGTCTCTCCCTGCACCCATGTGTTATTCCATTGATGACTCACGTGTTATTAGCAGCCAAGCAATATTCCCAATTCCCTGGAGTTAACCCTTCACTCATCACTCACAAAAACACAATGTCATAACAAACATCACTGGTATTATCTACTTTAATTATATTGTATCTACCCAGCTCTGGGAACATTAACGAGCAGCAGAGACTTGGTGCTGGGGAGATGCTCCATGGGGCTGTGGGGAGGGAGGTTATGAGGTGCTCAGGAAGTTGGGGGGCAGCTCCCTGCTCTGCCACCACTGTCCCAAGGGGCCTTGTTCACCACCTTTCCTCCTGGCATTCCCCTTAGCACAGGGCTAAGAGGGGACACAAAAAAAAAAAATTGGAGAAGCAGGACGTTAGCAAATAGCAGGGATATTTCCAGGCCTCAGATAGA
>WEIU01016992.1:10788-25805 GCA_013389925.1 Aegithalos caudatus | reverse complement strand
CCGGAGCCGGGCCCGCGCCCCGCCGGGCCCCTCGGGAGCGCATCGATCCGCCCGCCCGGCCTGGTAAGGAGCTTTGTCCGGCTGTGCAGCCAGTTTGCACGGTAATCCCGCCTTGGAAGGGGGGATTATGCGTGGGGAAAGCTGTGGGGAGCACCCAGGCAGATGGGGTTTGGAGGTCAAGGTTTTGCTCAGTGCTGTGGGTTCTGGCCAGGAGGGTGATGGGGACGTCCTTGTGCTCACACAGGAACCACAACGTTTGCCCCCAGTCACCGGGCAAAACCAGCAGGAGCTCAGTGTCCTTGCAGAGCCTTGTGTCAAGCCAAGCCAGAGCTGGCGCCGGTGCTTCCCACTGGGATGATCCCATTGGAGCATCCCTGCATCCTTCTCCAGCATCCTTCCCTCCCAGGGTGGCAGCAGCGGGCGTGTGCAGGCAGCTGCGAGGCAAGAGCTGCCAGGAGGTGCGGGTCCCATCCCAGGTCCCTTCCCAAGGTCCAATTCCAGGGTCCCATCCCAGCTTCCCCACAGCACTGGGTCCCCGAGCAGGCTCGGAGGGGGCTGGCGGATGCTGGGAGCTCAGCGGTTCTTTATGGTCTCAGAGGGCTCCATTAATTCTTTAAATATCCAGCCTTTCCAGGTGGGTTTTGTTGAAAATTAATTTCCGGAGCTATTTTAATTTTGCTGTATTTAATTTGCTGTTTATTTTAATTAATTAACGTTGGGAAAATCTCTTCTCCCCAGCATCCTGCAGCCGTCTGGGGTGGCTGCACCCAGGAGGTGAGAGCAAAGGGGGTGTCATGGGTGTGAGGGGCACTGACAGGGAGGGTGCCCAGCCCTCACAGAGCCCACCTGGCTCCATCCCACCTGCCCCAGGTGACAGGAAGCAGCGAGCTGTCTCTTCCCTGCTCCATCCCTACTCCAGGGCTCATCACAGGGTTTGCTGCTGGCTCTGTGGGATGTTTGTCACATCTCAGGTGGGATGTGGCTCAGGTAGTGCTTGCAAGCACCTTTCTCCTCCTCCTCCCACCAATGACTGGGGGACCTGAGGGTGTGCATCCACGAGGACACAGTGCCATGCTGTGCCATGCCATGTGCCAAGCAGGAGAGTGGTGGTTTAATAGCCCAGCACGGAGCTCTTTGGAACCACACCCACACAGAGGGACGCGGGGCTGAGCCCAGCCTCCCGCTCCCGTCCCTGCATCCCTGCTGCTGCTCCATCCTCGATGCTGGCCAGACCCCAGCGAGGGGGTCCCTGTGGGGCAGGCGGGCAAGGAGTGGGGGAAGGGATGGAGCCGCCTTCCTCCAGATCAAGGCCTCTGGTCTCTCACATGTCTAGACGCTGCCACACACACCTAATGTGGTTCTTGGCAGGAGCCACGGCTGCTCTCTTGAGGTTAATTGCTGTGCACGGAGCTCTGCAGACAGATAACCCGGCTCCAGGCTGCCCCCCGACCCCTGCCTCACCAGCCCTGCCTTGGCCACAGTCCCTGAGGGATCTCACAGTCCCCAGGGAGGCACAGCCTGGGGTGCACAGGGGGTGATACTGGATGCTGTGCCCGGTGGGTGGTTTGGGGTGCAGCACCCAGCAGTGAGGGAGGGAATCTCCCAGTTTTGGGGAGCAGGCAAGGATGGAGGAGAGCTGTTGGCAAGCGCTTAGCAGGGGGTGGCAGTGGCCACAGGGGGCTTTGGGGCAGGAGGAGGAGAAGAGAAGGGCCCCACCAGCCCGGGGCTGCCGCCATCGTCTGCCTGCTCTTGGCAAGGCGGCTGGACCAGATAAGGGAAGCGCGGCGGGGGGAGCCGGACAAAGGCTCAGCCTTATTCAGCCTGCGTGGCTGGATCCAGGCTCCGGAACGGGAGCTGGAGAGAGATGCAGCAGGGACTGGGGTGGGAAGAGCTGTTTCATCCTCCAGCCCCAACATCTGGTGGAAAGGGGATGGGAGGAGAGAATGCTGGGCAGGCTGCAGGGGTGAGCCCCAGGGCTTGGCCACATCCGGACTCCCTGGGATGGGCTGGATGAGGCCATTCCCAGCAACTGCTCTTGCAAAGCACCTTCCTGGGAGCAAACACTGCTCGAATGACATGCTTGCAGCCACTGGAACCCCAGTCCTGGTCCCTGCTTGGCCCCATCCATAGGGACCGGCTTCCCTTTGGACAGATCTGTGCTTTGTCAGGGCTGGTGCCAGCTCCCAGGTGCCATCACCAAGGCAGGGTGGTGTAGAGCAGGGCTGGGAAGTGGTACATTCCAAGGCCAGAATCACATCAGGTCTCTGGAGGGATCCCCAAAGTACAACACCCCCTCACCTCACTCAGGGGTGGGACTGGCGAGGGGGTCTGGGCTTAGTCCTATGTCCCAGAGCTGGGGATTACCCCCACACAGCCTTGGGACCAGCCCCACATGGGATCCACGGGGAATTGGGTGAAGGTTTCCGTCCAAGCTGTGTTTTGGTTTGGGGTTTCGTCATGATTTCATGGCAGGGAATTTCCGTTCGTAACCAAAGACAAGAACAAAAAAAAAGGAAAAAGCCGAAACCAAAGAAAAAAACCCAACCCTGCCTTGATTTTTTGCCAACAAAATGGGATGTTTCCATTCTTGTTTTGGCTTTTGGCAGCCCCAAACTGCAGCCAGTGGAAGAAAATATCCATGTGGAAACGCTGCCGGCCTCCTCCAGCAATGCAATGGCTGGGCTGGAGCTCCTGCCCCACAGCCATGCTGTGTTGGGGGGAGAAGGAGCACGGCCCCTCCAGAGAATCTCACAGTGTTCCCTTCCCTGTGCTCTTTGGAGAGAACATTGCCATGAGAACGGGCTTGTTGTTTTGTGGGGAGCATCGAGAGAGAGCAGGCGAGCGTTTGCAAGGACACCAGTGGCACGCCGAGCTCGCTCTTCCCACTTGTCCTTGCAGCGGGTCGCTCTCTCCTCCCCAGCTGGCAGCAGAGCAATGTTCAGCTCCAGCATGTGCTGTGCCACGCCATCCTCCCTCCGGGCACTGCCTTCCCTCCTGGCATCACCCAGCCTCTCCCTGCTTCACCTCTCGGGTTTTGGGGTACCCTCTGTGGGGCTACGACACTGTGGATGCTGGGGAAGGGAGGGGCAGCCACTGCAATGCTTAAATGAGGTTGGGTTTTTTTCCACACATCCCCCCCTCCATCCATGCTAGGAAGAATTACAGTCGCCCAGGCATCTGTTCTGGCAGAGTCGAGCTAAAGAGCTTGTCCTGGGCTTGGCAAACCAGCCAGCGCAGCCGACAGCTTTTCCAAGGGCAGCCTTGGATGTGGAGCAGCAGGTTGACATTGCAGGGAGAGGATCCTTGTGCTGCAGGCACCGGTGCTGTGCCCCTCAGCTCCTGACTGGATGGGATTTGGCAGGGAGTTCTGCAGGCAGGATGCTGCAAACCCCCTTCCCCAAAAGCAGCATCCTCCACCAGGTCTTTGTTTGGAGATGGGAAGAGGGCGAGTGGTGCCAGCACATCCCAAGGTCCTCATCCCTGCACAGGGAGGACAGCAAGGGTCACCCTGCAAGGGACCACCACCAAAAAAAAACCCTGCTAATTTCTCCTTGAAGCTGGAGAGGCTCCTCTGTGTCCCCAGGCTGTACAGCATCCCCATCACTGCTGCCTCTCCACATTGGCCACCCCGTGGTTGTCACCCCCAGTCCTCCAGAACACCGTGGGTGGGTACAGTGGTGGCACCAGGAGATGCCAGGAGCGTGGCTGCCCCCTGTGCCAGCAGCACCGTGCATGGGCCATATCCATGCCCTGTGCTGTCAGCAGTCGAGGCAGGGGGAGGCGAGTTGGAGAAGCTTGGCAGGGAGGTGTGGGAGCCCTGCCGGAACGCTGGGCTCGGAGCTGGAGCGTGTCAGGCACAGATGGGATCGTTAGTGGTGGTAAAAATTATCCAGCCCCTCTTAAAAACCCAGGCGCGGCAATCTGACCCCACAGCTCCAGTGGTGGCAATTCCCACCCGAGCGGTGTCGGTGTTTGCTTCCCCTGCCATTACCATCCCTCCCTGGGATCTGGAGTCACAGCTGCCCATCACGTGCCCCATGTTCCCAACGCCCTGTCCCCTCTGCAGTGCCAGAATGAGGGGGTCTCCCCTTCTTCCTGCCCCAGGGACAAGCACCCTGACCCAACACCCACCCCCGGTGCCACGGCTGCTGGGCAAGCCCCATCCCTGCGGGTGGTCCCACCCCTTTGTGCCATTTCCTACTTCTTTTTTAACGCACCCAAGTCTCCTGTTTGCTTTTTTAACTGCAGTAACCACAAGAGGGAAGTTTCAGAGCGGTACAAGCCCGTCTCCACGAGGAAGGGAGAGCCACCACCACTCTGTGCCCGTCACCGCAGCACCGTGCCCGGGGGCTTCGCCGCCATGGTCCAGCGGCTGGTGGCTGTTGTGCTTTCCATCCCCCTCTTCCTGCCGCTCATCCCCAGCTCCTTTTCTCTTGGAAGTGAGGAATTTGAGGCTGGTCTGGCGTTGCCAAAGGGCCTCAGGCCCCCCCAGCGCCGATCGATCGCTCTGCGCGCTCCTGCTCCCTGTTTTTTCTGTTTGTTTGCAGCCGCTTGAGGGCTCTTGTGATGAATCCAGCCTGGACAGCATTCAACAACAGCTGAAACGCAGCCCGGGGTGGGGGTGGGAGTGAGAGGGCAGTGGGGCCGGCCCACACTGGAATGCAAAATGGGGCAGCGAGCAGTGCTGGGACAGCAGGATGGGATTGTGCCAGATCCCACTCCAGGGGTGCGGAGGGACAGGGAGCACCGCTGGCACCGCCCCAAAACCGTGGGTGCTGTAGGTTGGCAGCGTGGGGACCTGCTCGGCTGAGCGGGGTGAGCATTTGGGGCGTCCCCCTGTGTCCCCCTGCTGCCCACGGCTGCTGCTGGGAGCTGGGCAGCAGAGGGAAGGGCTGGTTCCACTGGTTGGGCTGCAGGGTCACAGCTGCGAGGGGATGGGGTCCATGCCAGCTCTGTTGCCCACCCCACCGTGCCAGCCACAGGGGCTGGCTACCCGGCCTACCTGCCATCCCTGTGAAATGGCGGATTTCAATTAAAAAGGAAACATTCCCCAAAACCCCAGTGCAAGGAGGGGGGTGAGCACCACTCTGTGCCCTCAGCCTGCTGCTGCCAGCTTTGCCAGGGGGTCACAGCAGCAAAGTGGGGGGCACAGGCACACGGGGAGGGGGCACAGGAGAGGTAGAGGAGTCTCAGAGGGAATTTTCTGCCACACCAGGGCAGTGGCGTGGCCGCTGTGGTGCTCGGTGCCGGGGTTGGCTGCGATTTTGCAGCTGTGGCTCCGGGAGGGAGCAGGATGCGGCTGCGCCGGCGTGCGAGGGTGCGCGCAGGCGGGAGGGATAATTAGTTCCTACTATAGCACTTCTCAGTCAAAGTGCTTTTTAAAAGCCTCCATTCATTAGTCTTCACGGCTCCCCCGAGGTGTCGTGTCCTGGTTCTCTTCCCCCCTCCAATTCCCCACCTTCCCTGGAGCAACTGGGGATCCTGAGCTGGGGAAGGGGAGGATGATGTTGCTGTTGAGGCTGGGTCCTTGTAAAACCCACAAATGGGGCATCAGTAGTGGGGACAGTCTTGGTGTCCTCTGTCCCAGTGGGGCTGGTGGGGTGTCACGGCCACGTGTGCATTGTTGGGAAGTTTCCATGGAGGCTGAGCTGTGCCATGGTTGGAGCACCAGGGAACAGAGTGGGATAGCAGGGAAGGGCTGTGGGTCCAGTGGGTGCCATTGTCAACTCGCCACCCTCACCAGCATGCCAGGGAGCAGCATGGTGGCCCCAGTTCCCAAATTAACCAGTGTGTGCTGGGCTCCCAAGGGTCACCAGGTGGAAGGATGGAGAGTGCCAGAAGATGCCAGGAGTGCTGGTGCCACTCAGCCCCCAGACTCGAGCATCCCATGGGTGCAGGTGTGGGGGGTACCCAGGCATGTGCCCTGGTGAGGCAGCAGGGCCAGAGGGGCACAGAGGCAGGCAGGCTGGCACTGGGCCTCTGCTGCAAACCCTAACCTTATTTTCCCAGGTCCGACGCCAGTTTCCATGGAAACAGCCAGGAGCAGAAACGGGAACCAGAATCCAGAAATGTGAAGCTTTGAGCTCCAGTTCGCCTTTCTGGATTCCTGATCCCCGTGACCCCAGCTGGGTGCTGGAACCCACACTGCTCCCAGTGTGTGCTGGGGTGCAGGGCTGCCCCACCTGGGGTGGGGGTGCTCCTCTGTCCATGCACGCTGCAGCATCCATGGGCATGGTGTGTGGGGATGGGCATGGTGTCCCAGCAGGGATGTGCAGGGGCTACTGCGGGAACAGGCAGGGACATTGCTGGCAGGGGGCATTGCTGGCAGGCCCACATACTGATAAGTTCAAACAACACCTGCACACATCTGCGTGTCAGGGTGGTGCACAGGGCTGGATGTGATGCTCTTGCGTGCACGTGTGCTTCATAGGTGTAATGGAGGTATAGGCACAGTGTGGATCAATGTATGGTCTCTATATTACTGGTTAGCACTGGGAAGACCCCAATCCCAGGTTGTTTACCTGTCCTGGTGTCTCCATCCCCAGGATGCAGAGGGGACAGAGGATCCCACAGCCTAGAGAGGGGCAGCACCAGCTATCATTGCATGCAGGGGCCTGGGTGCTGCCCCAATTCTGGGTGTAAATCTGTGACTCAGGGGGAACCCTGCTCAGCCTCCTGGGGCTGAGAGGCCCCTGGACTCTTCTGGGCAGCTCCATCTGTGTCCTGCAAAGTCAAGCTCTGAGCTCTGTGCTGTGTCCATCCACCCAACCCATGCCATGTCCATCCAACCCGTGCCACATGTTGCTGATCCATCCTGCACCTTCCCTGCCGCCCACTGTCCTCCTGCAGTCCCTCAGGTGTGCAGTGAGATGTCCCATTCCTTTGTGAGCTTGTAGCAGCCAGCATCAGCCTCCACAGCGTGGGACATCGGTGTCCCCCGGCACCTCCTGGCCGGTGACAGGGATTGCTCAGTGCCATCCCAGTGCCAGCTGGCCCCATCCTGCCCGCAGCACCCCGCTGCTCCCCACATGCCCATTCCACCGAGGTGCCAGCAGGCTGGCACACACACCGGAGCAGCTCGTGGCTACCAGATTCCATCTCCATCCCCATGCCACACCTCGGGGGCGATGGTGGCAGTGCCACAACGCCTGTCCCCCCTCGGTGGCACGCGGAGCCACGGGCGCGAGCGCTCCGCAATACATCATTTACCGACGGACAGGTATTAAGATACATTATGGATAACTCACAGAGAGAGACGCTATTAATAATACAGACACATACAGAGGGAAGAAAGTGCACACTTGATTTCCATGTTGCTACCAGGAGTTGTGAGGCTGGCTCTGGCTGCCTCTTCCCACACGTGACTGCAACACAGTGGGTAGCTGACAGCCCAGAGAGCCTGGCTTGGGGCCAGGAAAAAGCAGAAAACACAATGTCTGTGCATATCCTCTCTCTTAAAATAACACTCCAACACCGTCTGAGACGAATTAAAATAAGATCAGGAGCGGTCTCGCGAAGAGAGGAAGACGAAGAGGGAAAAGCCAGGCAGGGGAATGGCCGGAGCTGGGCGGCTTCAGCCCTTGGCGCAGATGGAGAGGGGGTGTTTTGCAGGGTTAGAGTTGAAAGTAATTGAAGGGGAAAAAAAAAAAAAACCCAAAAAAAAAACAAAGGAGAAAGAGAAGAGGGAGAAGTAAATCCCGTTTTTGGGAGGGGAGCGATGGCGGCGGCGCTGGCTGTCCGGCACATGGCTGTCCTTTGGAGGGGAGCCGGGCAGGGCGGGGGATGCAAGCGCAGGCTGCATGATGGAGAGCATCAGGAATTTCCTGCAGCTGAGGAACACACCAAATACCAGAATGCAAGAGCGAGCGGAGGAGAGCAGGGTGCCGGGAGGGAATGGGGAGGAGGAGGAGGGGGGATGCAGAGGGCTGGAAATAACCGGCGGGGAGAGAAGTGAGGGCAGGGGGCAGCGTGTGGGGGTGACCTGGGGCTTTGGGGCTTTTCCCAGCTGTTTTCATGGATTTTTTTTCCTGCTTTTCTACACCCCATGGTGCCTCATGTGCCTGAACGGGGGTTTGGGGTATTTGGGGAGTTTTGTGTCTTACCTCCCTTCTTTCCCCACTTCTTCTCCCAGGTTATCTGTGATCAATGATAGCCAGACACAGGGGTCCCACAGACCCCTGCCTGTCCCCTGAGGCAGGATCCTGGCTCAGGGAGCCAAGAGCAGCCTGGGGAATGAGCACATCCCTGCAGAACAGTGTCCCAGGAGGGTGGGGGCCCTTTGAGGGGACCCTCCGTGTAGGCAACGAGGTCAAAGGCTGCCCCAGGAGCCACGGCAGCACCTCCCACACATGCGGGAGTTTGCCAGGCTCTCTATCTGACCATGCTCCTGCTTTTCTCTGGACCAGGCTGGGTTAAACACAACCCAAGCCTCCTGAGGCTGGTCTTGCATCCAGGTGCAGCCCGACCTCTCCCTCCTCCTACTCCTCCTCCTCCTCGGCCACCCCTGGCTTCCCCCTGCATCCCGCTCCTGGCTGCATCCAGCCCTGGCTCCCCCGGGGATGCTGGGGGGCCAGAGGGGAGGGGGGATCAGAGGGGGCATCTTGCAGAGCCGGATCCAGGTAGCCAGAAGGTCGCACTGAAAATCTGGAAGTGGAGTTTGGAGCTCAGCAGAGCGATGAAATCCGGCTGGCTTTAGGGCAGAGAGGAGGAGGAAGAAGGTGGAGGATGCAGGGAAGGGGGCAAGGAGGAGAGGGGCTGTGTCCCCCCACGTTGGGGCGCGGGGTGTCCCCAGGTTAGCTCCGTGTCCCAGCTGGGGCTGTGCCAAGCATCACTGAGGAGCAGATTGGGGATATCTGGGAGGCAGAGGGTGATGAAGAGGAGAGGAGGAGCCCAAGCCCGTCCCGCCGATGCCGAAGGCTTTGCAGCCCCTCACCAGGCGCCTCCCGTTTCCAGCGATCCAGACCACGGAGTCCCTGCCCTCCGGGGGGAGCGGTGACCCACACCTGCCCGGGCCACCCGGGACCGGCAGGCTGGGAAAGGGCCGAGCTCATTAGCAGTTTCCAAGCTCCCCGCACAGGGGGTCAGGGAGCAGCAGCCAGGGGCACGGGGAGAGACTGCAGGGGCTTTGTGTGGGCTGGTGGCCCCCATCTTCCCTCTCAGTGGAGACCAGGAGCCATCCCAGTTCCAGGGGGTCTGGGGGTGCAGTATTGCCAGAAGGGATCGGACAGGAGAGTGCAGGGGGGCTCCCCACACCCTGTGCTGCACCCCCTGGGTTTGTTCCTTCCCCTCCCTGCCAAATCACCCCGTTGCCTTGATTGCAGACCGTGAGCTTTGTTATGGGTGCAGGGGGGTGCCTGTCCCATGCCACTGCCCTGTCCCTCCCTGCCTGCATGGATCAGGGTCCTGCCAGGATTCCCTCCAGCATCCCTTTGATCTCCAGCCTGGAGGAGTGAGAGGGCTCCAGGGACCCTGTCGAGGTGCAGAGACAGGACTGCAGCCCGGGGTGGGGCCCTGGGACCCCTCCATGGGCAATGAACCTGGGGACAAGGGGCTGTAATGCCCAGTGTCAACCTGCCTGGGTGGGACATGCAAAGCCTGTGCTCCCCCAAAGTCGGGCTATTTCTTCTTAGGCATCAGCTAATTGCCCTCTCTGCAATCAGAGGGAGGTGGGGGTGGGGGGTAATCCTTTCCCCAGATGTGTTCCCCAGATTTTCCAGTTGTGCCTGCCTGGCACAGGGCAGGGTCCCCCATCATTTTGGGTGGGTGCTCACAGGGGTCACGGCACCTTCGCTCGCACCACAGGGTCCAAGGTTGGAGTCCAGGGGCTCCAAGTCTGCCCTGGCAGGGGACACCCAGGGTGCTGGTACCTCAGGGTGGGGGACAAGGTGGCATTTCACCTCCCAGCAGATTGCAGGGTGCCCCACTCCCCCATCTGCCCCTGCTCCCTGCACATGCCTTTGCGTGGGGGCTGGAGCAGGCAGGGAGGGGGGTGGGAATACTGGCTGGAGCGAGTCTGAACCTGGCATCTGTCGAATGTCACCTTACCCAGACAGTCTGTGCTTCCCTGTCTCCATATCAACCGTTCTGCTCCAGCCACCTGCGGGGGGGTGGCAGGGAGCGTCTTTGGGAGGAGGAGATCTCTCCGCTCCCCTCCCTCCCTGCAGCCTCCCTCCCTTCCCTTCCCTGCTGCCCCCGGGATGCCAGACCCTGGGCTATAAATCCTGGGCGATGCTCCTTCAGCCTGGGAACCGGGGGTGACCCCGGCACTCACGGCTTTGTGACCCCACCTCGCACTGTCTGCCTCCACCGTGCCTCAGTTTCCCCTCCCCGGTGCAGCTGTGGCTCAGAAGGGATGCTGGGGCTCCTTCCACCCCAGCCGCAGCGGTGAGGGCCTCTTCCAAGAGCTCGGCATTTTTCCCTGGACTTGTCCCTCTTCCCTGCGACCAGATGTTCTCACCCTCCTCCCTGCAGCAGGGTCCCGGCCAGAGGCGGGACAGCAGCCGCCTGCCGCCACCCCCTCCTGCCCCGCACCTGGACAGCCCCTGGGGGCAGGGACAGGGGACACTTCACAGCGTCCTCCCGTGGCTGTGTCCCAGCTCCCAGGGGTCCTCGGTATCAATCCTTGATGCCCCAATTCAGTTGTGGCAGCGCCAGAGGCAGCGGGGAGCTGAGCCCGGTGTGGGGCAGTGTGTGGGGCACGGGGTGGGGGCATTGGGGCTCGTGGTTGTGGGGATGCTGGAGCCTTTTGGGGGGTGCTGAAATGTTTGGGGATATGCTGGAGTATCTGGGGAGATTTTGGAGTATGGGGGGGGATGGTGGAGCCTTTCGGGGGGTGCTGCAGTGTTTGGGGATATGCTGGAGTATCTGGAGAGATTTTGGAGTTTTGGGGGGGATGCTGGAGCTTTTGGGGTGAGGCTGCTGGAGTGTTTGGGCAGGTGTTAGAGCATTTCCAGAGGCACTGGAGCATTTGTCATGGAGGTGCTGGAGTATTTGGGAGGATGTTGGAACACTGGAAGGATGTTGGAGTACTTGGGGTGGCGACACCAAAGTATTGGATGGGTGCTGGAGGACTTGGAGAAATGCTGGAGCATTTAGGAGACTGCTGGAACATTTGGAGCATGGGGGCAGTGCTGGAGCATTTCAGGGGGTGCTGGAGTATTTGGGGAGGTGTTGGAGCATTGAGGGCAGGACTGGGCACCTGTGGGCAGGCAGAGCCCTCGTGGGTGCCGGGCGTGTGCCAAGCATGGGATGGGATGGTTGTGGGGCCCCATGGGTGCTGCTGTGGGGCTCGTGGGTGCAGCCCAGAGCCATGTGAATGCTGCTTATGGTCAGGGTGCCTCGGGAAGGCTCAGGGCAGGCAGCAGGCGGGGCAGGCTCACAGACAGCTAGGGATGGACACAAGTACTGCTCCCTCCTCTCCCAGCCATGCACAGCGGCTCCTGCAAGTGTGTAATTTCACCACAGTGCCTAAACGAGGGACAGAAGTAAATTGACCTTTTCACCCGTTTTCCTACCAGGGGGATTATAGCCTGTTTCCTGTTAAATCTCTCCAAGAACTGGCTCCATCCTGCTCATGGAGTGGGGCAGGGAGGGGAGAGACAGACACCCACCCAAAGTGGGGGCTTTAATTTCCCTCCTCATCCCCCTGCACCGTGCCTTTCCCACCCCATCCCATCACTCCACCACCTCTCATCTCATTAAAGTCTTCGGGGTGATTTCACCAACCCCGGGCAAAACCAACGTGGAAAAAATTGCTGGGAGGAAGGAACCGAAGGCGGAGAGTGATAAATATTGAAAGGGTGGGATTTCGATGTAGGCTGCAACAGCTGTGCCGGTTACAGTGTCACACTATCTCTCCACAGGTTTACTGACCCATTTCCATTCACAGGGCTGCCAGTATCTTAGCAACTGCAACAGTCCCCCAAGAACAGGCATATTGCCTGCTATTAGTGACTGCTGCAACTGTGTCAAGGTTAGCTCTCTCCCTCCAAGCCCTGCCGGGTTTGTTTTTTGCCCAAAGCCAGCACAGTCTGTTTGGTGACATGTCCCCCGGCAACCATCCTGGGTGCTGGGTGTTCATCTCCGCCATGGAAAATGCCAGCAGGGCTGGAGTGGTTGGTGGGATGGTTGGGTGATGGATGGGATGAGGGTTTAGGTGATGGGATGGTTCAGGATGTGAGTTTGGGTGGTGGGATGGAGCAGGATGCGGGGTAGGGTGTGCTGGGAGATGCTGTAGGGTGTTGGTGATGGGGTGGGGTGCATAGTGTGTTCCCAAAATTAGGACTGTGCCATCTTGGTTGGGTGTCACTGTCACCCCTGTGCAACTCTGAGCCCTGAGAACCTGGAGGGGGTTGGGGGATATGCTGATCCCTTATGGGTGCTAGGTGTTCATCCTTTCCATGAAAAATGCCAGCAGGGCTGGACTGGCGGGTGGGATGGTGATGGATGGGATGTGGAGTTGTGTGGTGGGATGGGGCAGGATGCAGGATTAGATGGTGGGATGAAAAAGGATGCAGGCTTGGGTAGTGTGATGGTGTGGGATGCACCTTGGCTGGGAGGATGGATGAGGATGCACTGCTGGATGGTGGGATGGAGCAGGAGGTGGGGCTGAGTGCACTGGGAGATTCTGGGTGTTCAGGATGGTGTGGGGTATGTAATGTGACCCCCAAAATAGGAGTGTTGTCATCCAGCTGGGTGTCACCATCACCCCTGTGCAGCACTGAGACCCAGGAAGTCACTGGAGGGGTTTGGGGGCTGCACTGATCCTGCTTGGGGTGTCACCCTGCCAAGTTTGCTTTTCACCCAAAGCCAGCATGGGCTGTTTGGTGACATTCCCCTAGCAACTGTCCTGAGTGTTGGGTGTTCATCCCTGCCATGGAAAATGATGAATGGGATGTGGGGTGGGGTGGTGGGATGGATGGGATGGTGGAGCTCAGCATGCTGGGGAATGCTGCAGGGTGTTGGGGATGGTGTGGGTGCATGGTGTGTCCCCAAAAATAGGACTCTTGTCGTCCACCTGAGTGTCAGCATCATCCCAGCCTCAGAAAGTCACCCAGAGGGGACTGGGGCCTGCACTGATCCCACTTGGGTGTCACAAGCTGGATTGGCCTCATCCTGTGCCCTCAGGGCTGGGCATGGGCAGGGGATGGCACGTGTCCCTGGGGTCCACGGTGGCACCAGGGGCTCAGAGGACAAGACACATCTGTCCAGGCACCACCACGCACCAGGCTGGGACAGCAGTGCCACGTGGGTGACATCCACTGTCACCATCTCTGTTCCCACAGCACCTGGCCTGGAGGGGAGGAGCAAGTGACAGAAGGGACTTGTGGTCCCTCGGTGTCCCCAGAAAATGTGCAGTATTGGGGTGACTGAACCCACACAGCAGGGAGAGGGCGAGCAGCTGCTGCATCCCCAAAACACCCCACGCGGGGAGGGAAACTGAGGCACGGGGCCCCTCCCCCGGCAGGCAGAGCGCCCCTCCCGCAGCTCCCGCGGGCTGAGGAGCAGCGGGGAGGTTGCTGGGGTGGGCAGGGTGCATCCCCACTCCCCCACCCCAGCCACCTTTCCCCGGCAGCGCTGCAGACAGCAGGCTCCACACCGGCACGGCCGCGGGGACGGCTGCGAGGGAAGCCACAAAAATGATTTAAGGGGCTGGCGGGATTGATTTATTAAGAACAATTAAAAGCGCTAAATACGCTTAGCTCAGCCAGACACCGAGCAGGGAGCCTGGGGGGGGAGAGACCTGTCTGCCGGATCCGGAGGGCGCGGCTGGCAGCAGGATACTGGTGGCAGTGGTGGGGGGGACTGGGTTGCACTGGGCTGGGCTGGGGCAGCTGGGGAAGGAGAGGGATGCTGATGGAAAGGCAGTGGAACGGGGTGTAGCACCCTGGGGCTAGATTTGCATCCAGGGTGGATTTGGGCTCAGGGATGAGTTTGCATCTAGGGATAAATTATCACTCCGGGGTGGATTTTCACCCAGGTGTGCATTTGCACCCTATAGTGGGATGAATTTGCACCCAGGGATGGGTTTGTATCTAGGGGTGGGTTTGTAGCTAGGGGTGGGTTTGTATCTGGGGATTGGGTTCGTATCCAGGGGAGGGGCTCACCCAGCTATGGGTTGGCACCCTGCAGTGGGATGAATTTGCATCCAGGGGAGTGTTTGCACCCCAGCTGGCAGGGGTGGAAGAGATGTCAGGGAGCAGGNCCCAGGCAGTGCTGCACTGAGGAGCTGTTCAGAGCCAGTGCCAGCTGCAGGATGCCCCATAGGAGCAGTAAGCCAGACTGGGAAGGGTGCTGCTGTCCCAGTCTGACAATGCTGGGAGCTTTGGCAAAAGGATTCCCCACTGGTGGGCACCCACGAGGCTGACACGTGTGTGGGTCCAAGGAGCTCATGGAGCAGAAATGCTGGAGTGTTGTGACATCTGCAAACCTGCATCCCTCACAGGAAATCCCAGCCGAAAGTCCTTGGAGGCTGGGAGAGTCCTTGGACGTGTCCAGACCTGCCCAGCCCAGCTCCTCCCAGGCACCAGCAGCAGCTGTGGGGGCATGGCCATAGCTGGGGTCTCTCCTGGGGTCCCCGGTGCTGTCACCATGCAGGATGAGCTTCAGGCAGCAGTTCTGTGTCCCCGTGTGCTGCCAGGGTGTTGGGATACCAGGAATGGGGGCAGAGGGCTGTGCCCTGCATTCTTCCAGTCCCAGTGGCTGCCTGCAGTGGGAGGGCTGGTTTTGTACCCATTTTCTGGTGCCGTGCAGGATCCATCCCCTCCACTGGGCTCACTGGGCTGGCTGTACTTTGGGATGGCAGTGGGGATCCAGGGGATGGATGCTCTGGGATGCCGAGCTGTGCTGCCTTCCTACCCTTTACCCCTCCCAGGGCTGTCAGGGAGGTGGGGCTCAGGTTTTTAGGTTTGGGTTCAAATCCCCCACACAGAGCACCTACAACTTCCTCCAGTCACCTCATCCTGGGGCTGGATGTGCCAACATCCCCATCATCATTTGGGTCCCTGTGCCATGAGCCA
>WEIU01016991.1:103425-148370 GCA_013389925.1 Aegithalos caudatus | reverse complement strand
GGTCACTGAGCAGTATCTTGGACAGGTCAAAGTGCCTGGGAGGAATTCCTTTTTTATGAAATGAAGTACATTCCCTTGTGTCTTGTATATGGACAAAGGGGAAAATCTGGAAAATGAGAGGCTGTTTAGGCTGAGCATGTGCAATTCTTATGATCCATTTTGATTTTTGAAACTTACTCAACTATATACTCTGTCAATAAAGTGTATTCCTTGGCCTGAATCAGAAATCCTAGGAATAACAACAAACCAGGCTTGATCCCTTTCTTCCCAAACTGATCTCTGTCGACAACTCACTCTTTCCATGTTCAAACCACAGGGTGTCATAACTTATAATCATAAGTATTAATGTTTTGTTCCTGTGAGCAAACCCCAATAATTAGTAATGGACAGCCAGCAAGATCCTCTTCCCCTCCTTGCCATGGTTTGGTTATTCCTCTGTGGAATTGTGCAATTTCATGTTCTGCTCCTGAGGCCATCTCCACCTGACCTTGGTTTTTGGTTGTGAGAATTAGAGGCCAAGGTGTTCTTGATGGTGCTTGCCAGGACATGTAGAAGATTCAAGCAAAGCTTACAAGGGCTGGGGTGTTGTCACTGAGGTCATTCCATGGCACATTGACAACGTGTCCTATTTGCATCCTTGCTTCCTGCCTGGAAGAATTCCCAGCTCTCTCAGCTTCTCCTCATCTTGAGGACACTCCAGTCCCATCATTGTCATGGTGGCCTTGGACTGCTCTTGGTCAACCTTGTTCATGTCCATGTGGCCTCATCTGTGGTGGGGAACAGCCTGTTCAGCTCCCCCAACCTGCTTGTGTTTCTCCTCCTAATCCTGTGGCTTTGGCTATGGCCTGGGAGGCCTGGGCTGCTACGGCAGAAGGGGCGGCTACATCTGCTGAGGGATCTCAGCACCAGCCCTGACACCAACCACCCACTCCCTGGAACACATCTCAGCATTGAGGACGCCTCTCTGGGCCAAGGCTCTCCAAGGGGCTCAGCACTTCCAGCTCCTGCTCTCAGGGCTCCAAGCAAGGCAGCAGCCAAGTGGCCAGCCCGGGCTGCCTGCAAACGTGGCACATCTGCCTCCTGCTCCCCTCACACTCTGTTCTCTGCACCTCCCTTTGGCTCTGTCCATTCCCCTCTGGACAAATCCATTCTCCCAAGACAGAGACCATCGGGCACCTCTGCTGAGCTGCTCCCACTGTGGGGCAGGAAGGCCTTGATGCTGTGGCCAAACCTACTGGAAGTAAAGGATCTTGGCTGCTGCTCACTCTCCTTGCACCTCAGACCAGATCCCATCCATGGGCTGCTCCTGAGTTTTCACTCTTCTACCACAATAAAGTTTTTCTGCATCATAACCTCAGAAGACTCCATCTTCTTTCTTCTCAAAGTCTCTATGCTCTTTGGGTCTAAGTCAATGTTGTTGAGCCTATTTGGTTTGTTGAAAAATGCTCCAAGACTTTTTTAGGAATTATTTCCCCAATTCCACTGGCACTGGTACACTGTTCTTCCAGTGCATCACAGCCACTTTTCAGTTGCTTGAACACACGCCTGGGTACACTAATGCTGGTCTATCTGTAACTCAGACAAAGTGACCTCCTGGGTGCTGTGCTCACTTTGGCCGGACACCAGTTCCTCCAGACCCTCATCTCCCAAGGCCATTTACAGATCTGCTCAAGCAGGTCTTTGTCTTCCCCTTTTTTGTGTCCTCAGAGTGGAACACACAAGTCCAGTCTCATCAGAGTGCAGCAGAGGGGCAGAATGTGCTGCCCACACTGTGGGGATAACCCCAGGACATGGGGGAATTTTGCTCAGCTCATTCACGTGGCCAGAACATGTCCAATTCTTCATCCATAGACACCCCAAGTCCTTCTCCTCAGGGATGCTCTTCATTGATTCATTTCCCATCCAACATCCATTATTGAGATTGATCCAAACCATGTTCAGGACCCTCCTCTTGGTCCTGTGGAGCTTCACACCAGCCCATCTCCCCAGCCTGTCCAGAACACTCTGGATGCCATCCCTTCCCTCCAAACATTCAACCACACCACTCACCTCACTGTTATCCACATTTTGCTGAGGGGACACACAGCTGCACTCTCCATGTCCCTGACAAAGATGGGAAGTGATAATGGCTGCAATATGAGTCTCTGTGGGTCACCACTCAATCCTGTTCTCCGCACACACATGGAGCCATTGACCACAACCCTGTCAGTGAGACCATCCCACCCATTCCCTTCTTAACCAAACGGTCCAACCATCAATTCCACATCTCCCCAGCTTAGAGACAGGGATGTTTTCTGGCAATGGAACAAATACTGTGCACAAGTCCAGGTACAAGATATTGGTCCCTCTTCCCTCATCCAGCAATGCTAGAACCAATATCAACTCATCAAATCTGCTGCCAAGGGCAGACAGACATGGCCTCAAGAGCCATGGACAGGAAAATGCAGAGCTGTGGGAAGAAAAACCCTCCCACCTTATGATTCACCAGGCTGTTCCAGGCAAAAGCTGCTGCCTGGTAAAATGCCCTGGGATAACTGGCCAAGGCTGTCCCAAACCTCCAGACATACATCATCCTCAAGGCTGAGCTCTGGATCTTCTGAACCAGAACTTTGTCATCCTTATTCCCAGTAACCCATAGATGAAGAGTTCTCCAATATCACCAGAGAGGAGCAGAGGGGCAGAATCTGCCGCAACTGGGTTGGAGGGATCCCAAATGCAGGATAAAGGCTGGGTTGTGAGGGGATTGAGAGCAGTCCCAAGGAGAAGGATTTGGGGTGTTGGCGGATGAAAAATTGGACATTCCCCGACCATGGGCACTCACAGACTAGAAATGCCCTGTGTCCTGTGTTCATCCCCACAGCGTGGGCAGCAGGTGAGAAGGGGATTCAAGGCCTTTGCTCTTCTCTGGTGAGACTGGAATTGTGTTCAACTGTAGGATCCCTATGATAAGAAAGACATGGACCTGCTTTGTTTTGGATCTGAAAGCATTGAGCTTTCTGAAATTGAGGGTGCCAACCCCCAAGTAAACACCTCATTTGTCCTGAGACCTTGGAAAAAACTTCAGAAATTGAGGGGTAGCACAGAAACAGTGTGTGTGTAGTTTGGATAGTATTGTGTGATCTCACAGGGTGAAAAACTTAGATTGGGGATTTTAGTGTATGGTGGTATATGGGAGCCAAGGTGGAGAATTCTGGCTGTGGATTAGTCGTCTTTTTGCACCTTCTTCTTCCTCCTTCCTCTTCATGAATCTGTGTGGTTTTCTCGAACTGGGTGAAAGATGTGAACATTGTGGGTTTTGGGTGATCATAAATGGCTTAGAAACATAATTAATATAGATGTCAACTGTTTATTGGATAATTATGACCTAAATAGCCTGGAAAGGACACCATTTCACCTCACTTTCTGGACTTGTTAGGGAGAACTCACATCTCCTAAGTTTATGATAGATAACGATAATAAACTTCTAAGTGAGACTTCAAAAACATTTCCTTAGTTTTATTCACCTTGACCTTGGAGCAAGATAGAGCCAGGAACTCCAACACTGCTCAAGCAGATCTGTGGATGGACTGAGGATAGGATGAGGGGCTGGAGTAACTGGTGTCCAACCAAAGCAAAGACACCACCCAGAGAGGCTTGTGCCAGCAGCAGGGGTAGACCTGCATTAGTGATATCCAGGCCTGTGTTCAAAAACAGAAAGATTTTTGGGATGCACTGGAAGACCAAAGCAGGCCAGTGGGTGGTATGACTGGGGAAATAAATCCTAAAAGAGATCTTGGTACAGTTTAAAACCCCCATGGCCTCTACAACCCTGGCTTAGTGCTAAGACTGGAAAAATCTTGGGAGAAGAAAGGAGGAGTCATCTGAGGCAATGCTGCAGGAAAACTTTATTGAAGTAAAAGAAAGAAAAGTTGTGAGCATCCAGTTGAAGGCAGCCAGGCTGAGGTGCAAGGAAGCTGAGCATCAGCCACAATCCATGGCGTGCAGGAGGATTTTCCAGAGAATCAAAGACTTTGTGCCCCACAGTGAGAGAAGGCCACCAGAGGTACCTGATGGTCTCTGGCTTGGGAGAAGGGGTTTCCAGAAGAAGGGGCGATCCAGAGGGGGAAGTGAGCCAAAGGGGCGATCCAGAGCAGGGAATGGGAAAATAGGACGCAGATGGGCCATGTTTGCAGGCAGTCCAGGCTGGCCCCTCAGCAGATGTAGCCACCCCTTCTGCCATAGCAGCCCAGGCCTCCCAGGCCATAGCCAAATCCACGGCCATAGCCAAGGCCAAAGCCACCAAATCCCCCCGAGATGGGCTGTCCCTGGGCACTGAGTTCAGAGCCCACGGCAGCTGAGGAGGTGGATCCGACGGCCGTGTTCTGGGGGAAGGAGGTCATGATGGGTCCTGGCAGGGTCACCAGCACAGGGGAAGGGTTGATGATGACACGGGAATCCTGGCATTGCAGGTCACAGGGTTTGTTGCAGCTGTTGGCCAGCGGGGTGGGTCCGCAGGGTCGGCAGAGGTTTTGGCAGGCCATGGGTGTGGTGTGGAGGGTCCTGGAAAAGAGGGGGTGAGGCAGGGAAGGGGTGACGGGTGTGAGGGGTGGTGATGCAGGAGGGTGCTGGAGTGTGGAGGCAGTTGTGGGTGTGTGTGGAGGTGTGAGGGCTGCTGAGGCTGGGGCTGAGCGTGCTGGCAGAGAGGGGCCAGGGGTGCAGGAGCAGGAGGGACAGGGGTTTGAGGGTCACCTGGTTGTCAGCAGGAGCAGGAGGAGAAGGGGTGAGGAGAAGTGTGTGAGGGAGAGAGGCTCTGGGCCGGCTTTTATGCTGGTTGTGGAGGGGGGGGACATCCTTGTCCCATGGCCTTGGGGCATTTTTTCTGGCAGCAGCTCTTTCCTGGGCAAGGTTGGGCGTCATGAGTTGGGGCATGTTTTCCTTCTTGTAGTTAAGCAATTCCATGTGCTGCTCTTGAAGCCATGTCCATCTGACCTTGGCAACCCCTTAATTGCATTCGTATTTGGAAGGATTTCTTTGTTAGATGTGAGTCAGGGAGGCCAGAATGAATGACCAGAGCCCAGCAGATTTGTGATGTCTTTAGTGATGTAGTTTTGTGGAATTTGTGTGCTGTGGTTTATCGGTGCCTTGTGAAGACCTGGACTCTCTTCTGTGCCACTGGATGTCCATCAGTCCTTGTGTTGTTCCCAGGAATGCTGAGGGAGCTGCTGATGTCCTGGGGAGGTCACTCTGCAATTGCTTAAAAAGATCCTCTTGCCTGGGAGCAGCTCCTGATGGATGAAAGGGACCCCATGCCCTTGTTTCTTGTGTAGGATCAAGAGAGAGGATCCAGGAATTAGAGCCTGGTTGGGTTGAACTTTTTGCAGTGCTGTGATCCATTTGGATTTCTCAACTTTCCATGGAAATGTACTCTGTAATTTAAAGTGTATTTCTTTACCTCTTTAAGAAATCAATTCAACAAGCAACCAATGATGCTTTGCCCAGCCATGTCTGTGACGTGAATTTGCTTATTCCGCATTCATGCCACATGGTTTCATAACTTACATCCTCTCAGTCATAATATTTTGTTCCTGTTAGGAAAAGAAACACTAACTGCTAGGATGCATGGATGATTGGAAGGTCATTGTGATCCTATTTCCTCCTCTGTCACAGTGCCAGCGTGTCTTTGTGGAATTCTGTGACTCTGTGTCCATCTGAGCATAGTGGCAGTTTTTAATTTTGAGGAGTAGAGGCAAAAGGAGTGGTATCATTGCTTTGTTTAGGCAAGTAGAAGATGACAATAAAACCTACAAGAATTGGGGTGTTGTGAGTGAGGCCATACCATGGAACACTCACAACATCTCCTTTGTCCCTTCTTCCCGCCTCACAAAAATAACCCTCGCAATCTCTCATTTCTAACCACAACAAGGATTCTTTGGTCCCCTCAGCCTCTTGCTGTTCCTGCACTCTTCTTGCTTCATTAAGTCCATGTCTTTCTTCCACTGCAGAGCCCAACACATCACCCCAAATCAGATATCCTTATCTCTGAGGAGAAAAAAAGCACCAATCTGTTAGAAACTCTTTTCAAGTCCTTTTGCTGCAAAGGTGCATGGCCATCTCTGGATCCATCAGGTCTCTGCCATGACAATAATGATATTCTCATGTCTCCAACTGACCCCCGGCTGTTCCTGCTGCCTGCACTTCTTTCTATGCAGCCCAGGATATGCTTGGTGCTCTGGGCTGAAAATTCACATTGCTGTTTCTTGTCAAGATTTTGACAGAAAATGGGAACCAGAACCCTCAAATCCTTCTCTGTGGAACTGCTCTCAAGGAGTTCCTCTCCAAAGCTGTGCTCATGTCTAGGACTGTCCCAAACAAGGTGCAGGAGGTTGAAGCTGGAGTTGTTGAACCAAAAGAGGTTCTTCTGTTCTCAACATTCCAAGTGTCACCCCAATGGGATCTCTCATTGTTCTTGTGTCAGCTGCACTGCTCAGCTTCCTGGCACCTGCAAACATGCTGAGGGGGGTCTGGATCTCACTGCTCATGTCCTTGATAAAGGTATTTGGGATCACCAGGCCAAGGCAGAGGCCTGAAGGCCTCGTCACTGGACTCCACCTGTACACAGAGCCATTGCCCATCCCTCTCTGGCCATCACTCTCTCACTTCTTTGTCCATTCATTAGCCCACCTTTGCAACCCACATGTCTGCAGTTTAGGGACAAAGATGTTATGTGGGACTGTGTTCAAGCCCTGACAGGAGTTCAGGGTGATACCAGTTGCCCTTCCCTTGGTAGCCAAAGTGTTCTAGCAGGGAAGGACCTTCTGTTCCTGGTGGAGCATAAATGGATCTTGAGGTCACCATGTGCCCTATACAGAAAAAAGCTCCAGCAGTTACCAGGATAGGATTAGGAGGAGAAACACAAGCAGGTTGGGGGAGCTGAACAGGCTGTTCCCCACCACAGATGAGGCCACATGGACATGAACAAGGTTGACCAAGAGCAGTCCAAGGCCACCATGACAATGATGGGACTGGAGTGTCCTCAAGATGAGGAGAAGCTGAGAGAGCTGGGAATTCTTCCAGGCAGGAAGCAAGGATGCAAATAGGACACGTTGTCAATGTGCCATGGAATGACCTCAGTGACAACACCCCAGCCCTTGTAAGCTTTGCTTGAATCTTCTACATGTCCTGGCAAGCACCATCAACAACACCTTGGCCTCTAATTCTCACAACCAAAAACCAAGGTCAGGTGGAGATGGCCTCAGGAGCAGAACATGAAATTGCACAATTCCACAGAGGAATAACCAAACCATGGCAAGGAGGGGAAGAGGATCTTGCTGGCTGTCCATTACTAATTATTGGGGTTTGCTCACAGGAACAAAACATTAATACTTATGATTATAAGTTATGACACCCTGTGGTTTGAACATGGAAAGAGTGAGTTGTCGACAGAGATCAGTTTGGGAAGAAAGGGATCAAGCCTGGTTTGTTGTTATTCCTAGGATTTCTGATTCAGGCCAAGGAATACACTTTATTGACAGAGTATATGGTTGAGTAAGTTTCAAAAATCCAAATGGACCATAAGAATTTCACATGTTCAGCCTAAACAGCCTCTCATTTTCCAGATTCTCCCTCTTGCTCACAAGACACAAGGCAATGAACTCTATTTCATAAAGGAGGAACTCCTCCAGGCACCAGAACCTTTCCAAGATACTTCTCAGTAAGGTCCACAGGACATCAGCAGCTCCCTCAGCATTCCTGGGTGCAACACAAGGACTGATGGACATCCAGTGACACAGAAGAGGAGCCCAGGCTTCACAAGGCACCGACAAACCACAGCACACGAGTGCTACAAAATTACCTCACTGATGACATAGCATTTCTGCTGGGCTCTGGTTGTTTGTTCAGCACTCCCTGACACATTTCTAGAAATCAAATCCACCCAAATACCATCTCCTAAAGCTGCCGCCAAGAGCAGATGGACACAGCCTAAAGAGCTGAACATGACACTGCAGAGTTGTGGGAAGGAAAACATCCCCCACCTCATGACTCACAAGGCTGGGCCAGCAAAGAGCTGCTGCTTAAAAAATAACCCAAGGCCATGGGACAAGGCTGTCCCGCCCCTCCACAACCAGCATAAAAGCCAGACCAGAGCCTCTCTCCCTCACACACTTCTCAAATCTTCTCCTCCTCCTCTCACCAGTGACCAGGTGAGCCTCAATCCCCCAACTCTCCTACTCCTGCACCCCTGGCCCTCTCTGCCAGCTCGGCCCCCACCTCAGCAGCCCTCACACCTCCACATATACCCGCAGCAGCCTCCACACGCTTTTTCCCTCTGACAATGCCTCTCCTTCCTCCCACTCTCACCCCTGCCCTGCCTCACCCTCATCTCTTCCAGGACCCTCCACACCACACCCATGGCCTGCCAAAACCTCTGCCGACCCTGCGGACCCACCCCGCTGGCCAACAGCTGCAACGAGCCCTGTGCCCTGCAATGCCAGGATTCCCGCGTTGTTATCCACCCTTCCCCTGTGCTGGTGACCCTGCCAGGACCCATCATGACCTCCTTCCCCCAGAACACCGCCGTCGGATCCACCTCCTCGGCTGCCGTGGGCTCTGAACTCAGTGCCCAGGGACAGCCCATCTCGGGGGGATTTGGCTTTGGCCTTGGCTACGGCCTGGGAGGCCTGGGCTGCTACGGCAGAAGGGGCGGCTCCATCTGCTGAGGGATCTCAGCACCAGCCCTGACACCAACCACCCACTCCCTGGAACACATCTCAGCATTGAGGACGCCTCTCTGGGCCAAGGCTCTCCAAGGGGCTCAGCTCTTCCAGCTCCTGCTCTCAGGCCTCCAAGCAAGGCAGCAGCCAAGGGGCCAGCCCGGGCTGCCTGCAAACATGGCCCATCTCCATCCTGCTCCCTTTTCTCCATTCCCTGCTCTGCATCACCCCTTTCTCTATTTGTTGTGTCCTTGGCTACAAACCTCTTCACCCTAGCCAAAGACCATCAGACACCCCTGCTGGACTGTTCCCTCTGCATGGCAGAAAGTCTGGCACAACCTCCTGCAAGCAAAGCACCTCAGCTGATGTTCACTCTACCTGCCCCTCAGACCATCTCCCTTCCCCTGGCAGGGAACTCCTGAGTTCTCACTGTTCTACCTCAATAAAGTTTTCCTGCATCACAGCTTCAGATGACTCCTTCTGCTTTTTCCTGAGACCCTTCCAATCCCTGCTCAGTACTACACCAGGCTTGTAGAGACCACTGGGGTGGGTGAAAAAGTGCTCCAAGACCCCTTTAATGTGTTACTTCCCCAATTCTACCCAATGGCACACTTAGCTCTTCCATTGCATTCCATCAAATCTTTCAGATACTGAATCACAAGATTGGATACACTAATGTAGACCTATCCCTACCTCTGGCACAATTCCCTCATCATCTTCCAGGTTGTGTATTTCCTTTGGCTGGACAGCAGTTGCTCCAGACTCTCATCATTGTATTCCAGACCCTTCTACATATCCACTCAAGCAGGTCCATGCCTTCCTTGTCTTTGGGGACTCAGAGTTCAGCACAGAACTCTGGTCTTAGCATAGGAGAGCAGAGAGATTCCCCCTCTCTCTTGTGCTGCCCACGCTGTGGGGATGAGCCCAGGACACATGGGGGAGTTTCTGGTGGGTGATGTGCACATGGCCAGAGCACATTTAATTCTTCATCCAACACCCCAAGTCCTCCTCCTTGGGGCTGCTCTCAATCCCCTCATCACCCATCCTGTACCCTGCGTGTTTGGGATTGCTCCAATCCAGGTGCAGCAGATTCTGCCCCTCTGCTCTGCTCTGGTGATTTTGGAGAAGTGTGTTTATCTCTGGGTTACTGGGAGCAAGGAAGACAAGACTCTGCTGGATAACATCCAGAGTATGACCTTGAGGATGAAGGTTTGGAACAGCCATTGGCCAGGACATTGGGGTATTTTTTCAGGCAGCATCTCTGGCAAATCATAATGTGGGGAGTGTTTTGCTTCCCTCAGCTTTCCAGTATCATACCCAGCCATTGGGGCCATGTCTGTCTGACCTTGGTGGCATCTTTTAATGAGCTGGTATTTGTTCCAGCCTTGTTGGATGAGGAGAGAGGGGACAACAGCATGTACTTGGACTTGTACCTAGCATTTATTCCTGTACCAGAAGGCATCTGCATATTCAGTCTGGAGAGATGTGGAGTTGTGGTTGGACCATGGGGTGGATAAGGAATAGATGGGATGGTCTAATTCAAAGAGAAGAGTCTAAGTCAAGCTGTTGTGGTCACTGGCTCTGTGTGTATGGAGAAAAGGGATGAATGGTGACAGGCAGAAGCTCCTATTGGGACCAGTATTACTTCCCATCTTTGTCAGGAACATGGATGGTGGGATTGAGTGGGATGTTCAGCAAAATCAGAAACCAGAACAAGCTGAGTAGTGCGGTTGGTTGTCTGGAGGGAAGGGATGGCATCCAGAGGGGCTGGAACAGGTTGGGGCAGTGGGATATTGTCAAATTCATGAAGCTGAATGTGGCAAAATGCAAGCTCCTGCACTTGATTTGGAGCAATGCTGTAGCCCTGGTTTTCATGTTTGAGTTGTTTTGGTTTCCTAATTTATTTTTTTTTCCCAAGGAAAGTTCTGTAAACAATGGGAATGTTTTTCTAATGCTACCTATGTTATTCATTCCTTCTAACGGGAGGGACTTCTTCTTGATGTCCCTCTGGTTTGACCACTGTGATTGAAAAGGTTTGCCTTTGTTTTACCAATCAAATTGGTCTGTGTAAAATAGTATATAAGGGAGAAACATCCTTAAATAAAGGAGTCATTTTCCAGCCTTCTGACCTTGGACTCTTGTGTCGCTGTGATACAAAACAGGATCACAATGCCAAACATGGCCACAGACTGGACAATGAGGGGGCTGAGAGCAGCCCAGAGGAGAAGGACCTGGAATGTTGGTGGATGAAGAACTGAACATGCCCCAGCCATGAACACTCACAGACCTGAAAGCTCCCATGTCCTGGGCTCATCCCCACAGCATGGACAGCAGGTGAGAAGGGAATTCTGACCCTTTGCTCTGCTATTCTGAGACTGCAGATGTGTATTTGGAAGACATGGACATGTTCAAACAGGTAGGTGGATGGGGAAGATGATGAGGGTCTGGAGCAACTGCTGTGCAGCCAAAATGAACACAGCACCCATACATTGTGTCAGAAGGAGGGATAGAACTGCATTAGTGTATCCAGGCCTGGGATCAAACAAATGAAGAGTTTGTGGGACGCAATGGTAAAGCAAAGTGTGCCAGTGTGTGCCTGTCAAGGAAGAGGACATTTCACAATGCTGCAATGCAAAAGAATTTTATTGTGGCATAAAGAAAAGCAAAAATCATGAGCAACAAGAGGGAGGTAGGCCTAAGTAAAAGTTGGGTGACCATCAGCCAAGGCCTCTTTACTTGCAGTAGGTTTGGCCAGAGCACCAAGATCTTTCTGCCCCACAGTGGGAGCAGCCCAGCAGAGGTCCCCAAAAGTCTCTGGCTTGGGAGAAGGGTTTGTCCACAAGAGACTGGATACAGCCAAAAGGGAGAGCAGACAGTAGGGAGCTGGAGAAGAGGAAGAGGCAGATGGGCCACGTTTGCAGGCAGCCCGGGCTGGCCCCTTGGCTGCNAGGCCGTAGCCAAGGCCAAAGCCAAATCCCCCCGAGATGGGCTGTCCCTGGGCACTGAGTTCAGAGCCCACGGCAGCCGAGGAGGTGGATCCGACGGCGGTGTTCTGGGGGAAGGAGGTCATGATGGGTCCTGGCAGGGTGACCAGCACAGGGGAAGGCTGGATAACAACGCGGGAATCCTGGCATTGCAGGGCACAGGGCTCGTTGCAGCTGTTGGCCAGCGGGGTGGGTCCGCAGGGTCGGCAGACGTCGTAGCAGGCCATGGCTGTGGAGGGTCCTGGAAGAGATGAGGGTGAGGCTGGGAAGCGGAGTAGGGGTGCAAGGGGTGGTGATGCAGGAGGGTGATGGAGTTTGGAGGCAGCTGTGTGTGTGTGTGGAGGTGTGAGGGCTGCTGAGGCTGGGGCTGAGCGTGCTGGCAGAGAGGGGCCAGGGGTGCAGGAGCAGGAGGGTCAGGGGTTGAGACTCACCTGGTTCAGCAGGAGCAGGAGGAGAAGCTGCCAGATGAAGCGTCTGAGGGAGTGAGGCTCTGGGCCAGCTTTTATGCTGGTCCTGAAGGGGCGGGACAGCCTTGTCACTTGGCCTTGGGGCATTCTTTAGGCAGCAGCTCTTAGCTGGCCCAGCCTGTTGGGTCCTGATGCAGGGAGTGTTTTCTTTCATGCAGTTCTTCAATTCCGTGTCCCGACCCTGAGGCTGTGTCCATGTGACCTTGGCAGCAGCCTTTAATTGCAAGAATTAGTTACCATTATCTTGTTGCTGGTGCCTTTCAGGAAATGTAGAATATTCAAACAACCCGGAGGACAGTTGATGTGTCATCAGTGAGGAGAAGCCTTGGCATAATGACATTATATCCCATTTGTCTTCTTTCCTCCTGCCTGAGAAATCTGTCAACTTCTCCTTTTTTAAGAGTACTCCAGTCCTGTCAGTCTCATGGTCTCCTGGCACTGCTCTCAATCAACCATATCCATGTCTTTGTTGCCCTCTGCAGCCCTACCAGTGGTATTCTACAAGAAAGTTGAATTCCTCATCCTCCTTGTATTACTTTTCCTATTACATATTTCCTAATCCTGTCCTGGTAATTCCTGGAGCTGTTTACAACCAAAGGGTACACGGCCACCTCATGATCCATTTATGCACCACCAGTATCACAATGTCCTTCCCTGCTTGAATGCTATTGTTGACAAGGGAATGGTAACTGGTGTCACATTCCTGGACTTCTACCAGGGCCTTAAAACAGCCCCATGGGACTTCCTTATCTCTAAACTGCAGACACAGTTCAAACCCCCCAGTAGATTTGAAGGGTTCACTAATCCATTAATGAGTAATTGTTCCCCTCATGCTTCTTCTCCTTATCTTCCACAGATTCCCTTTCCATGTGCCAGTGCTGTGACTCCACAGTGTTACTTTTTTGGGCCCAGCTGAGGTGAGTGCTATGGATGAATCAACATGTGAGGAGCACAGGACACCTCCCTAAGCCATATGGATTGCTTTCCCATCTCCAGTGGAAAAGGCCAGGAATATAGACCAGCCTGGAGAGATGTAGCCAAGGTAGGGAGGAAGAGAACGTGATCAAAGAGGCACAGGCTCACCCATAGAATATCAGCAAAGCTTAGAGCAGCCAAAAATCTCTGTGACGAAAAGGGGTCCCTCTCCACCACACCCACAAAAAACACAGCACTCCAGTGCCATGGGGTGACCTCACTGGTGACACCCCATCTCCACAAAGCTCTGGTCATGTCTTCAACCCTTCAATCCACTGACATAAAACATCAGGATCAGCATTTGACCTCTAATACATTTAAAAGCTGCCTCCAAGGTCAGATGGACACAGCCTCAAGGGAAGGACGTGGAATGGCAGAATCCCACAAAGGAATGCCAGCACTGTGAAAGACAAGGAAAGAGAAACTCATTAACTGTCCATGAGTAATTACTCCTTTTTACTAATAGTAACACAACGTTATGACTGACAGGATATAAGTTATGAAACCCTTTGGCTTGAACAGGGAATAAATGAATTGACGTCACACACCGGGCTGGGAAAAAAGGGATGGGCCTTCGTTTGTTGTTGGGTTTTTTGATTTCTAAATGAGGTCAAGAAATACACTTTAAATTATAGAATAGCTTGTCGGGTAAATTTCAGAAATCTTAATGGACTCTTTTAAGGGAACAAGTTCAGCCTGAACAGCCTCTGCTTTGCAAGATCCTCTCTCAATCCCATTAAAGACACAAGGGCAAGAGCTCTCTTTCATCTGTGACCTTTCCAAGCTTTTGGACAGTGACCTCCCTAGGAATCAGCAGCTCCCTCAGCATTCCTGAGTGCAACACAATAATTGCTGGACATCCACCGGCACAAAAGAGGAGCATAGCCTTCACAAGGCACGAACAAACCACAAGTGCCACAAAATTACCTCACTGATGACACCACAAATCTGCTGGGCTCTGATTGTTTATCCAGGCTTCCCAGACACAGTTCAAACAAGCAAATCATCCCAAAGACCAACTCTCACTTTAAAGCTGCCGTCAAGGTCAGATGGACACTGCCTCAAGGGCAGGACATGACACTGCAGAATTCCGTGAAGGAAAATAGTCTCCACTCAATGACTCAAAAGGCTGGGCCAGCCAAGAGCTACTGCTTGCAAAATGCCCCAAGGCCATGGGACAAAGCTGTCCCACCTCTCCAGGACCAGCATAAAAGCCAGCCCAGAGCCTCTCTCCCTCACACACTTCTCCTCACACCTTCTCCTCCTGCTCCTGCCGACAACCAGGTGAGCCTCAAACCCCTGACCCTCCTGCTCCTGCACCCCTGGCCCCTCTCTGCCAGCACGCTCAGCCCCAGCCTCAGCAGCCCTAACACCTACACACACACACACAACTGCCTCCACACTCTATCTCCCATTGCATCCCCACACCCCTCCCCATCTTCTCTCCCTCTCTCTTCCAGGACCCTCCACACCACACCCATGGCCTGCCAAAACCTCTGCCGACCCTGCGGACCCACCCCGCTGGCCAACAGCTGCAACGAGCCCTGTGCCCTGCAATGCCAGGATTCCCGCGTTGTTATCCACCCTTCCCCTGTGCTGGTGACCCTGCCAGGACCCATCATGACCTCCTTCCCCCAGAACACCGCCGTCGGATCCACCTCCTCGGCTGCCGTGGGCTCTGAACTCAGTGCCCAGGGACAGCCCATCTCGGGGGGATTTGGAGGCTTTGGCTATGGCCTTGGCTATGGCCGTGGATTTGGCTACGGCCTGGGAGGCCTGGGCTGCTATGGCAGAAGGGGCGGCTCCATCTGCTGAGGGATCTCAGCACCAGCCCTGACACCAACCACCCACTCCCTGGAACACATCTCAGCATTGAGGACGCCTCTCTGGGCCAAGGCTCTCCAAGGGGCTCAGCACTTCCAGCTCCTGCTCTCAGGGCTCCAAGCAAGGCAGCAGCCAAGGGGCCATCCCGGGCTGCTGCAAACATGGCCCATCTCCGTCCTGCTCTTCTCCCTCTCTGTTCTCTGCATCTCCCTTTGGCTCTGTCCATTCCCCTCTGGACCAACCCCTTCTCCCAAGCCAGAGACCATTGGGCACCTCTGCTGGGTTCCTCCCCTCTGGGGCAGGAAGCCCTTGATGCTCTGGCTGAACCGTCTGCAAGCAAAGGAACTCAGCTGGTGGTCACCAAATTTCCATCTCAGACTGCTCTCTTCCAGTGGATGCTCATGACCTTCCACTGTTCTTTTAGCTCAATAAAATGCTTTTGAATTGCAGCATTGTGGTGTCCCCTTTTCTTTCACTGTCACACACTGGCACACTTTGCCTTTCTGGTGTATTCCCTATACCCTTCCCTCGTTTGATCCCAGGCCAGGATACACTAATGCCATCCTTTCCCTGCCTCTGATACAAGCCATGTATGGGTCTTGTTTTCATTTTGGCTGCACACCAGTTGCTCCAGACCCTCATCATCTTCCTGGTGCTCTGCTTCAGCAGGTCTATGTCTTCCATATCCTTGGGTGCCCAGGGTTGGAAACAAGTCTCCAGTCTCTGAAGAGCAGAGCAGAGGGTCAGAATCACCCCCACCCCTGCTTGCCTACACTGTGGCAATGAGCCCAGGGCACAGAAAGATTTTGGTCTGTGAGTGCACATGGCCAGGGCATGTCCAATTCTTCATCCACCAGCACCCTAAGTCCTTCTCCTCGGGCATACTCTCAGTCAACTCATTACCCATCCAATATCCATGACTGAGATCACTATATGTCTGAGGGGACAACAGTCCCACTGCCCAGCTCCTTATTCAGGATGTAGAACAGCATTGGCCCCACAGTTTCAACTGTGCTGCAGTACTGCAGATTCACCTCTGTTTGCACTTTGGGCCACTCAGAAGCCTCTGGCCTCATCCCCTGAGCCACTCTCAGGCCACTCACTGCCCTCTCAGGCAAACTGGAGTTGCTCAGCGGCTCTGAGAGTATAAAATGGAAGGAGCCTCAAAGGCTTTACAAAAGGGTTGAGTTCTGCTCGCTCCTCATGCCCAGGCTGAGCTGCTGGGACACAGCAGACACAGAGCTCAGCCAAACACCATTTCCTCAAGGGAAATCCTCCAAGAGAAGTGGCCTCAGCTCTGGGCACTTCCCACAGCTCAAGACCCCAAAGGGTCACCCCTCCCCTGCTGCTGCTGCTCCCATTTTGTTGAAGAGCAAATTCTTCCTGAAAAGTTTGATGGGGTTCCAGCATTGGTGAATGGCAGAAGAGCAACTGATATCATGTACATAGACTTGTGCAAAGCATTTCTTCCTGGGCAGACAACATCCTTATCTCTGACCTGGAGGGATGTGGAGCTGATAGCTGGAACATCAGCTGTGGGATGGAAAATGGGGCGGGGGGTGTGGTCTCACCCACAGAGTCGTGGTCAGCAGCTCCATGTCTGTGAAGAGAGCAGGGATGAGTGGTGACCAACAGAGCCTCGTACTGGGACCATTATCACTTCCCATTTTTGTCAGGCACAGGGACAGTGAAATTAAGTGTCCCCTCAGCAAGACTGGGAGTGACATCAAGGTGAGCGGTGTCGTTGGTTGTCTGGAGGGCAGGGATGGCATCCAGAGGGTTCTTGGCAGGCTGGGGATATGTGGTGGTGTGATTGTAATGAAGGTCAACAGAACCATGTGCAGGATTCTAAATCTGAATTGGAGAAATTTCAGTAATGGATATTGGATGGGTAATAAATCGATTAAGGGCATCCCCAAGGAGAAGGACTTGGGATGTTGGTGGATGAAGAATTGGACATGTCCAGGTCATGTGAAGACACCAAACAGAAACTGCCCATGCCATGGGCTCATTGCCACAGTGTGGGCAACTTGTGAAGAGGGAATTCTGACCCTCTGCTCTGCTCTGTTGTGGTGAGACTGGAGTTCTGCACTCAGCTCTGGGGCCTCAAGGGTAAGGACCTGCTGCTGTGGATCAGTATAGGGGCTAAAGAGATAAGGAGGGTCTGGAGAAACTGCTGTGTATCCAATATAAAAACATGGCCAAGGAGGGGCTTGTGTAAGAGGCAGTAGTAGATCTGCCTTAGTGTATCCAGGTGCAGGATCAAGAAAGTGAAGAGCAAAGTGTGCCAGTGTGTGCCAGTGAAGGAAAAGGAGACATCACGAGGCTGCAATGCAAGAGAATTTTATTGAGGCAAAAGAACAGTGGAAGAGAACTGGTGGGAGGTGCAAGCAGGGTGACCATCAGCCAAGGTTCTCTGCTTGCAGATGGTCCAGCCAGAGCATCAAGGGCTTCCTGCTCTAACGTAGAAGGAACCTGATGGTAAAGGTTCCTGATGGTCTCTGGCTTGGGAGAAGGGATTAGTGGCAGAGGGGACTGGACAGACCTGAAAGGGCAATGCAGGGCAAGGGGGGGGAGAAGAGCAGGAGGGAGATGGGCCACGTTTGCAGGCAGCCCGGGCTGGCCCCTTGGCTGCTGCCTTGCTTGGAGCCCTGAGAGCAGGAGCTGGAAGAGCTGAGCCCCTTGGAGAGCTTTGGCCCAGAGAGGCGTCCTCAATGCTGAGATGTGTTCCAGGGAGTGGGTGGTTGGTGTCAGGGCTGGTGCTGAGATCCCTCAGCAGATGGAGCCGCCCCTTCTGCCGTAGCAGCCCAGGCCTCCCAGGCCGTAGCCAAGGCCAAAGCCAAATCCCCCCGAGATGGGCTGTCCCTGGGCACTGAGTTCAGAGCCCACGGCAGCCGAGGAGGTGGATCCGACGGCGGTGTTCTGGGGGAAGGAGGTCATGATGGGTCCTGGCAGGGTGACCAGCACAGGGGAAGGCTGGATAACAACGCGGGAATCCTGGCATTGCAGGGCACAGGGCTCGTTGCAGCTGTTGGCCAGCGGGGTGGGTCCGCAGGGTCGGCAGAGGTTTTGGCAGGCCATGGGTGTGGTGTGGAGGGTCCTGGAAGAGAGGGGGGTGAGACAGGGCAGGGGTTGAGGGGAGGGCAAGGGGCAGGGATGAAAGAGGATGATGGAGTGTGGAGGCAGTTGTGTGTGTGTGTGGAGGTTTGAGGGCTGTTGAGGCTGGGGCTGAGCGTGCTGGCAGAGAGGGGCCAGGGGTGCAGGAGCAGGAGGGTCAGGGGTTTGAGGCTCACCTTGTTGTGGGTAGAAGAGAAGGAGAAGGCGTGAGGAGAAGTGTGTGAGGGAGAGAGGTGCTGGCCCAGTTTTTATGCTGGTTGTGGAGGGGCGGGACAGCCTTGTCCCATGGCCTTGGGGCATTTTTCAAGGAGCAGCTCACTCACCAGCCTTGTGACTCATGAGGTGGAGAGTGTTTTCACAGAATTCTGCAGTGTCATGACTGTTTCTTCAGTCCCGTGTCCATCTGACCTTGGTCACAGCTTTAAAGTGAGAGTTGGTATTTGGGCAGATTTGACTTGTTCAGTGTGTGCCAGGGAAGCTTGAATAAACAACCACAGCCCAGTAGATATGTGATATTATCAGTGAGGTAATTTTGTGGCACTCATGTGCTGTGTTTTGTGGTGCCTTGTGAAGATTGTGCTCCTTCTGTGCCACTGGATGTCCATCAGTCCCTGTGTTGCACCCAGGAATGCTGAGGGAGCTGCTGATGTCCTTGGGAGGACACTGTGCAATAACCTGGAAATGTTATAGTGCATAGGAATGTTCCTATAGATGAAAGAGAGCTCATTGCCTTGTGCCTTGAATTGGATCAAGGGAGAGCATATGGAAAAGTAAAGGCAGGTCTGGTTGAACTTGTTCTGGTTTCATGGTCCATTTGGATTTCTCATCTTTACACTGTCTTGTACTCTGTCATTTAAATTCTATTTCTTGACCTCATTAAGAAATCCATTAAATGAAGACCCAGTCTGGCTTGATCCCTTTTTTTCCCTGGCTGGTCTGTGATTTCCATGCCTTTATTCCGCATTCAAGCTATAAGGTTTCATATCTGATATCCTTTTAGTCTTAATAATCTGTTCCTGCTAGAAAAACCCATTAATTATTAATTCTTGGTCAAATGTAGTCCTGTTCCCTCATCTGTCATGGTGCAGGCATTCCTTTGTGGAATTCTGCATCTCCATGTTCTTATTTTGAGTCCATCTGACCTTGGTGGCAAGCTTTAAGTGTCTTAGAGGTTAAGGGCAGGTGTTGATGGGCTGAAGACATTTCCAAAGCCTTGGAGGGATGGGGTGTCATCAGGGAGGTCACCCCATGGCACTGGTGTGTCGTGGTTTTTGGGATGCATTGTGAAGTGGGGCCCTGATCCATCACATCCCTGTCGGGATTGTCTGCCTTTGCAGGAGCACTGCTTGTGAGGAACTGCCCTTTTCCTTGATGTTCTCTCCATCCCCACCATGCTGCCAACATTCAGAGCCTGTCTATATTCCTAGCTCTTCCTGCTGGGTATGGGAAGGCGATCCCTGTGATTTAGGATGGTTTCCCATTCTTCCACAAAGCCTTGTGTTGGTTCATCTATAGCTCTCATCTCTTGGGACCAGCAAGTTTGCACTGTAGGATCACAGGGCTGGACTGTGACCAACCAATGGAAAGGAAAAATGGTGAAGGAAAAGGAGAACAAAAAGCATGAGGAGCACCATTACCCATCCATTGATTAATCCACCCTTGAAACCCGTGTTCCTGAGCTTTAGAAAGGTTGAGGGAGTGGAGTGTCCTGGTCCCCACCACTGGTGGGGCTCACCAGTGGAACAAGTGCATGGATATGGTTGACCAAGGGCACTAAAGGAACACCACGACACTGACAGGACTGGGGTACCCTCAAAATGAGGAGAAGCTGAGAAAACTGGGAGTTCTTTCAGGCAGGACAGAAGAATGCAAGTCGGAGATGATGTCAATGGTATGACCTCAGTGACAACACCTCAATTCTCCAAAGATTCTGATGAGTCTTCTACATGTCCTGACACAAAGCAAAAACAAGATAATGGTCACCAATTCCTGCAATTAAGATGTTCTGCTAAGGTCACATGGACACAGCTTTAAGGGAAGGATATGGAATTGCAGAATTGCATGAAGGAAAACACTCCCCACCTCAGGATTTGTCAGGCAGGGCCAGCCAAGAGCTGCTGCCTAAAAAATACCCCCAGGCCATGGGACAAGGCTGTCCCACCCCTCCACAACCAGCATAAAAGCCAGCCCAGAGCCTCTCTCCCTCACACACTTCTCCTCACACCTTCTCCTCCTGCTCCTGCCCACAACCAGGTGAGCCTCAAAGCCCTGACCCTGCTGCTCCTGCACCCCTGGCCCCTCTCTGCCAGCACGCTCAGCCCCAGCCTCAGCAGCCCTCACACCTCCACACACACACACACAACTGCCTCCACCCTCCCTCATCCTCTTTCATCCCTGTTCCTTGCCCTCCCCTCAACCCCTGCCCTGCCTCACCCCTCTTTTTTCCAGGACCCTCCACACCACACCCATGGCCTGCCAAAACCTCTGCCGACCCTGTGGACCCACCCCGCTGGCCAACAGCTGCAACGAGCCCTGTGCCCTGCAATGCCAGGATTCCCGTGTTGTTATCCAGCCTTCCCCTGTGCTGGTGACCCTGCCAGGACCCATCATGACCTCCTTCCCCCAGAACACCGCTGTCGGATCCACCTCCTCGGCTGCCGTGGGCTCTGAACTCAGTGCCCAGGGACAGCCCATCTCGGGGGGATTTGGTGGCTTTGGTGGCTTTGGCTATGGCTTTGGTGGCCTTGGATGTGGCCTTGGCTATGGCCGTGGATTTGGCTACGGCCTGGGAGGCCTGGGCTGCTACGGCAGAAGGGGCGGCTCCATCTGCTGAGGGATCTCAGCACCAGCCCTGACACCACCAGCTCAAGGCTCAGGTAGCATCTCCTGAAAGCAAAGCACTTCAGCTGATGGTTGCCCTACTTTCTACTCACACCGCATCCCTTCTTCTTTCTTCTTTCTCCTCATTCTTGTGTCTCAATAAAGATTTCCTGCATCAAAGACTGAGACATCTCCCGTTATTTTGTAATTCCAGCATTATCACATCCTCACAAAGCACATTGCACGCCTCATCAGACCATTGGGGTGCATGCAACAACACCTTCCCTCACAAACATTTTAAAACAACTAATAAGAAATTCTGGCATAGGAAGCACAGGAGGGGACACCTTCCAGAACATGACACAAACCCAGCTCCTCATACACCAAAGCCTTGGACACATCCATCCTCTCCTGAGCACAGCTCTGGTCAAATCGCTCCACGTCAGCACACACTTGGCAAACTGTCTTCCCCAGCAGGGCTCTTGAACCCCTTCAGCAAAAAGAGTCACAAAATCATCCACTTGGGCAGAAAATCTGGAGTGCATTTGTTTTAACACTTGAACAGGAGCAGGGTATCCAGCACCATGGAGAGTTCAACATTGCCTCTCCCGGGAATGACAGCCCAACTCCTCTTCCACTCTATGGCCACCCTCACAACGGAAGATCCTTGCATTCTTCAGCAATTGCATTCCATCTGTTTTCCCTTTGGTCTTGCCCTCTTGTCCTGCACATGTGCACTGCTGAGAACAGCTGGGCTCCCTCACCTTCATTCTCTGTCATCAGAGATTTGGGCACACTGATCACACCCCGCCCTGTCCAGCCCTGTCCCCTGGGAGTCCCAGATCTCTCAGTTTCTCCTATGGGAATGATTCACCAGCCCCTTTGGAATATTGGTGGTCCTCAACTGGTCTCAATTGACTGAATTGACTTCATTTTCACACTGGAGAGTCAAAGGCTGCCCACAACACCTCACATGGGACCTCACCAGTGCTCAGAAGACACCAAATGTCACCTCCCCCTGCCTCATCTTCTCCCCAGTCCTGATCTGGAGTCTTGGGACCCCTTTTTCCCACAGGGATACAGGGACACTCCCTGCCCCATTCCTTCTAACCCAGAATCACAAAGGCTTTTTCAGAGAAAAAAACAATTGTTCCAAATGTCACCCAGATATTTTTTCCTACCTGGGATGAGTCCTCCCAAGAAACAGCCCTTGGCAGATGCCCTTGCTGAGCTCCAGCACACGTCCAGAACCTGTAAAATTTTCAGTGTTGGCACAAAGGATGCAATTCCTGGGCTACAGCACTGGGGACCTGCAGTCATCTGGACTTTGTGGCACTGACCACATGCCTCTGGACCCAGCTCTGTAGCACTGCACCAGGCAGATGTTTTCTATATAAGGAAAAGGATCCCAATTTCACCCCTGGACCTTTTAAGGGAAAAATGCTAGAAGTTTCTCTGCCCTCCTGATCACATTTGGCTCAGTGCCAAGACAAGAACACTGATAGGTCGCTTTACCTGTTCCTCAGAAATTCTTCTTATTCTCTATTGGACTGTTTGCCAAAAACCCACCTAAATTGTTCAAAGTTTAAGGAAGAGCACAGAGCTTGTCAGTGCATTTTTGGGGTGTCGTAGCAGGTGTTTGGGACCTGTTCCTACAGCTTTGTTCTTTTGTTTTGTATTATTTTCTTCTTTTATTAAAACCCTTTTGCTTTTTCTTCTTTTATTAAAACCCTTTTGCTTTTTCAAGACACACACTCGATCATGCCATCTCGCTAAATATTTTAAGCCATTTTCTATGGGGTGTTGGACACCCTCAGAGGTATTGAACCTTTGCAGACCTAAATACATCTGGCTCTTTGAGAAATTCTATAAAGCTGTCCAGATCTTTCTCAGTCCACTACGCTGGGCACTGGCACCACCTGGACTTGCCTGGGTTATTTTTGAGGATCATGCAATGATCACCTCCAACAACCCTGGGCCACCACCAAATCCTCATTCAGACAATCACAAGTGGCCTCACCCCTTTGCACTCAGCTCAAGCAAAGACCCAGAATATCAAAACCTTTGAGGCAAGAGTGTCACCCAAGCACCCAAGCAGCATATCCAAATGGAAAGGTGAGGTCTGATGTCAGGCTTTGCCAACTGGGATAAATGCATGGAGGGGTGGAAGGTAATGGAAGGTGCAACACCTCCTCCTTGGCAGAGCTGCATGGCCCAGATCAGCCCATCAGAAATTGTGATGTGAGAAATTGGGAGTGATTTTTAAGAAGGCACCAACAAACCGTGGCCCACAGTGGCTGTGGAGTGACCACAATGATAACAACCCACCTCTCCAAAGCTTGGGTCACATCTTCACCCCTCCCTGACATGAATCATCAACAAAAAATTGACCTCTTAGCAATTAAAAATTACCACCACAGATGGACAGAGCCTCAGGAGCAGGATATGGAATTGTACAATTCTACAAAGACACGCACCCACCTTGTCAGGGAATGACACTGGAGCTCAATGATTGTCAATTAGTTATTACTGGTTATTTGCTTACAAGAACACAATATTAACAATTGCATGTTATGAATTATGAAAATTATGACTTGAATGCAGAATGAGTGAATAGATGTCACGGACAGCCTGAGAGAAAAGGGATCAAGCCCAGTTTGTTGTTTCTTTATTGGATTTCTCAAGAACATCAAGGAATACAGTTTAAATGGCAGAGTACATTGCCATGTAAATTTGAGAAATACAGGTGGGCCATGACACTGGAACAAGTTCAGCCTGAATGGCCTCTCATTTTAAATGTCCACTCTCTTGATCCCATTCAAGGCACAAGGCCAGAGCCCTCCTTCATCCATCAGGAAGAGCGTCCAGGCACAGGATCTTACCAAGGTATTGCAGAGTAGCTTCCCCAGGACATCAGCAGCTCCCTCAGCATTCCTGGGTGCAACACAAGGATTGATAGACATCCAGTGGCACAGAATACAGTCCAGGTCATCACAGGGCAGCCACAAACCACAGCACATGAGGGCCACAAGATGACCTCACTGATAACATCACAACTCTGCTAGGCTCTGCTTGTTCAATCATCCCTCTGTGTCACACACTGAACAATCAAATCCACCCAAAAACTGTATTATTAAAGCTACTGCCAAGGTCAGATGGACCCAGCCCTAAGAGCAGGGCACAGAATTTCAGAATTCAGTGAAGGAAAACAGTCCCCACCTCATGAGTCACCACGCTGGGCCAGCAAAGAGCTGCTGCCTAAAAAATACCCCAAGGCCATGGGACAAGGCTGTCCCACCCCTCCACAACCAGCATAAAAGCCGGCCCAGAACCTCTCTCCCTCACACACTTCTCCTCACACCTCATCCTCCTGCTCCTGCCCACAACAAGGTGAGTCTCAAACCCCTGACCCTCCTGCTCCTGCACCCCTGGCCCCTCTCTGCCAGCACGCTCAGCCCCAGCCTCAGCAGCCCTCACACCTCCACACAGACAAACAACTGCCTCCACACTCCCTCATCCTCTTTCATCCCTGTTCCTTGCCCTCCCCTCAACCCCTGCCCTGCCTCACCCCTCTCTCTTCCAGGACCCTCCACACCACACCCATGGCCTGCCAAAACCTCTGCCGACCCTGCGGACCCACCCCGCTGGCCAACAGCTGCAACGAGCCCTGTGCCCTGCAATGCCAGGATTCCCGCGTTGTTATCCAGCCTTCCCCTGTGCTGGTCACCCTGCCAGGACCCATCATGACCTCCTTCCCCCAGAACACCGCCGTCGGATCCACCTCCTCGGCTGCCGTGGGCTCTGAACTCAGTGCCCAGGGACAGCCCATCTCGGGGGGATTTGGTGGCTTTGGTGGCCTTGGATGTGGCCTTGGCTATGGCCGTGGATTTGGCTACGGCCTGGGAGGCCTGGGCTGCTATGGCAGAAGGGGCGGCTCCATCTGCTGAGGGATCTCAGCACCAGCCCTGACACCAAAAATGAACTCGGGCCTCTGCCAACAGCTCCTGCCAGCAAATCAGCTCAGCTGATGGTTGCCCTACTTGCATCTCACACTGGATTCCTTCTAGTTCTTTCTCCTGTCTTCATTTTTTTTTCCCTCAATAAAGTTTTCCTGCATCAAAATCTGAGATGCCTCCTCATCTTTTGGAATTGCAATGGTTTTACCTCTTCGCCAGCAAAATTCCAGGTGGGCCATTGGAGTGGATGGGAAAGAACTCTTCTCTTAGGAAAGATGTTACCACCAGTAACAACCAAGACAGGCACTGGAAGCAGGGAAGGAGTCCCTCCAGGACATGACACAAACCTAGGACTCACTTCCCCAAAGCTTTTGACACATCCATGCTGTCCTGCTCATGGCTCTGGCAGAGTCCCTCTGTGCCAGCACAGGCTTGAAAGCTCTCTTCCCAGCAGGACTCTCAAACCCACCCAGCAGACAGGGAGGGACAAAATCATCCACTTGGGCACAAACTCTGCAACACAAGTGCTTCATTTCCCTCTGCTCAAGCAGTCAGCAAAGGCAGCATTTCCAAAACCACAGCCAGCTCAGTTCTGGTTCTCCCAGCAGTGACACTCCACCAGCTTTTCCACCCTGTGATCACTCTCACACTCAAAAATTCTTGCCTTCTTTGCCCATGGAATTCCATCTGTTTTCTCTTCTGCCCTTTCCCCCTTTTCCTTCATGTGTGTGCACTGCTGAGAACAGCCAGGCTCCCTCAACTTCATTTCCTGACATCAGGGATCTGAGGACACTGATGACACTCCCATGCCCAGCTTTGTCTCCTGGGAGTCCCAGCTCTCTCTGCCCTCTAGGAAAGATTCTCCTGCCCTTTCAGTATCTTGGTCACCCTGATCTGGTTTTGTTTCACTAAGCCCTTGTCCTTCTTTCTCTGGACAACCCAGATCTGCCCACACCACCCCACATGTGACCCCACCAGTGCTCTAAAGAGAGAAAAGGCCACCTCTGACTTCATGGCAAGAACTAGTCTGAAATCTATCTTGGACAATGGTGATGCTTTTTCAAGGAAGGAAAAGGTTGAGGCCTTGTTGTCCCCTTGCTCTCCACCAGCACCACAGGGTCATGGTCAGCAAAGCTGCTTTGCAGCCTCTGTTCACAGCATGAGCTGGGGCTCACTGCTGTTCCTGCCCAGATGCAGAGCTTCATTTTCCCTTCCTTGAACTTCAGGAGATTCCTTTAACCCTCCTACTCCAGGTCCCTCTGACTGATGGCACAACCATCGTGTCCCTCAGCCAGCTTGCTGAGGGGGCAACAGTCCCACCGCCCACATCTTTTTGGAGGAGCTTGAACAGAGTTGTTCCCCTGGATACAACTCTTGACATACTTTCCTTGAGACATTCTCCATCTGGACTTTGGGCCACTGATCCCCAGCCCCTGGCACAGCCTCTCAGGCACTCTCAGGTCACTCACTGCACTCTCAGGCAATCTGGGCTTCTTTGGATGCTCTGAGAGTATGGAATGGGAAGGAGCCTCAAAGGCTTCACAAAAGGGTTGAGTTCAACAGCAGCCACAGCTCTCTCCTCATGCCCAGGCTGAGCCACTGGGACACAGCAGACACAGAGCTCAGCCAAACACCATTTCCTCAAGGGAAATCATCCAAGAGAAGTGGCCTCAGCTTGGGGCACTTCCCACAACTCAAGACCCCAAAGGCCTGGATCAATTGCCCTCTGCTCCCTTGCACAGCTGCCTCCACACGTGGAGTCCATTGCAGCTGGAAAAGCCTCTTGATATTGAGTACAACTGTTAATGCAGGACTACAAAATCCACCAATAAACAATCACATCTTATAAACACTTGCGTTGCAAAAGATCTAAATTTCCAATAAAAAGTCTAACCATTCCCTCAGCAATTCCAAGGCCACCACTAACCCACGTCACCAAGAGACACATCTACAGAGATATTAATTCCCTGCAGGGATGATGACTCCACCATTATGTTGTGCAGTCTGTGAAAGGAATGACAACCTTCTTCATGAAGGAAGCTTCCTTAATGTCCAATCTAAATGTTAACTGAAGACACTTAGACTCTGTATTCCCGCTTTTCTGTGTGCAGTAAAGGAAAACAGGATTCACAACCAGTTGATTATGAGTCTATTCAGAAAACAGACATCTGAAATTGTGATGCAAGAAAAATTTTATTGAGACAAAACAGTGAAAAAGCAGGAGCAGCCAGTGGAAGGGAATTGGGCTCAGGTGAAATCAGGGCGACCATCAGCAAAGCTCCTTTGCTTGCAGTAGATTTGGCCAGAGCATCAAGGACTTCCTGCCCCACAGTGGTAACAGCACACCGGGGGTGCCTGATGGTCTCTGGCTTGGGAGAAGGCATTTGTCCACAAGAGACTGGACACAGCCAAAAGGGAAAGCAGAGAGCAGGGAGCAGGGAGCAGGAAAAAAGGAGGAGGCAGATGGGCCACAATTGCAGGCAGCCCGGGCTGGTCCCTTGGCTGCTGCCTTGCTTGGAGCCCTGAGAGCAGGAGCTGGAAGAGCTGAGCCCCTTGGAGAGCCTTGGCCCAGAGAGGCGTCCTCAATGCTGAGATGTGTTCCAGGGAGTGGGTGGTTGGTGTCAGGGCTGGTGCTGAGATCCCTCAGCAGATGGAGCCGCCCCTTCTGCCATAGCAGCCCAGGCCTCCCAGGCCGTAGCCAAGGCCACGGCCATAGCCAAGGCCACCAAAGCCACCAAATCCCCCCGAGATGGGCTGTCCCTGGGCACTGAGTTNGAGGGGGGTGAGGCAGGGCAGGGGAGAGGCAGTGAGGAGCAGGGATGCAGGAGATCGACAGATTGTGGAAGCTGTGTGGAGGTGTGAGGGCTGCTGAGGCTGGGGCTGAGCGTGCTGGCAGAGACGGGCCAGGGGTGCAGGAGCAGGAGGGTCAGGGGTTTGAGGCTCACCTGGTTGTCAGCAGGAGCAGGAGGAGAAGGAGTGAGGAGAAGTGAGTGAGGGAGAGAGGCTCTGGGCTGGCTTTTATGCTGGTTGTGGTGGGGTGGGACCGCCTTGTCCCATGGCCTCAGGATATTTTTTAGGCAGCAGCTCTTGGCTGGCCCAGCATGGTGAATCATGAGCTGGGGAGTGTTTTCCTTCATGCAACTCTGCAATTCCATGTCCTTTTCATGAGGCCGCGTTCATCTGACCTTGGTAGTACCTCCTGGTTGGGAGAATTGGTGACCAATGTCTCGTTGTTGGTGGCCTGTGTCAGGACACACAGAAGATTCAATTACAGATTTGGAGAACTGGAAAGTCAACACTGAGGTCATACCATGGAATATTAAACACATGTCCCATTTGCATTTTTCTCTCCTGTCTGAACAAAATTCCAGGTCCCTAGTTTCTTCTCCTTTTAAGTATGCCCTGGTCCTGATAGTGTCGTGGTCTCCCTGATTTGCTCTTGGTCAACCATGTCCTTATTCTGCTGTGGAGGAAAGGATGGACACTGTCCTCAACCCACTTGAATTTCTTTTCCTAATCCTGTTCTGGTAACAGTTGGAATTCTTTTCAGCAAAGGGTACACTGCCAAAGGGGGTGTCATGGCAGAGGAATTGTTCTCCTCACATGTCTTGTTCTTATCCTTCATCATTTTTCCTTTCCATGCCTCAGGCAGAGCCCAGTGCTGTGACCCCACAGTGAGACCTTGCTGGGCCAAGGTGAGATGAGTGCTGTGGATGAACCAACACAAAATTTAGGGCAGCATGGGATCCTCCCTAAACAATAGGTTTGCTTTCCCATCAAAAACGGGAAGTGTCTCGTATATAAAAACACCTGAGAGACCTCAACATGGTGGGGATGGAAACAATGTGATGAACTGAGCAGATCCTCACAAGCTGTGCTTCTGCAAAGCCCAGACCAACCTGACAGGGCTGGGATGGTTTGGGGCCCATCTTCACAGTGCACCCAAAAATAACAGAACGTGATTGCCCTGGGGTGACCTCACTGATGACACCCAGCCTCTTCAGAGCTTTGGTCACGTCTTTAGCCTGCCCTGACAAGGCCATCAACACCTTCCTTTAACCTCTAATACTTGCATTTAAATATTGCCATCAAAGTCAAATGGGAAAGACCTCAACAAAATGGCTTGGAATTGCAGAATTTTTCAAAGGAATGTCAGCATCACAACATAGGAGGGAGGATGAGCTCACTGATCATCCATTAGTAACAATTAGCTTTTGCTAACAGGAACAAAATATTAAGATGTAGAGGTTTTAAATTATGAAACTTTGTGGCTTGAATGCGGAATAAGAGAATTGACGTCACAGACCAGCCTGGGCAAACACGGGCTTGTTGTTTGTTCGAAAGATTCATGAATGAGGTCAAGGAATATGCTTTAAATGACAGTGTACGCTGTTGTGTAGATTGCAGAAACACAAATGGACCTGAAAAATGGAACAAGTTCAGCCTGAACAGCTTCTACTTTGCAGGATCCTCTCCCTTGATCCCACTCAAGACACAAAGCCAAGAGCTTCCTTTCATTCATAAAGAAGCACTCAGAGGGAGAGGGACCTTGCCAAGTTATTGCAGAGTGACCTCCCCAGGACATCAGGAGATCCCTCAGCATTCCTGGGTGCAGCACAAGGACTGATGGACATCCAGTGGCACAGAAGAGAGTCCAGGTCTTCACAAGGCACCCACAAACCACAGCACACGAGAGCCACAAAATTACCTCACTGATGACACTGCACATTTCTGCTGGGCTCTGGTTGTTTATTCAGCCCTCCCTGACACACATTCAATAATCACGCCCTCCCAAATACCAACTCTCACTCTAAAGATGCTGCCAAGGTCAGATGGACACTGCCTCAAGAGCAGGAAATGGAATTGCAGGATTCAGTAAAGGAAAACACTCCCCACCACACAACTCAAAAGGCCAAGAGCTGCTGCCTGCAAAGTGCCTCAGGGTGAGGGGACAAGGCTGTCCCGCCCCTCCACAACCAGCATAAAAGCCAGCCCAGAGCCTCTCTCCCTCACACACTTCTCCTCACGCCTTCTCCTTCTCTTCCTGCTGACAACCAGGTGAGCCTCAAAGCCCTGACCCTCCTGCTCCTGCACCCCTGGCCCGTCTCTGCCAGCACGCTCAGCCCCAGCCTCAGCAGCCCTCACACCTCCACACACACCCACAACTGTTGCCACACTCCCTCATCCTCTTTCATTCCTGCTCCTTGCCCTCCCCACTCCCCTGCCCTGCCTCACCCCTCTCTCTTCCAGGACCCTCCACACCACACCCATGGCCTGCCAAAACCTCTGCCGACCCTGCGGACCCACCCCGCTGGCCAACAGCTGCAACGAGCCCTGTGCCCTGCAATGCCAGGATTCCCGCGTTGTTATCCAGCCTTCCCCTGTGCTGGTGACCCTGCCAGGACCCATCATGACCTCCTTCCCCCAGAACACCGCCGTCGGATCCACCTCCTCGGCTGCCGTGGGCTCTGAACTCAGTGCCCAGGGACAGCCCATCTCGGGGGGATTTGGCTTTGGCCTTGGCTACGGCCTGGGAGGCCTGGGCTGCTACGGCACAAGGGGCGGCTCCATCTGCTGAGGGATCTCAGCACCAGCCCTGACACCACCAGCTCGGGTCTTTGGCAGCAGCTGCTGCCAGCAAAGCACTTCAGCTGATGTTCATCCTACTCAAACCTCACAACAGATTATTTTAACTTCTTTCCCCTGACTTTTCATTTTTTCACTTTATTAAAGTTTTCCTGCATCAAAGTCTGAGATGCCTCCTTATCTTATTTTCTTCCAATGGTCTCGCATCCTCACCCAGCACATTCTGGAGCTGAACAAGACAGTGGGCAGAACTTTTCCTTTCATATATGTAAAAACAACTTAGCAACAAATTCTGGCAAAGGAAGCACAGGAAGGGATATCTTGCAGAATATGTCACACACTTGGTAAACTGTCAGACCAAAGGCTTTGACACAACAGTTCTCTCCTCAGCACAAAAAATGGAAAAGTCATTCCATGCCAGTGCACACTTGACAAACTCTGCCTGACCGGGGCTCTTGAAGCCTTTGAAGAGAGAGAAACAACATCAGCCCCTTGGGCAGGGACTCTGCAGTGCAAGTGCTTTGACTGCCCAGCTCAGGCAAGACCAACAGGAGCAGAATTTACAGCACCACGGACAGTTCACATTTGAATCTCCCAGGATGACTCCACCACCTCTTCCACTCTCTGGCCCCCTCACAATGAAAGGTTTTATCTTCTTTGCCCATGGAGTTCCATCTCTTTTCACTTGTGCCCTTGCTCTCTTCCCTTGCATGTGTGCACTGCTGAGAACATCCCAGCTCCCTTGTCTTCATTCCCCACCATCAGGGATCTGCACACACTGATGACACCCTCCTGTCCATGCTTTTTCCCTGGGAGTCCTGGCTTTCTCAGCCTCTCCTCTGGGAAAGTTCCCCCAGCCACTTTTGGTCATTTCTGGCCCTGAAATTCTGGTCTAGATTCATTAAATGGACTTAATTTTCACACCAGGGAGTCCAGGACTGCTCCTAACACCTCACATGGGATGTCACCAGCTTTCAGGGGTCAGCAAGAGTCACCTCCCTCTCTCTCATCACAACACTTTCCTCACTTCTTCCCTGGACACTTAGGACCTGTTTTCCCACACAGGGGCACCTCTGCTCCATTTCTTCTCAACTACAAACACAAAGGCTTTTTGGAAAAGAAAACTATCGTTCCAATTGTTACCCACAGATTCCTTCTTACCTGGGATGATTTCCTCGTTCCTTCCAAGAAACAACCCTGGGCAGATGCCCTTGCTGAGCTCCAGCAGATGTCCAGGAACACTCAGGTTCTCAGTGTTGGCCAAAAGGCTGCAATTCCTGGGCTACAGCCCTGGGGTTTTGCTGCCATCTGAACTTTGGGACACTGACCACAAGCCTCCGGACCCAACCCTTCTGACCCTTCTCAGGCCACCACACTGGGCAGTGACACAATCTGGACTTGCCTGGGTTATTGTCAAGGATTATGCAATGCTCTCCTCCAACAACCCTGGGCAACCCCCAAATCCTCTTTTGACAACCAGACATTGCCCAGAGAAATTACCACAGTCCTCATCCCAAGAAACGACACAAAAGACCCTGGATATCAAAACTGTAAAAGGAAGAGGGGCACCAAGACACACACAAAGCACAACCAACAGGAAAATGATGATCCAATGTCAGCCTTTTCCAGCTGGGAGAAAAGCATGGAGGGAGGGAATGTGATTGAAAATGCAAAAGCTGCAAAATGCAGAGCAGCCTGATAGGGCTGCCAGAGGGTGGGGGGCAACTTTTCCCCACACACCCACAAACAACAGCACAGAAGAACCACGGGGTGACCCCAGGGATTTCATCCCAACTCTCCAAAGCCTTGGTCACGTCTTCAGCCCGTCCTGACACGAGCCATAAATACCAGAATATGTTCTCTGAAATTCACACTTAAATGATACCACCAGGGTCGGATGGACACGACCCCAAGAGCAGGACACGACACTGTAGATGTGGGGGAAGGCAAGGAATTCCCAGCTCATGACTTGCCAGGTTGGGCCATCCATGAGAAGGGAGACAAGGACCTGATCAGACAGACCTGGAGATGAGCTTGGGAGATGATGAGGGGCTGGAGCCAAAAGTGAACACAGAAACCATGAGGGGCTTGTGTCAGAAGCAGGAAAAGACGTGCACAAGTGTATCCAGGCCTGATTTCAAGCAAGTGAAGGGTTTGTGTGGAGGAATGGAAGACTAAAATGTGCCAGGGGTAGTGGAACTGGAGGCATCTTTCCTAAGACAGGCCTTGGTGCACTTTTTCCCCCACACCAATTGCCTACAACAACTTGCCTTAGCACTGATTGATACTGGAAGAGTCCTGAGACAAGAAAGAAAAGAGACACTTGAGATTGTGCTGCAAGAAAACTTTATTGAGGAAGAAGAGTAAAACTCAGGAGCAGCCAGTGGAACGGAGCAGGTCTGGGTTGCAAGCAGGGTGACCATCAGCAGAGTAGCTTTGCTTGGAGGTTTGGCCAGAGCATTGAGACCTTCCTGCCCTGCAATGGGAGCAGCCCAGCAGAGATGGCCAAGGATCTCTGGCTTGGGAGAAGGGATTTGTCCAGAGGGGAATGGACAGAGCCAAAGTGGAGATGCAGAGCAGGGAGCTGGAGAAGAGCAGGAGGCAGATGGGCCATGTTTGCAGGCAGCCCGGGCTGGCCCCTTGGCTGCTGCCTTGCTTGGAGCCCTGAGAGCAGGAGCTGGAAGTGCTGAGCCCCTTGGAGAGCCTTGGCCCAGAGAGGCGTCCTCAATGCTGAGATGTGTTCCAGGGAGTGGGTGGTTGGTGTCAGGGCTGGTGCTGAGATCCCTCAGCAGATGGAGCCGCCCCTTCTGCCATAGCAGCCCAGGCCTCCCAGGCCGTAGCCAAATCCACGGCCATAGCCAAGGCCACCAAAGCCGTAGCCAAATCCCCCCGAGATGGGCTGTCCCTGGGCACTGAGTTCAGAGCCCACAGCAGCCGAGGAGGTGGATCCGACGGCGGTGTTCTGGGGGAAGGAGGTCATGATGGGTCCTGGCAGGGTGACCAGCACAGGGGAAGGCTGGATAACAACACGGGAATCCTGGCATTGCAGGGCACAGGGCTCGTTGCAGCTGTTGGCCAGCGGGGTGGGTCCGCAGGGTCGGCAGAGGTTTTGGCAGGCCATGGGTGTGGTGTGGAGGGTCCTGGAAGAGAGGGGGTGAGGCAGGGCAGGGGTGAGGGGTGTGAGGGGTGGTAATGCAGGAGAGAGATGGAGTGTGGAGGCAGTTGTGGGTGTGTGTGGAGGTGTGAGGGCTGCTGAGGCTGGGGCTGAGCGTGCTGGCAGAGAGGGGCCAGGGGTGCAGGAGCAGGAGGGTCAGGGCTTTGAGGCTCACCTGGTTGTGGGCAGGAGCAGGAGGAGAAGGTGTGAGGAGAAGTGTGTGAGGGAGAGAGGCTCTGGGCTGGCTTTTATGCTGGTCCTGGAGGGGTGGGACCGCCTTGTCCCATGGCCTTGGGGCATTTTGAGGGCAGCAGCTCTTGGCTGGCCTAGCATGGTGAATCCTGAGGTGGGGAGTGTTTTCCTTCCCCAAGTTGTGCAGTTTCACATCCTTCCCTTGGGGCAGTGTCCCTCTGACAGTGACAGCACCTCTTAATTGTCAGAATTAGGGACCAGCGTGGGGTTGTTGGTGGCGCGTGTCAGGGCACGTAGAAGATTCAGCCAAAGCTGAGGAGAACTCGGGTGTCATCCAAGGTCATTCCATGGCATACTGGGGACATGTCCCTTGTGCATTCTTGCCTCTCACCTGAAAGAACTCCCAGCTCCCTCAACTTCTCCCCATTTTAAGGACAGTGCAGACCACAACCCTCTGGGCCCTGCCATTCAGATCCTTCTCAGGCCACCACACTGGACACCTGGACTTGCCTGGCTGGTGGAGGATGGTGCAATGCTCTCCTCCAAAAGCCCTGGGCAGCTTCCAAATCCTCTTTCTGACAATCAGACATTATCCAGAGAACCGATCTTGCTATTTTGCCCCCATCCCAAGGAAAGATCCAAAACGCCCTGAACATCAAATCCTTACAGATAAGAGGGACACTGAGACCCCCTCAGAGCACGACCAATGGTAAAGGTGATGTCTCCAGTCAGGCTTTGACAGCTGGGAAAATTGTGTGGAGAGGGAATGGGATGGAAGGGACAGCATGGGACACTTGGATCAGCTGCAAATCCCAGAGCAGGTTGTCAGGGCTGAGAGAGGCTGGGGGCAACCCTTCACAACACACCCACAAACCAGGGTGAGCCTCAGTAATGACACCTCAGTTCTCCAAAGCCTTGGTCAAGTCCTCATCCTGCAGCCACAACAGCAGAATCCGTCTCTAAAATGCCCTTAAAGGCTGCTGCCAAGGGGGGATGCACACAGCCCCAAGAGAAGGACGTGGGATATCAGAATTCCACAAAGAAATGCACAAATAATGGCAGAGCAGGAAAGAGGAGGTTGTTGACCATCCGTTAGTAATTAATGGTTATTTGCTAAGAGGATCATAAGGCTAATACTTAAAGGTTATAAATTATGAAACCTTACGGCTTGAATGCGGAATAAATGAATTGATGTCACAGACCTGCCTGGGAACAAAGGGATGGGTCCATTGTTGTTGTTTTTTTCTTAGATTTCTGAATGAGGTATAGAAATACATTTTAAATTACAAATTAGGTTCTTTAAATTGTGTAAGGAAATCCAAATGGACCATAACATTGTAACAAGTTCATCACGAACAGCCTGGCGCTTCCCAGATCCTCTCCCTTGATCCCATTCAAGACACAAGGCCAGGAGTTCTCTTTCATCCATCAGGAAGCACACCCAGGTACCAGGATCTTGCCAAGTTACTGAAGTTACTGACCTGACCAGGACATCAGCAGCTCCCTCAGCATTCCTGGGTGCAATACAAGGACTGATGGAATTCCACTGGCACAGAGCAGAGTCCAGGTCTTCACAAACCTGGACCACAAACCACAGCACACGAGCACCACAAAACAACCTCACTGATGACACTGCAAATCTCCAGGGCTCTGGTTGTTTATTAATTCCTCCCTGACACACAACCTGAATAATGAAAACCTCCCAAATACCAACTCATGAAAGTTCCGTCAAGGTCAGCTGGCCTCAAGAGCAGGACATGGAATTGCAGGATTCAGTAAAGGAAAACACTCCCCAGCTCATTACTCCCCAAACTGGCCCTGCCAAAAGCTCCTGCCCTCAAAATGCCCCAAGGCCATGGGACAAGACTGTCCCACCCCACCACATCCACCATAAAAGCTGGCCCAGAGCCTCTCTCCCTCACACACTTCTCCTCACACCTTCTCCTTCTCTTCCTGCTGACAACCAGGTGAGCCTCAAACCCCTGACCCTCCTGCTCCTGCACCCCCGGCCCCTCTCTGCCAGCACGCTCAGCCCCAGCCTCAGCAGCCCTCACACCTCCACACAGACAAACAACTGTTGCCACACTCCCTCATCCTCTTTCATCCCTGCCCCTTGCCCTCCCCTCAACCCCGCCCTGCCTCACCATCCCTCTCTTCCAGGACCCTCCACACCACACCCATGGCCTGCTACAACCTCTGCCGACCCTGCGGACCCACCCCGCTGGCCAACAGCTGCAACGAGCCCTGTGCCCTGCAATGCCAGGATTCCCGCGTTGTTATCCAGCCTTCCCCTGTGCTGGTGACCCTGCCAGGACCCATCATGACCTCCTTCCCCCAGAACACCGCCGTTGGATCCACCTCCTCGGCTGCCGTGGGCTCTGAACTCAGTGCCCAGGGACAGCCCATCTCGGGGGGATTTGGCTTTGGCCTTGGCTACGGCCTGGGAGGCCTGGGCTGCTACGGCACAAGGGGCGGCTACATCTGCTGAGGGATCTCAGCACCAGCCCTGACACCACCAGCTCAGGGCTCTGCCAACAGCTCCTGCCAGCAAAGCACCTTGGCTGATTGTTGCTCTACCTGCATTTCACATTGGATCTCTTTTATTTCATTCTCCTCTGCCTTCATTCTTTTGTCTCAATAAAGTTTTTCTGCATTAAAGCCTGAGATGCCTCCTATTCCCGTTTGAATTCCTGTGGTCTCACATCCTCACCCACCACAGTGCCAGGGCTCAACAGGACACTGGGAAAGGAAAAGGGGCACAACACTTTTCCCTAGGAAATTCATCAGCACCTGTAACACCAGTAACAAAAAGACCATCACAGGAAGCAGAGAAGGGTGGGGGGAACCTTCCAAATTATATTTACAAACACCTGCTATACCAAAGCCTTGGACACATTAATGCTCTCCTGCTCATGGCTGTGGCAAAGTCTCTCTCTGCGACCACACACTCGACAAACTTTTCCCAAGAGAACTCCCAAGCCCTCTGAAACAGTCACAAAAACTCCACTTGGGCAGGAACTCCAGAGTGCAAGGGCTTCACTCCCTTCTGCTCAATCAAAACCAGCAAGAGCAGAGTTTCCAGCACCGTGGACAGTTCGTGTTTTGATCTCCCAGCGCATCTCCACCCTCTGGCACCAACCAAAACTGAAACATCCTTGCTTTCCTTTCCCACAGAATTCCATCTCTTTTCCCTTGGGCTCAAGGCCTCTTGTCCTCCACATGAACATTGCTGAGAACATCCAGGTTCTCTCGACTTCATTCCCTGCCATCAGGGATTTGCACACACTGATGACATCCCTGTCATCGTCCAGCCTTGTCCCCTGGGAGTCCCAGCTCTCTCAGCCTCTCCTCCAGGAAAGATCCTCCTGTGGAATATTGCTGGCCCTGGAATGGTCTTGATTCACCAAATCGACTTCATTCTCACACTGGGGTGGCCAGGACTGCCCACAACCCCTCACATGCAACCTCACCAGTGCTGAGCACACAGCAAGAGTCACCTGCCCCTGTGTGGTCACAACACTTTTCCAGATCTACTCTGGACACTTGAGGTCCCTGTTCCCACAATGGTACAGGGACACCTCCTGCTGCAGTTCTTCTCAAAGGCTTTTTTGGAGAAGAAAACAATTGTTCCAACCCACAGTCAGACATTTTACCCCATCTGGGATGACTCCCCCCAAGAAGCAGGGTTGACACTGCCCTTGTTGAGCTCCAGCAGATGTCCAGGATCAGTCAGGTTTTCAGTGTTGGCCCAGTGGATCCAACTCCTGGGCTACAGCCCTGGGGATTTGCTGCCATCTGGACTTTGGGACACTGACCACAAGCCTCTGGACCCAGTCTCCAGACCTTTCTGAGGCCCCCATGCTGGGCAGTGACAAAATCTGGACTTGCCTGGGTTGTTTTTGAGGATCATGCAATGTTTACCTCCAATAACACCATGCCACCTTCAAATCCTCTCTCTGACAATCAGATATTCCCCAGAGAAGTGACCTCACACCCAGCCCAACTTGGGACACAAAATGCCCTGGATATCAAAACCATAAAATCAAGAGGGGCACAGAGAAAACCCAAGAGCACGACCAGTGTGAAAGACAAGGTTTAATGTCAGAGTTTGCCAGACTGGGGAAATATGAAGGAGAAGGGAATGCGATGGAAGGGGCAACACCAGATCCTGGGAGCAGCTGCAGAGCTCAGAGCAGCCTGACAGGGCTGACAGAGACTGGGGGCAACTCTTTCCAACACACCCACAAACCGCAGCACACAGGGGCCACGGGATGACCTAAATTATGACAACACCCTGGCTCTCCAAAGTTTTGGTCACGTCTTCAGCCTGCCTTGACACAAACCATCAACAGCAGAATTTGGTCGCTATTATTGGCAATTAAAAGAATTAAAAGCTGCCACCAAGGTCAAATGGACATGGCCTCAAGAGAAGGACATGGAATCACAGGATTTACAAAAACACGCCAGAAACATGAGAGAGGAGGGAAGAGGCACACACTGACTGCCCATTAGTAATTATTGGGTTTTGCTCAGAGGAACAAAATACAAGCATTTCTAGAACATAGGTTATGAAACCTCATGGCTTGAATGGGGAATAAGGAAATTGAAGTCACAGCCCTGGCAAAAAGGGATCAGGCTCTGGTTTGTTGTTTGTTTACTGGATTTCTTAACCAGGTCAAGGAACATATTTTAAATGACAGAGAAGGCTGTCATGTAAATTTGAGAAATACAAATGGACCAAAACATTGGAACAAGTTCAGCCCAACCACGCTCGTGTTTTCCAGATTCTCTTTTGATCCCATTCAAGACACAAGGCCAGGAGCTCTCTTTCATCCATCAGGAAGCATTCCCAGGTACCAGGATCTTACCAAGTTATTGCACAGTGACCTCCCCAGGATATCAGCAGCTCCCTCAGCATTCCTGGGTACAGCACAAGGACTGATGGACATCCAGTGGCACAGAAAAGGAGCACAGTCTTCACGAGGCACCCAAAAACCACAGCACACGAGTACCACAAAATTACTTCACTGATGACATCGCAGATCTTCAGGGCTCTGGTTGTTTATTAAGCCCTCCCTGAAATACATTCAACAATCACACCCTCCCAAATACTAAATTATTAAAGTTGCTGCCAAGGTCAGCTGGACACAGAATCAAGAGCAGTTCCTGAAACTGCGCAATTGTGGGAGGGAAAACACTTCCCACCTCATGACTCAACGGTCAGAAAGAGCTGCTGCCTAAAAAATGCCACAAAGACATGGGACAAGGCTGTCCCACCCCTCCACAACCAGCATAAAAGCCAGCCCAGAGCCTCTCTCCCTCACACACTTCTCCTCACACCTTCTCCTCCTGCTCCTGCCCACAACCAGGTGAGCCTCAAACCCCTGACCCTCCTGCTCCTGCACCCCTGGCCCCTCTCTGCCAGCACGCTCAGCCCCAGCCTCAGCAGCCCTCACACCTCCACACACACACACACAACAGCCTCCACACTCCATCACCCCTCACATCCCCACTCTCCTCCCCTTCTTCTCTTCCTCTCTCTTCCAGGACCCTCCACACCACACCCATGGCCTGCCAAAACCTCTGCCGACCCTGCGGACCCACCCCGCTGGCCAACAGCTGCAACGAGCCCTGTGCCCTGCAATGCCAGGATTCCCGCGTTGTTATCCAGCCTTCCCCTGTGCTGGTCACCCTGCCAGGACCCATCATGACCTCCTTCCCCCAGAACACCGCCGTCGGATCCACCTCCTCGGCTGCCGTGGGCTCTGAACTCAGTGCCCAGGGACAGCCCATCTCGGGGGGATTTGGCTTTGGCCTTGGCTACGGCCTGGGAGGCCTGGGCTGCTACGGCAGAAGGGGCGGCTCCATCTGCTGAGGGATCTCAGCACCAGCCCTGACACCAACCACCCACTCCCTGGAACACATCTCAGCATTGAGGACGCCTCTCTGGGCCAAGGCTCTCCAAGGGGCTCAGCACTTCCAGCTCCTGCTCTCAGGGCTCCAAGCAAGGCAGCAGCCAAGGGGCCAGCCCGGGCTGCCTGCAAACACGGCCCATCTCCATCCTGCTCTTCTCCCATTCTTTTTGGCTCTGTACATTCCCCTCTGGACAAACCCCTTCTCCCAATCCAGAGACCATTGGGAATCTGCTGGGCTCCTCTCCTCTGGGGCAGGAGGGCCTTGATGCTGTGGCCAAACCTCCTGAAAGCAAAGGATCTGTGCCCATGTTTGTCCTATTGCACCTCAGACCATCTCAATTTTATTTAATTCTGTTATTTACCTTTTTTTTTTTTTTCTCTCAATAAAGTTTTCCTGCATCACAGCCCCAGATGACTCCTTTTTCTTTCTTCTCCCCAGACTCTTTCAACCTCTCATGGCCTGAACCCTGGTGTCAATTTTCCATCAGCTCCAGCAGGTTTTGGGTTTGGTGTTCACCCTCTCTCCAGTCTGGCCAAGCCTCTCATTCCAACAGAGACTCCAAGGTGCCAGGACTTATTCAGGGAAATATTTCAGCCCAAACCACTGCTGGTGTAATTTTTCCTTCCAGCACACAGCACAAGCCCTTTTCTTGCCCAAATCAAGTCCTGGCTACAGCTGGGCCCATCCACACGGGGCTCAGATTAAATCTGCTGCTGTCAGAACACTCTTGACAAACCTTCTTCCCCAACACCACTCCTGATCCATAAGGAGACATAGAAAGGAATGCTGGAGGCAGGTGGGAATGGGAGAGGAGAGAAATAAAGTAGGAAAAACGTGTTATTCCTTTCCATGGGTTCAGCACTGACTTTGGTGTCCCCATCCCAAAACCTGTAAGGCACCAACCAAACAGGCTCTGGTGCCTTCTCCACAAGGATTGATGCCTTAATTTTAGCTTTCATATTTTTCAGATTCTGTGCTGTGTAGGTCTGAGCCTCACATTAAGTGTTAGCTCCCTTCACAGGGTAGGTGACAAAACAAATCCTTTTCCAGCTTGAGACCAAGGACACCTGTTACAATTTTCAGGCCCAAAAAAGAATAAACAACAGAGGGCTGAGGGGAGAGAACAAGGAGAACAGAACTCCATAACCTGAAGCTGTAACTGGACAATTAAACCCCAATATGCAAATGGACCAAAACTTATAAAAATGTGAAACCTCGTGACCGATCGTCCATTTTTTGACCATTTTGGGTCCATCTTGGGTGCAGTCCTGGCCTGGCTCTTGTTCTGCCCAAGGTGTATACTTAAAGGCTTTTTAATAAATACCTGTTTTATTCTTTTAGCTCTGTTCCAGGTCAGCCTTCTCAAGGCATCAGGAGTCTGAGCCATCTCCTGTGTCCTGAGCTGAGACCAAGGAGAAGAAATGGCCACAGAAACCATCCCATGTCCTTACTTCCATCCCTGGAAAGTGTTCAAGGCCAGGCTGGGTTTGCTTGAAAACCATTTCCAGTGGTGTTGGAAATATCTGCTTTGGAAAACTTCAGTGATTAGTTAAGCAGAGATTGGAAAAATCATGGATGAGTAGAGGGAATGATCTTGAGACCCTACAAAGAGTGGAGCTGAGGGGGCTCAGCCTGGGTGGGTGGAGGTTGGGTTCTGATCCCAGGGAATCAGGGAAAGAAGAAATGTTGTGCCAAGGGAGATTTAGTTGGATATTAGGAAAAATCCCTTCCTGGAAAGAGTTGTCCAGCCCTGGCATGGGACATGTCCATCCCCATTGGCCATGTGGATGTGGCACTTGGGGTCAAGGGTGGCTTTGGCACTGCTGGGGGAAGAGCTGGACTCAGTCTCAGGGGATTTTTCCAACCTCAGCAATTCCACAATTGTATGCCCCTTTGGAATTTGTGGCAGTGGGGAGTTGATTCCAAGGTTTCAATTCCTTATGAATTTGTTCCTCAGAACAAATTTTGCCACCTGGAACCTTTGGATCAGTCCCTCTTCTAACTGTGGTCAAAATCCTAATGAGGCATTTTGTTGATAAGAATGATAAGCCAGTGATAAGACAATGATAAAACAATGATAACCCCATGATAAAATGCCACCAAGCTTTCTTAAAACTCCATTATCCACATAAATAATTATAAATTAATTATTATGTTTCATCCACACAGAGAGTTGACGATCTTGGAGGTTTCTCCCAGCCAGAACCATTCTGTGACATGATTTTAATTAGTAGAGTGGACCTTCCCATCAAAATTTATACTGATAAAATAGAATAAAATGTAATTTATATTAATCCAGCTTTTATTGGCACCTTTGACAGTGAGACTTTAATCAGCCTAAACAATTATTTTCACAACGTTTTGGTGTGGAGGTGGAAGTGCTGTTCAGCTTTTCCATGTCCTGTAGAATCAGGGCCCCTGATTTTCCACTTTATAATAATAATCACCCTCAAAACCACCTGCAATTGATAAATCCATCAACAGAGCCCCTGCAAGCAGATGGGGAAGGAAAAATAACCCCCTGAAGACAAAAAAAAACCCAAAAAAACCCAAAAAAACAAACAAAAAAAATTCCTGCTTTAAGTAAATCCATAAAGCCCCACCAGAATAAATCAGAATTAATGCCAAAACCAAACCACCCAGCAAAGGCCTTCTGGGGGAGAAAGGCTGCCAAAAAATAGATGCAAAAACACCTGGTTAGAAAACTCCACCTAAAGAAATTATTAGGATTGAGCAATGAGGGCGCAAAAAATAGAGGGGAAAGGGAAAAAAATAAATTTTAAGAAAAAGCAAGGGGGGGAAATGGCAAAGAAACACAAAACATAAAATGTGAGAAAGGGGGAAGGACAATGAAATAAAAATGTTTATAACAAGAACAAACTCCAAAATTTTTCCAAATCAAATTGGCTGGGTGCCATAAATCCTTCAGCTCTGCACCCACTCCACCTTCCACAGGATCCCTGGACCACCAGTTTTGGGAATTGTCACCTCCTGTCCCCACCCTGAGGGAGAGTTTGGGGCAATCCAGAGCATCCAGATCATGGAATTGTGGAATGGTTTGGGTGGGAAGGGACTTTCAGGGATCTTTAATTCCAACCTTCTGCCACGGGCAGGGACACGTTCCACCATCCCAGGTTGCTCCAAGCCTCATCCAACCTGGCCTTGGACACTTCCAGGGATCCAGGGGCAACCACAGCTTCTCTGGGAATCCCATTCCAGCTCCTCACCCAGCCTCACAGGGAGGAATTCCTTCCCAATATCCCAAATTCCCTCTGTCAGCTTAAACCATTCCCCTAGTCCTGTCACTGCAGGCCCTTCTCCAAAGATTTCAGGCAAATCAAACTTTTCATGGGAAACAAAGGAAGCCAATCCATCAGCCACATCCCTTCCCTCCAGGATCCCACTGTCAGCATTCCCTTACTCCTGGGGGGCTGCATCCAACCCCGGAGAGGGAGCCTGAGTCCCTCCAGCCTGGAAAAGCCTCTGGAGTGGTGGCTCTGCCTAAACCAAATCCCACAGCCATGGAATTCACCTTGCTGGAGAAAAGCTGCACAGACAAAGGGATTGGGATAACTGGGGGATGGAACCAGGTGGACTTTAGGGTCCCTTCCCAACCCAACCCATTCCATAAGGATTCAGGAACACAACCCCTTCACCTCAGCAGGGAGACCCTTCCAAGGGAATTATCCAGGTTCCTTCCTGGGCCTCCTCTGGCCTCTGCACACCGGGATTCTCCGTGCCTTCCTCTCTTCCCAGGTTTTGTTATTCCCTGGGAGGATTGCTCAAGAACCAGGAGAGGCTCTCTGGGACTGAAATTGTATTTTCCATTCCCCAAATCCGGTGTTACTCAAGAGGATTTTGTGATCCGTGCCTGAATTCCTGCGGCTCCTGCTCCCAGGTGGGACCACAACAACATTTCCCAATTTCCCAGCTGGACACGGACACCTTTTGGAGAAGCCAAGCAAACAGAAATGAAGATTTTATATGAATTTAGAAACTATTCAGGGTTGTGTGAACATCAGGAGAGTCAGGAAAGAAAAATTCACTGTCACGGAAACAAATTATCCCCAAAAATCGCTCTCCAATCCTGAACAAGTCTTGTTCTCCAGCTTCATTCCTTAAGGTTGGATTTGCAACAGGCCAGGGGGGAAATGGAGAGGGAGCAACGTGTGAAATGATGGGATTAAAACATCAGCACTCAAAGATTTGGGCTGTGGAGACGCAGTGGAATAAATGGGATTGGATTTTATTCCCAGCGTGTGCAGCAAGCAGAAATCACGGAATGATGTGGGTTGGGATAGACCTTCAATATCATCCATTTCCATCATTTCCTTGATGGAAAAGTGGATTTATTTTTTTCCACTCCTCTTCTTCTTTAATTGTTGGGGGGTTTCAGAGTTGTTCCAAGCCTTTATATAACTTAAAAAATATTAAAAGACAACAGTCTCACGTTTCCATGGTGACAGAGACAGCGGGAATTCACGGGTTGTTGGCATCTCGTGTTTAATCAAGGTTTGAAAGTCAGAGAAATTTGCTTGGAGCTTCCTTGAAAAGCTCCAGGTAGAACAAAGGGAGGCCGTGTCCAGGAATAGAATCATGGAATGGTTTTGGGTCGGAAGGGACCTTGACCAAGTCCCCAGGTTCCACATCAACCCCTCAGAGATTTCCCCTGGAATTGTCCAAGGCCAGGCTGGACAGGGCTTGGAGCAACCTGGAGTAGTGGGAATTGTCCCTGCCCATGGCAGAGGGGTGGAACCCGATGAAATTCCCTTCCAACACAAACCATTCCGTGATTTAATGGTGGAATGGTTTTTCTCGGATCAGGATGCTTAGAGAAAAGGACAAAGATGCTCTTTTATTCTGTATAAATCNCGTGATTTAATGGTGGAATGGTTTTTCTCGGATCAGGATGCTTAGAGAAAAGGACAAAGATGCTCTTTTATTCTGTATAAATCAGGTTAAATTGCAAAAAAACACATACCCCCCCCAAAAAAAATTAAAATAAAATAAAAATTTCAAAACAAACAAACAAACAAACAAACAACAACAACAAAAAAAAACACACCAAAACTAACCAGCTCAAAACTAAATGTTTCCAAAACTAAACCTAAAGAGCAACAGGAGAAGGAGGAAAAAAACGAGAAAAACCCGAAAATTTCACTGACTCACCCCTTCCCAGCCTCCATCCCGCTCCATGCACGTCCCAAATGAGCTCAGAGGAGAAAACCTGACCGGTTTTGGGTCCTTCTGCTCCCAAAAAAAAA
>WEIU01016991.1:79342-92135 GCA_013389925.1 Aegithalos caudatus | reverse complement strand
TTTTTTTTTTTTGCTTCCCCTCCACTTTTCAACTCATCCAGGCTGGCTATTTTTAATTCCAGCCGCCAAGAAGTGTTTGAGGGATAAATGTGCTCCAGGTGCTGAGGGGAAGAAGTGGAGCGCTCCAGACCTCCCAGTGCCCTTGGGAATTCGTCGTTATCCCTGGAATTGCTCCCAGGGATCCCCAAATCCCATTTTTTGGGGGGTTTTTTAATAGTTTTCCACCTCCTGAAAGGATCACATTGTGCTGGTCTCAATTTCTTCATCCCTCGCTCTTTCCTTGGCCTTCACAGATCCAGGGATTTGGTTTGTTTCCTGCTCCTGCCCTTTAGACATTCCCACATCCAGCTCTGCCATCCTGACTTTTAGGGAATAAACCCACCAATCCCTTTTTTTTAGGGAGTTAAAAGCATCACTCTGAGTTTTGGGAAGCTGGATATCCCTATCTCCACATTCCCAAGAGGAAAATGGATCTTATTCCCAGGTTTTTTCAAGTCTTTCCCTACAGTAAACGAGAAGGAGTGGGAAGAGGCCAGTGGGGTCATTCCAAGACCAGGAACTGTCATTCCCACAGGGAAAGGTGTGGAAATTTCTGACTTTTAAGGAAGGTCTCATAAAACTTGGAGCAGATGAGGCCTGAAATGGAGTCTCAGAGGGAGAAGGTTTTGTTTGTTGGATTTTCCTGGGAGGTTTTCTTCCTGGCCGGAATGGGGCTTGGAAGTTGGGGGTCCTGGGTTGGAGCAGAGCTTTTGGAATGGTTTGGGTGGGAAGGGACTTTCAAAACCACCCGTGGGCAGGGATAACTTCCAAGATCCCAGGGGGCTCCAAGCCCGATCCAACCTGGCCTTGGACACTTCCAGGGATCCAGGGGCAGCCACAGATTATCTGGGAATTCCATGCCAGCCTCCCACCACCCTCTCAGGGCAGAATTCCTTCCCAATATCACATCTGGCCCTGCCCTCTGGCTGTGGGAAGCCATTCCCTGTGTCCTGTCCCTCCATCCCTTGTCCCAGGTCCCTCTCCAGCTCTCCTGGAGCCCCTTTAGCCCCTGGGAATATCTCCAAGGTTTCCATCCCATCTCCAGGTGAACACCCCCAACCCTCTTCCCATTTTCCTGGGATTTCATCTCCTGGGCTGACTCCCTTCACCCACACTGTCCCTTTATTCTTCACCACCAAAAAGCACAGAGAAATCCATGGATTAAAGCACAGCTCCTTGTTATGGCATTTTCCCTAGGGAAAAGCCACACGCCCGATCCGTTGGCGCCGGGGCCGGATTCCGGCGGATTCCGGCGGATTCTGGGCCGGCTCTTCCCAAGGTGCTGACATTTCCCTGTCTGCCTCGTTGAGGTTTTTTTTTTTATTGATCTTCCCTTTCCCTGCTCCGTGCCCTCCGTGCCGGAATGGAAATGACTCCCGACGGATATGCGTGTTCGGGAAAGCCGTTGGAAAAATGTTACTTTGGGAAGCGCCGCCACGAAATTACGTTGGGTTTTTTTTTTTTATTTAATTGATTTTCCTCATGCACTTCACACCTGGCTGGGAGGGGTCATGGAAAAACATGGAAAGGTGCAATTATGGGATGGAAATGGGGTGGTTTCCTTTTCTGGAAGAGGAGGATGGACAGTGAGGTGCCTTGGAATAACGCGGGAATTTCGGTTGGTTTGGGATTTCAACCCGCCCTCGGTCCGGGGTGTTGGGACACCTCAAATCATGGAATCATGGGATGGTTTGGGTTGGATGAGGATGGAAAGGTCACACAATTCCAGCCCCTTGCCATGGGAAGGGGTAATTTCCACTATCCCAGGTTGCTCCATCCTGGCCTTGGACACTTCCAGGGATGGGGCAGCCACAGCTTTTCTGGGAATTCCATCCCAGGGCCTCACCACACTCCCAGAGAGGAATTTCTTCCCAATATCCCACCTAACCCTGCCCTCTTGCCTCCATTCCACATTATCCTATCATTCCATGCCTTTTTCCAAAACTCTTTCCCAGCTTTTTTTGGGACCTCTTTGGGAAAATGCTGCTCCGCGAAGAGCCCGTTTTCCTTCTTTTCCATATTCCAGCGATATTTTTGATCTTTTTGGAGCCAGTTTTAAAATTCCTCACTTTCAGGGACGCAGCCCAAGCTGCCCCAAGCATGGACACAGGGATTTGGTGGATCTAGGGGTGCATCCTCAATTTTATTGGGAATTAAGCTGCCTCTTAGAGGTTTTCTGGATCCATTTTTGGGCCTGGACTTGGATTTCTGGATGCTTCCTAAGGTTCTTTGCTCCCTTTAACCCAAAGGGTGCATCCATGGATCCATGTCCTCTCAAAGACAGGGAAAGGAGGAATCCCATGGAGCCCTTTCCCAGCTGGGCTGCTTGGAAAAAAAAAAAGGAATAACAGAACAAAAATCCTGGGCTGGATTTAATGTAGTCAGGAATATTTGTGTATAATTAGGAAAAGGGGAAAAAACATTAGGAAAAGGGGGAAAATTCCTTTTGGAAGAAGAGGAATTGAGGGATTTGTGCTCACGGATCTCTGACCAGTTCAGTGGGCTCTGGGTGAGATGGGAGGGGATTTTCTTCCACTTCCCAGAAAAATTAGTGGGATTTGGGTCGGAGGTTGAGGCTGCTGGACTCGGAATCGTCCACAGGGCAGGAATTCTTCTTAATCATGGAGTCATGGAATGGGTTGGATTAAAAAACCATCTCATTCCAACTCCTGCCATGGGCAGGGACACCTTCCCCTATCCCAGGTTGCTCCAAACCCTGTCCAGCCTGGCCTTGGACACTTCCAGGGATGGAGCAGCCATGGAATTCTCTGGGAATTGCATTCCAACCCCTCGCCATCCTCACTGTAATGAATTTCTTCCTTAAATCCAGTCTAAATGGATCAGGAATCCTGCTGGGTTGGAGGTCTTGGATGGCTGGTTCCCGTGGGGATGGTGCCAGGACGGGAGCGGCTTCCCTTGGGATTGGTGTGTCCCTAATTAAGTGTGTCTGGATTAAATGGAGCAGTCGGGCAACAAAAACACGGAAAAGCCTCTTTATTTTCCATTAATTCCACATTAAATTGATTTTCATTGCAACCTCTGCTTCTCCCAAGGAGCTGAGACCGTTCCCTTCCCTATTCCCACCTTCCGCGCCATTTCCGGGAGACGCCGTCGGATCTGTCAGAGCTGCCAGGAAGGAGAAAATTCCAAACTGATCCAACCTTTTTGGGAGCCTTTTTCTTTTTCCCCTTCTTCCCCTGCCTCCTCTCCATCTCCTGAATGTCACCTTGAGGAGTCCATACTGTTCCATGTTGGGATTTTCTGTTTGGAAGTGGGTGCTGCTCCCCCTCCCCCCAAAAAAAAAAATCCCATAGTGATCCAGAGACAGATCCCAGACATCTTCTGTCTGGGAATTTTCTGTTTTAACAGGAAGTTCCTGAGTTGTTTTTGTTGGTTTTTTTTTTATAATTGAGGAAAATCCTGTGCCCAGAATTCTCCAAACCCCGATAAGTCAGTCTGGAATAATTCCTGTTCTGTCACACTCCAGCTCACCTGAACAATTCCTTCTTTTTTCCTCGGCTGGGAGGGGCACAGAAAGGGATTTTTTTTATCAGGACGGAAGTGGGAATAAGATCAAAGAATGGGTTGGGTTGGAAATAATTGAAAATAATTGAAAATAATTGAAAATAAATAATTCCCAACCCCCTTCCATGGGCAGGGACACATTCCACTATCCCAGGTTGATCCAAGCCCCATCCAGGCTGGCCTTGGACACTTCCAGAGATGGGGCAGCCACAGCTTTTCTGGGAATTTTATCCCAGCCCCTCACCACCCTCATTGTAATGCTCGGAGCACAGAACGAGGCTGGGAAAGAATTTTGTGGGAAAACCCTTGGGAATAACACAGGGAGGAAAACAGGTTTTAATTTATCATCTCCAGAGTCCCCCAAAGTGTTTTTTGGGAAGCTCCAAACAGGAAACAAACACAAACCCTCGGGAAAAGCCAAGCTGGGTATACAGGAGGAGCAGGTTTGGCAGCAGATCCTGATGCTTTTCCAGGTAGGAAAATCCCGATCCAGACTTTTAAGCCACAGGTCGGATTTGCTTCATTCCATGTGTTCTTCCTGGGGTGTTGCCTCAGCCTTATCAGCTCATTAAGGGCCTTATCAGCTCATTAAGGGCCTTATCAACCCACGGAGGGGGTCTGTGGCCTTTGGAATTCTGACATCCTTTGGAAAAATCGGGACACTCCTGGCACGCACAAATATCTTCCCTTAGGGTTTTTAACTATGGAAAAAAAGTGGCTTTTTGTTGGGGGGATAATTTTGTGGGAACACCTGGATCAGGGAAGTGACATTCCCACTGTGCTGAGGAAACTCAGATCCCGGGAATGGTTTTGGGCCCTTCATGACAAGAAGGATGTTGAGGGGCTGTGGCGTGTCCAGGGATGGGAATGGATTTGGGGAAAAAGTCTGGAACACCAGGAGCAGCTGGAGGCATCTAATCCTGCAGAAAACGAGGCTTTTTTAGGGAAAAATAGGCTGAGCTTAAGAGTTGTCCCTCCTTGTGTCAAATCCCACTAAAAAGCCAGGAATTCCAATTCATTCTTTATTCCCTTTTCCTCCAACGGAACACGGAAAACTCCCAAATTTGGAAATCTGGGAGCCTGGGGCAGAGTATTGGGTGTTTCAGTGTCGTGAACGGTTTTCCTGCGGTTGGTTTTGTTCCGGAGAACCTGGAAAAAGGGAATTTCAGAGGGTACAAACCTGCCTGCGGGAGCAATTGAAGCTCACGGGTGACTCACGGATCTCCCTCCACCCACATTCCCTGATCCAAGCGTCTCGCTGCTCTTTTCCCGATTCTTGTCAGGTTTTCCTGGGTGGCAGGAATCATTTCACCCTCAGGAATGCTCTGAGGAGATCTTGGAGCTTCTTCCAGTGCTTAAAGGAGCTCCAGGAAAGCTGGGGAGGGATTTGGGATAAGGGATGAAGGGAGAGGACACGGGGAATAGCTTCCCTCTGCTTGGATGGGATATTGGGAAGGAATTCTTCACTTTGAGGGACTGGGAGGGAATTCCCAGTGAAATGTGGCTGCCCTATCCCTGGAAGAGTCTAAGGCCAGGTTGGAGGGGGCTTGGAGCAACCTGGGATGGGGGAAAGTGGTTGGAACGGAATGGGCTTCGATCCAATCCCTTCCAAACCATTCCATGACTTTGGGAACTTAAATGGAAGAACTTAAAGCTCCGTGGAATTTTGAACTCGGGCAGGATTTAGAGCGGGAATGGAAAGGCACAAACGTCCGAGGGGTCTACAAAAACCTGGAAAACTCTGCCAAAAGCAGGGATTGGGAAGGAAAAGATAGGAGGGGAATGAGGGATAAATTACTTGGGACTTGTGTAGGTGAAAAGTGGAATTGTGGAATTGTTTAGGTTGGAAAGGAGCTTTGGAGTTGAGCCCCAGCACTTCCAAGGCCACCACTGACCACGTCCCCAAGTGCCACATCCACAGGGATTTTTGGATCCCTCCTGGACAGCCCTTTCCAGGAGGAATTCTCCCAAAAATACCCCACCTAAACCTTTCCTGATGTCACTTGAGGCCACTTGAATCCCGTCCCTCGTTCCCTTGGGAGAAAATCCCGACCCTCACCCGGCTCCAACCTCGGAGCAGAAACGTGGCGGGGGTGGAAAAAAAAAAACCCCAATAACTGTGGAATTAATCCAAAGGGACAGAAACTTGGGAGAGGAAAACTGGATGTGAAGGAGGCCGAGGATGCTCCGGGCTACGCGTGGAAGTTGCGTGCATGGAGAGGGAGGTGGAGGATCTTTGATTGTGATCAGGAATGAAGGGCAGGCTCGGGAAAAAAAAAACAGGGAAGTTTGGAATGCTGGTGAGGAAAACACGGCCGGGTGCTTCAGTTCCCAAGTGGCAGCCGAGTCCCTAAATCCCTGTTTGTGAAGAATGGAAAAATATTCCAGCCAAATTTAAATCCTGGGGGAATAAAGGGAGATTTGGTGTCGCCTCTGTGGGTTTTTTTAGAAGTTGTTGTTCCTGGAAAGTCATGGAATTAAGGAAGCCTTCGAGGTATTTGGGGTAGGAAGGGCAGGGATAAATCAGTTTATGGATTTGCTTGAAAATGTGGGAATTAGAGTGGACCAGACAGGCTTTTTAAGGAAGAATCTTGTTTGGAGCTTCTTGGAATAGCTGGGTAATATTTTCTGTAGTCCGATAAATGCGTAAAAATCCCTTTTTTTTTTTTAATCAGGAAAATTTTCAGCGGGAATTGCTGGAGCAGGAAGGGTCAAATCACCAAAAAAAAAACATCCTGTGATTTGAGGATCTTGTACCTCACACTTGGACTCCTTCATAGAACTGAGAATTCCAAAGGAAAGCTCAGGATTGGGAAAGGTTCTGTCGCTCATCCCGAACATTTGAGGGATGAGGGAACAGGCAGGATGTGACCTCGTAAAGGTGGTCTGAGGATGCCCCAGAGCAGATTTTTTTGGGATCCTTCTCCATGAATTCGTATTTTCGACAAAATTTGCCTGGGAATGTTTTGTATCCCAACTTTTCCCTGCGAGATAACGAAGGAATGGCAGCGGGAGCGATGGGAGCGGGATGGCAGAAAAATGGGGGGAAAAACAAAAGGACAAAAAAAAAATTGTGGCTGTAGCAGGAGCTCCACACTTGGAGAAATTCCAAGTAGAACTTGGGCATGAGGAAAACATTCGGGAAGATGCTGATGGAGCCGGCTGGGGGTTGGGATCTGCTCCCACGGAACCAGGGACAGGACGAGAGGAAACTCAAGCCATGCCAGGGGAGGTTTAGGCTGGATTTTGGGAAAATTCCTCCTGGAAAGGGCTTGGCACAGAGGGACTCTGGAATATTTTTGGCTGGGAATGATAAGGAGGCCTTAACACAGAATCCATTTGAGGCAGGATCCGTTTGATGCAGGAGATCAGAAGAAGTCCAGTTGAAAATCCAAGGATGCAGAAATAGGAATGACAAAAGGGTGTGGAATCTCTCCTTGTCTTTTAAATCTTTTAAATCAGCTCCAGTTGAGCTTCCAAGCCTTTAATCCACCAAAACATATTTCCAAGGAATGCTTTTTTTCTCCCCTATTCCTCGACTTAAACAGGAACCCGCCCTGTGTATTCCACTTACTCCTTTCCCAGTTTTAGGTTTTTTACTCCCAAATTTCCTTTCATCCCTTAAAAAAGCCTTAAACAGCTCCAAAGGGCGAAAACATTCGGAGCAGATTTGGTTTTTTTTTTTTCCCCACATCTGACTCAGGAACTCTTCTGTCAGCTGGAGGAGGAAGAATAATTGAAAAAATATTCAAACCCTCCACGAGCAGTGCTCCGAGAACATTTCCGATGCGGCCGGAATAAGATTTGGGATTGGGAGCTCTCTGGGTATTGATTTGTCGCTTCAGTTTGTTGGTTGTTCAAGGAGGCAGGAAAAGGTTTTATAAAAAGATTCCTGAGCACACCCAGCCATGGCAGGACCATCACGGAGTTGCTTTGGCTCTTCGTGGTTAATTTGATTCCTATTTAAAGCCAGCAGGGATTTATTTTGTCGCGTTTCCCAAAGGAGAGAAAAAAAGGGAGGAGTGGGCGGATCTCATCGGGACCTCCTCCTTTCCCCCCCACCTCAAATCTGAGCTTTTTTACCCTAAATTTTTTGTCTCGCCCTCGCCTGGGTGCAAGTGACATTTGTCAGCCTGAGGAGAGAAAATTATGAACGTGCTAAAAAAAATAAAGAACAAACCCAAAATCTCGATGTTTAAGGAATTTTCCTGCTCTCCTCGTCATCTTTCCCTCATTTTTATCTGCACTTTTCAACCGTGCAGAGCTTCCAAGGGCACGGGTCACTGATTCTGTGATTGGCAGATGAGATTCCCTCCGGCTCCGACGTCGCTCCGAGGAATCCGTGTCCGGACAAGCGGAATTGAGCCGGGTGGGCACCGCTGGGTGAAGAACTTGTGGGGTTGGAAACGCCCTGGGAGCGTGGCAGTGTCTGGCAATTCCTATTCCTCCCTGGGAATTGATTGCCCAGGCAGTTGAAAGAGTTTTTTTTCCTCGGGGTTGGAGTTGAGGTCGGACTCCCGGGATCTGTCTCTGTGGGCTTGGAATGCTGCACCGTCCAGGAATATTTTCCTCGGTTTCTGAGCAGGGATCCTGGGTGGTTCTTGATGGGTTTCTGCTGGAATGTTTGGGTTTAAAGGGTCCCAGTTGGAAAGGCCTTGAGGGTTGGGATTGATTTTCCTTCCCCTCAAAGCATTGGATTGTGTTGGAACAGGCTGGGAGAGCTGGAAATGTCCAGCCTGGAGAAGGGAATGATCCAGGGAGACCTCAGAGCCCCTTCCAGTGCCTAACGGGGCTCCAGGAGAGCTGGAAAGGGAATTTGGACAAGGGATGGAGGGACAGGACACAGGGAATGGCTTCCCACTGCCAGAGGGCAGGGTTAGATGGGATATTGGGAAGGAATTCTGCCCTGGGAGAGTGGTGAGGGGCTGGCATGGAATTCCCAGTGAAATCTGTGGCTGCCCCTGGATCCCTGGAAGTGTCCAAAGCTAAAGGTTGGATGGGGCTTGGAGCAACCTGGGATCTTGGACATTGTCCATGGCAGGGAGTTGGAACTGGATGCTCTTGCAGGTCCTTTCCGACCCAAACCATTCTGGAATTTTGTCCTGCTGGTGCCACTTTGGGAGGAGGATTCTGCTGGATAAGGAGGCCAGCTCCCTCTCCCAACACCTCGTGGCCATTGTGTGGCCAAGATCCAGCCTGGCTTTGGGACCTTCTCCACGGACACTCGGCACGCTTGGAGAACACATCCCAGACTTTTGGACAAACGACTTTTTTGGATGGTTTGCGTTGGGAAGCATTCCTGGCAAACTCGCTCGGATGAATCCCCACTCCAGACAGGCTGAGCAGGCCCCAACAACCTCTCATCCATGCCCAAACAACCGCTGCCATCCCCCAAAACATTGGGATAAGTTCGTTTATCCCGGGAGGCAGCCGGTGGCTCCTCCAAGCGTCTGGGGGATGATTTCCCTAATTTTCCTGCCGCTCCAAGGGATTTAATCAGCCAGAAAATTGCAGGCCTGGATGATTCCCGCCTTATCTCCCGGCCTTGCTGCTCGGGGTTCAAGGGACCTGCTTGGCTTTGTCGTTTCGGGACGAGCTCCCAAATTTCTTTGAGGGCGGAATTAGTGGGATTAAAGGCTTTGGGCACACAGGCCCTGCTGGTTTGAGCAGCTTCTCCAGGAGCACAGACTTTGTTTCACTCAGGAAGCATTTTGGTTTCTTTGGATCTTTCCAGGTGGAGGAGCCTTTCCATGGAAAGCCCCCCCCGCCCCCCCCCGCCCCCCGTGACTCAGCCGCATCCAGGTGGAACCCTCGGGAATTGCGTTAAATCCGCCGAATTCCCCTGTCACCCGTGAAAATTCCATTACGTAGCATCCCTTTAACCTGGTTACCTGCTTTTCCTTCGGCCTTTCAAAGGGATCCCTGCGTTTTCCTCTGCCCTATTTTCCCTCGGCAGCTCCGTGGCGAGGGTGACACGGATAAAGAGGGAATTTTTCTGCTCTCCCACGGGGCCAGGATCCTGATTTGCTCAGGGAAGGCATCGCTGGGATAATCAAACCTTTCAGCTGCTTTGTTCCAGGCACCTATTATTGGGAAAGGAGGCTGCTGTGAACTCTCACAAAGGGCTGGGGAGGCTGGAATTCGAAGGGAAGCAGGTTCAGGAGGAGGGTTTGGTCACCTCACCCTTTTGGAGAGGGTGTGGGAGTTGGGATTTGGGTCGTTTGTTCTTCCTGGGAAATGAAAACAGATCCTAATTGCTACAAGTTCATGTTATTATGCCAAAATTGACAGGCAAACAATTCCCAAAGTCGTCATTCCAAAAATTACAATACAAAAAAAAAAAAAGAATCGTTTTCCCCGTGATAATTCCCCGTTTTCCCTGTTCACAGCTCCAAAGCTTCCAAGGTGTGGGTGATGAGTGGGCTGGATGAAACTCTTCCCATTTCTCTCTGTTTTCTTCTCCAGAGTGCTGGAGTTTGGCCTCCTGGTCCAAGAAACCTTTGGAAATGGCTCTCTAGGATATGGTGGGATTTTGGGGGCTGTCCCATGCAGGACTCGACAATCCTTGTGGAACAGCCCAGGTTATTCCATGATTTTGATTCCGTGTCTTTGAGAATCTTTCCGTGGTTCTCACCCTTTGTTTTGGGGTGCTAGGAGTTGGAAAAGCCTGGGAATGTGAGGAAGGAATAATTTTTACTCTTAAAATCAAATTATTGGCCCTAAAGCAGGAAATAATTCCATTTTGGATGGAGCGTGGGTGATGGAAATGGGATTTTTGCTGTGGAGTAGCCCCAGCACTGTCAGAATTCCTAAAAATGTTTTATTTTAAGGATCTTCTTCATGAGCACCCAAGACCACCCTGACTCCTGTTCCAGAATATTCTTCCTTGGGAGAACTGAGTTCCCGGCGCTCAAACCTCCCCAAACTGGTTTAAAACTCTGCCTTGAGCCCTAAAGACTGGGAAAATCCTTATTAAAATATTCCTTATGCAAAGTGGAGCTCCTGACTCGACTGGTGCCGCAGGTATTCCCTTGTTTTACAGCCTGATTATCCCACAACAGTTTCTCCTACGTTTTCAGCTCCCGTCTGCGGCTCCAACCACAAATCCCAAAGTTTTGAGTCAGCTCCTCATCCCAGCTGCCTCCGGAGCGCTTCTCTCCCACACGCACCCGGCTCCTCTTCCCTTGGCTTTCCCACTTGCCAGCCCAGCAATCATTCCCTGCTCCGGTGGTGGAAAAATAGGGATTAATCATCCTGACAGCTCCGTGATGACTTCCAGGGCACCTGATTTAAATGGGATGAGACAAAATCTTATTTATCGTGTCTGCCTTCTCCAGTCACCTGCTCTTCCTCCTTTCCTTTGCTGTTTGTTTAAGACAGACTTGGATCTGTTGGAGCAAATCCAGGAGATGCTCCAGGGGCTGGAGAGAGGCTGGGAGGGCTGGGAATGTCCAGCCTGGAGAAGAAAAGGCTCCAAGGAGACAATAGAGCCCCTTTCCAGTGCCTAAAAGGCCTCCAAAGAGGGATTTTGGACAAGGGATGAAGGGAGAAGACACTGGGAATGGCTTCCCACTGCCAAAGGGATGGACGGGATACTGGGAAGGAATTTCTGGCTGTGAGGGTGGTGAGGCCTAAAATGGAATTCCAGACAAATCTTTGGCCAACCCATCCCTAGAAGTTTCCAAGGTCAAGCTGGAGCAACCTGGGATAGTGGGAGTTGTCCCTGCCCATGGCAGGGAGTGGGACTGGATGATCCTGAAGGTCCCTTCCCACCCAAACCATTCCATGAATTTTTTTTCTCTGGAGGTAGCTGGCTGAGCCGTGCTCCAGACAGACTTTAAAAATCCCAACCAATTATTCCATTTTCTTCAGCTCCTCATTATTCCCAGGGGCTCCATCTCCCCGAATACCTTGTTCTTCCTTATTTTTTGGGAATTTTGAAAGGGTTTTTTCCTTCTCCTCATCTTTCCCCTTCCAAGGCCTTCAACCAGAACGTTCTACTCACACCTTGGTTCTTCTCCTGCCAGTGGAATACGTGGCCGCTAAACCAGGATTTTCCCAGCTATCCCAGCCTTTTTAACAGGCCTGGAAGGTCTGAGAAATTTATGGAGAAACCTTGTGGGATTTGCCGGAAAATTTGCCCCCTCCTGCCTTTATTCCTCACGTTTTCCTTCTGCTCCATTTCTCCTCGCTTGCTTTTTTCACACCTTCCGCGTCCTCCTTCACGGCTCCGGCAGAAACTCCTTCATCCCCGCGAGGGGAGACTCGGAATTCTGTCAGGAAAGCTGCAGAAACACAAAAATATCCCTTCTGGCTGCTTATCACGGAGCTCCTGGAGTCCGGTGGAGCTGCAGGGATGTGTGAACTCCATCCACAGGTTTTTTCACGGAGTTGCTCCTCATTTTTATGTGCCAGGACCTCTTGTCCTCTTCCCTTGGGATCAACCTTTGAGTTTCCTCCTCCTCCTCCTGTTGTTGTTTTTTGGTCATTCCCTGTTGGAATTGTCTGGTATCAGGTGCCTGAATATCTCTCTTAGAATGGTGGAATTGCTGAGGTTGGGAAAGATTTCCATGCTCAAGGAGTCCAACCATTCCTTTGGCATTTCCAAGGCCACCACTACCAAAGCGCCACATCCACAGGGATTTTAAATCCCTCCAGGGATGGGGACACCACCTCGGGGCTGGGATTGGACCTCCTGAATATTCCCAAAAATCCAACCTAAACCTCCCCTGGCACAGCCTGAGGCTGTTTCCTCTCATCCTTTTTCCCTGGGAGCAGATCCCAACCCCCACCTGTCTCCAACATCCCGTCAGCATCTTCCCAACTGTTTTCCTCGTGCCCAAGCTCTGCCGTTCCCTTGGAATTTCTCCAACTGTCGAGCTCTTGCTACAGTCACACTTTTTTTGTCTTTTTTTCTCCTTTTTTTTTTTTTTTTTTTTTTTTTTCCCTCCCATTCTCCTGTCCTCCCACTCCCATCGCTCCTGCTGCCATTCCTTCAGTATCTCGCAGGGAAAAGATGTTTTCATACTCCGGGATCTCGTGGAGCCTTTGATGCTCGGATATGCAAAATTTATTTGCATCTCCTTTGTGCTGCTGGTACCTTGCTGCGTCTTTCAGGTGCTGGATTGTTGATCCAGCTCCGCTGTATCCCGGTGGGAATTAACCCTCATGCTGGGAGACTACTGGTAGCTGTTAATTCCATGGGAAAAAAAAAAAAAAAAAAAAAAAA
>WEIU01016991.1:58049-75861 GCA_013389925.1 Aegithalos caudatus | reverse complement strand
TTTTCTTTCCTGACTCTCCTGATGTTCACACAACCCTGAATAGTTTCTAAATTCATATAAAATCTTCATTTCTGTTTGCTTGGCTTCTCCAAAAGGTGTCCGTGTCCAGCTGGGAAATTGGGAATTGCTGTTGTGGTCCCACCTGGGAGCAGGAGCCGCAGGAATTCAGGCACGGATCACAAAATCCTCTTGAGTAACACCAGATTTGGGGAATGGACAATATAATTTCAGTCCTGGAGAGCCTGTACGGGAGTCCTCTCCTGCTTCTTGAGCAATCCTCCCAGGGAATAACAAAACCTGGGAGGAGAGGAAGGCACGGAGAATCCCGGTGTGCAGAGGCCAGAGGAGGCCCAGGAAGGAACCCGGATAATTCCCTTGAAAGGGTCTCCCTGCTGAGGTGAAGGGGTTGTGTTCCTGAATCCTTATGGAATGGGTTGGGTTGGGAAGGGACCCTAAAGTCCACCTGGTTCCATCCCCCAGTTATCCCAATCCCTTTGTCTGTGCAGCTTTTCTCCAGCAAGGTGAATTCCATTGCTGTGGGATTTGGTTTAGGCAAAGCCACCACTCCAGAGGCTTTTCCAGGCTGGAGGGACTCAGGCTCCCTCTCCAGGGTTGGATGCAGCCCCCCAGGAGTAAGGGGATGCTGACAGTGGGATCCTGGAGGGAAGGGATGTGGCTGATGGATTGGCTTCCTTTGTTTCCCATGAAAATTTTGATTTGCCTGAAATCTTTGGAAGAGAGGCTGGAGGAACAGGACAAGGGGAATGATTTAAGCTGACAGAGGGAATTTGGGATATTGGGAAGGAATTCCTCCCTGTGAGGCTGGTGAGGGGTTGGAATGGGATTCCCAGAGAAGCTGTGGCTGTCCCATCCCTGGAAGTGTCCAAGGCCAGGTTGGATGAGGCTTGGAGCAACTTTGGATGGTGGAGCAAGGTTGGAATGAGATGATCTTGAAGGTCTTTTACAACCCACAGCATTCCACGATTCCATTTTAAATTGTAGCAGCAGCGTTTTTCCAAGGGCTCCTCTTGGACTTGGTACCGTTCTGAAGGAATTTAATTCCAATCTGATTCTAATTTATAGGAATTTTAATTAGTGGAGGGGGGAAAATCCCAGTGACATCTCCTGTTGAAGGATGACGATGCCAAACTTCCTCTTAACCAAAAGATTGCTGCTGTTCCTGCTGGGCATGGAATTATTTTTGTTGGGAAAGACCTCCAAGGTCATAAATCCCAACTATTAACAGCACAGATCCATCCTCTCAGCTGGAAAGGTCAGCAGGAATTTTTTTAGGTGATATTTAAGGTGAGCAAACAAACGGAGATTTGGTTGGAAGGACAAGAATCCTGCTCTGGGTTTCCTGAGCTTTTCCCGAACCTCCAGGATTCCAGGTGGCCCCTGAAAGGAAGGAGCTGCCATTATGCAGTGTTTTAATGGATTATCAGGGATCATTAAAACCACTCTGCAGCAGCTTTAATCATCCCTGATGTTCCTCTGCTGCCGGAGACACGGCAGCTGCGTCCTAAAAATCTGGCGGAGCGAGGGCTCTCCTGATGGATTGGGAATTTCTCTCCGTGCCTGGTGGATTTTTGCACACACAGGCCTTGGTGGATCGTGGTGCTTGGTCCAGTCTGGCAGGCTTGGAGCAAGCCATGGAATGGTGGAATGGTGGAATGATGGAATCATGGAATGGTTTGGGTTGGGAGGGATCTTAAGGATCATCCAGTCCCACCCCTCTGCCATGGGCAGGGATGTCTCCCATTATCCCAGGTTGCTCCAAGCCCAGTCCAACCTGGCCTTGGACACTTGCAATTTTTCCTGGAATTCTATTCAAGCACCTCACCACCCTCACGGGGTGGAATTCCTTCCCAAGTATCCCATGTAAACCCACTCCTTGTTCATTTAAAGCCCCCTTGTCCTGGCATTCCCAACCCTTAGGTCTGGGAACCTGCCTCAGCATTTTCCAGGGATGGAAACGACTTCCCCCAACCTCCTTTTGGTGAGGTCCAGGTCCAAATCGAAACTTTAATTTTATTAAATGGAATTAGCAGAGCAAAGCCCTAATTAAGAAGGGTTTAACAATAATCTCTCGGAATGAGCAAAGCCGTGGTATCCTGCCTGTGGACTAGGCCGCGCTCCACTCCCTGGGTTTTGGGGTTTTTTGTTTGGGAATGTTTTGTAATATGGCTTTTGTAACACAGTTCTGTGGCTCTTTCTGGCTAAGAATTTATTTACAAATCCATCCCTCCCAAGGGATGACCGGGAAAAGGGGTCATGGAGCGTGGTGGAGTCACCACCCTTGGCCTTTTGGTTTAACGGATCCCAAATATTCCATTCTGACTCCTTGGAGTCAAAATGGAATTTTTCTTCCCAAGTTGTTTATTTTTTTTTTGGTGCAGGTGAAGCAAATCGTGTTTTGCCAAACTAAAATTCCCACCTTTGCCCGGAATAACTCCGGGAAGCGGCCAGGGAATTTTAAAAAGCAGTGTGACAAGATATGATTGTTGTAGAGGGAATGGGCTCCTGGCTGGAAATCCATGGATGTCAACTTTAACATTTTCACTGTTCTTCCTACGCTTTCCTGGAATCCACCAGGCGAGTGGGTTTTCCTGCCCTGTCAACCTTCAGGGATGAATATTCCTTTTATTATTCCTCCTTTCTCTCCCTGTGATGTATGAGCCATGGGATGATGTCACGGGAGCCGGAATATGGCCAGGGAACAAATAAATGTTGTGAGGACTGGGACTGAGGTGGGTGTTTTCCCGGGAAGGCTCAAAGCACTGGAAAAATGCCAGCAGCCTCCCTTCCTGGGAGTGAGGCTGCTCTTGTGGGGTTGGGAATTCTGGGAGAGCTCAGCCTCTTGCAGGGTTGGGAATTCCAGAGGAGCTCAACCACTTGTGAGATTGGGATTTCTGGGAGAGCTCTATTTCTTGTAGGGTTGGGAATTCCAGGAGAGCTCAGCTTCTAATGGGGTTGGGAATTCCAGGAGACCTCAGCCTCTTGTGGGATTGGGAATTCTGGGAGAGCTCAGCCTCTTGCAGGGTTGGGAATTCCAGAGGAGCTCAACCACTTGTGAGATTGGGATTTCTGGGAGAGCTCTATTTCTTGTAGGGTTGGGAATTCAGGAGGAGCTCAGCCCCTTGAGGGATTGGGAATTCTGGAGAAGCTCAGCCTCTTGTGGGTTTGGGAATTCTGGAAGAGCTCAATTTCTTGCAGGGTGAGAATTCTGGGAGAGCTCTGATCCCCCTTTTCTCTGGGATGAGCCCCACAGCTCCCTCAGAGGCTCCTTGGAAATCCCTTCCCAGCCAAGGGAAAGAAGTCAGGAAGTGCCTCAGCCTTTCACTCATCCTTTGTCCCTTTTCCCTGCCCATCCCACAAAGGATAGAGATTCCCCTCTGCCCCATTTTCCATGGATCCATGGGAATGTCTTCCATTGTCTTTTAGCTGCAACAACCCAGATTAATTCCAGTTGGGATTTGCGCCTTTTCCCATTTTCTCCCTGACCAACCTCCCACCACCCTTGTCCTGAGTTCCTATCCTCCTTCCAGAAGCCACAAATTCCCTGTTTTCCATTAATTCCAAGCTGGAAATCCTTTTTCCATGAGGAATATTCCCTAAAATCCAACCTAAACCTTCCCTGGCAGGGAAGGCCATTTCCTTGAGGCCGTTTCCTCTCAGCCTGTCTCTTGTTTCCTGGGACCAGATCCCGACCTGCATCCACCCTGGGATCCTTTTGATCCAGTTTTTCTCCAGGATGAGCCTCTCCATCTCCCTCAGCCTCTCCTGGTTCTCCAGACCCTTCCCAGCTCCATTCCCATCTCCATCCCTCCAGGCTGCTCTTCCAACGTGATTGACATATTCCCAATTAGCATCCAATTCCTTTTTTAGGCCCAATTCTCCCTCAGAATTCCAGTCCAACGCTTTGGTCGGAAGTTCTGACAAGCAGGAAGCGCTAATCCATGAGATCTCCATGGACACGTTGTCCTAGGCATGCAGGAACGGGAAAGAGACCAAAANAAAAAAAAAAAAAAAAAAAAAAAAAAAAAAAAAAAAAAAAATATTCCTTTTCCAGAAGGACTAACGTGAATCACTTTGTGTTTCTCCGTGAGTAATCCCGCAAATCCGTGGCGCCCGGCAGGAATTCTGCCACATCCCACCCCATCCGTGCTTCCACGGAGTAGCATCTCCCAGCTGGGTGAGCCGGAGTTGAAGACAAAATTTAGAACAAGTGATAAAAGTTCCTCGTGGGCTTCCTAAAAATACAACGCCCTCTTGTCGTTGGCATCACAGTTTTCCCTGGGAGCCAACGGGAACATTTTTCTCCCGGAGGAAAACGGGGAATTTGTCATCCGCAAGCTGTCGCGGCTCCCGTGACCTGCTGGCTCGGGAGGAATCCTTGGGAATTTGGTTTTGTGGTCCCAAAAGTGAGGAGGAGTGGGTTGGGTTTTGAGGGTCGGTGTTTGGAGCTGGGGCATCTTCCAGGTCTTTTCCAACCCGAATTATTCTGAGGATGATGGGGCAGGGCACAGGGAATGGGTTCAAATCTTGGAAGATGGGAGGCTGGGAAGGAATTTCCACCCTGTGAGGCTCTGGAATGGAATTTCCAGAGAAGCTGTGGATGCCCCTGGATCCCTGGAAGTGTCCAAGGCCAGCTTGGAGCAACCTGGGATAGTGGAAGGTGTCCCTGCCCATGGCAGGGGTGGTGGAATTCCATGATCTTGAAGGTCCCTTCCAACGCAAACCATTCCATGATTTTATTGTGATTCCATGCTTTCAGTGTCTCCAGTTGTAAAAGCAAAACTCTCCTTATTTGTGGAAACCTTTTCATCCCTGGTGGCTCCTGGTGCCAATATTTGGAATTTTATGGAATGAATCTGGGTAGAACTTGAATCTCAGCACGGGGAAGCATCACCGAGGTCCTCTTCTCCCAGCCCTTTTCCATCGGAATTCAACCTTGGAAAATCATTTTTAAAAGCCAAAATCTACCCCAGAGAAGAGATTTTTTCCAGGATTTCTTTGTCCTGAGGTCAATCCTTCAAACTCGCAGAGATGGAAGGAGAAAGGAATCCTCCAGAAAAACTTGGAAGAGCTCTCGGATGGATTAGGTCTCATCCCTGGCTTTGCTAAACCCTTCTGTAGGCTGGGCTTAGTCCCGTGGTTTTAAGGAATAAATCCCATTTTTGGATATTTACTGGGTGTTATTTCTGTGGCACTTGATGGTGCTAGTGGAAAGGGATGGGATGGGATGAAACAGATTCCCTAACCTAATGATCCACATATCCCAGATTCTGGATGAAATTTACAGACCTCATGGGAGCTTGAAATCTGGTCTCAGGTTTTCCTAACTCCATGAATTTCCTAAATTTCCTAATCCAGGTTTTGTCGTTCTACACCTGTTACAGGTGTCCCATGTGGCACAACAATTCCCATGTAACATGGGAATTCCTGGGATCTGGACTTGGTTGATCTCGTAGCTCCCTTCCAGCCCAGGATATTCCATGATTCCATGATTCCCTGCCATATCCATTATCCCTATTGCCAGTGACTTAATCTGGTACCAGTCCGGGTGCAGCATTTGGTCTGGAAATTCCTGGAATCATGGAATCACGACTGGAAAAGCCCTCCACGGAGCCCAACCTTTAACCCAGCACTGCCAAGCCCACACTGAACCACATCCCTGCATCTCAAATGTCACAGAGCATCTCCTCTTGGATCAGGGGTTGGTTTTTGGGAGGCGCCACCTTCCATCCTTCATTCCTGGCCTAAAAAGATGGAAAAGCTGGTGATGAAGGATCAAAAGGTGTGGAGGTTTTCCTGGGAGAGCAGGTTTTGGGTCTTGTTCCGTTATTTTGGTGAGATTTTTGGGAAAATACTGCATTGGTTGGAATTTTGAGATGCTTAAAAGCCGATATTTGTCCCAAATTCTTGTTTTGTCCCAAATATGAGCTTTGGATGTGGATTTGGTTCCGAGGCCAAGCAAAATTCCTTTGAATCCCTTTTTTTTTTTTTTTTCCTTTTGGCCTGCATCACAATGATGGCACCTCAGGGTGTTCAGGCTCAGCTGGGAAGCTCCAAGCAGGAAAACACAAGGAATTTGGAGTCACCAGCCTGGTTCTGGTGGAGTTGGGATCAGAGCCCGTTGTGGTGCTTTAATTCCCCCTCCCTGGGCATCTCCATGTTTAAACAAAGGTCGGAATTAATTCCTCTCAAAATAAAGAGGTGATGCCGTAACTTTATCCCTGATGTTCCCAAGATCCCACTCTCCCTTTATCCAGCCTGTACTTCCCAGCTGACGGACAAACAAGCCCATCCCGACCTTTTCAATTCGTCAGTGGTGATGATTAACGGAGACCAGGAATGGGAGGGAGGAGACAAAAGGCCCTCCTGAATATTTGATTCCTCATCCTCTCAACATTTCAGTTGTTCCAGGTGAAAGGTTAAATGGGAATGGGGAAAAAAAACCCAAAAACTACGGGAATTTGGGCTGAGGTTCTGTGGAAAAGTTAAAATTTGAGGCTCCGCTCTCACTTGAGGGCTCGGAATTTATCCCAAGTCTGGGCTGGAGAAGTGAGAGTTTAAAGTTTGGGATTGCCTCACCCCCTTGGAATGGCTCATCCTGGGATGTGGCGGGCAGAACAAGGCGGGCATTGAGGGAGTGGGTGCTCGGCCAGATGTTTTCAGGGAGCTTCACAATGGTCCTTTCATTTCCTGGGCCTGAATTCCGACCGGAATCCGGGGCGAGGAGGGAGGATCGTGGTGGTTGATGGAGCTGCTGGGTGGGAGGCTCCTCATGGGAGTGAAAAATCCCAGGATGAAAAAGGCGCCTCTGAACTGTTGGGAATTCTGTGGAAGAGAGAATTCATATCCTCAATCTGTTGGATTCCCTAAAAAAAAAAGGGAAATCTAGTCCTGACTTCCTTTATCTTTGGGAGACTTGGGGGGGAATGTTGGGTTGGATTTCTGAGGCCCTTCAAAGGTGACATTTGTCCAAGATGTTCGTTTTATCCCAAATCTGGTCTCGGATTTTCCTAACTCCATAGATTTCCTAAGTTTGCTCCAGATTTTTTCATTCTCCAGTTGTTACAGGTGTCCTGTGTGACACAATTCCCACGTAACATCATAATTCCTGGGGGTTGGAGCTGCTTGATCTTTAAGGTCTCTTCCAAACCAAACCATTCCATGGTTCCTTCCAACATTCCTCCCAAATTCCTTCCTTGAAGATCCCTCTAGAAGCTGTTCCAAATGCTTTGAAGTTCAAGGTGTGAGTCCTTTTCTGTCACTCATCCCTGGAGAAAATGGTGGAAGGTCCATGAATAATTTGGAGAGCTCATGGAATCTCCATCCTTGGAGATGTCCGGAATCCAACCGGACACAATCCTGATCCATCCGCTCTGGATGGGCCTTCCATGAGCAGGAAGGTTGGATCAGATGATCTCCAGAGGTGCCTGCAAGCCTCAGGTGTTCTCTCATTCCATGGGAAAAGCTCTTTTAGGATGCAGGACTCAATTTTGGGGGGTGTGGGAGCTTTTCCGACTCCCTCTTCCCAGTCAGGAGCTCTCCCGTTGTGTTTTCTGGGAAGTTCCCAGTGCCTCCTGTTTGGATCCACTGGGAGGAATCCTCTGGAGCTGAGGTTGAATTGTGTTTTTGAGCTGAAATGGAGATAAATCAGATTCCAGAGAAACATTTTATTGGATGTTCGTGCCGTAAACAACCTGGACAAGGATTAATTGCCTTTTTCCTAGGGAATTATTAGGGAATTGTCAGGATAGAGGATAGTAACAACTTTGGGAAGGCTGGAGCTGCTCCAGTTATGGAAAAGTTGGGTGATTAAGGAGTGGGATGTTTGTGGATTCAGGAGGGTGATGGTTCAGTGAATCCATAGGGACTCAAAACTTCCCAGGCTGGAAATTGGGAATGTCACAGGAGTGAGCCAGAGATGAGTTTGGAACAAGGGAGAGGACCCTGGCCCAGTTTTCCCAGAAAATCCTTGGCTGCCCCATCCCTGGAAATGTTCAAAGCCAGGCTTGGAGCAACCTGGGATAGCAGAAAATGCCCCTGCCCACGGAATTGGAAGATTTGAAGGCCCCATCCAACCCAAAACATTCCCAAATCCTATAAAACAGCTCTGCTGCTGCCACGGCCTGAAAAGTATGGAGCTGTTCCAGCCCGGGGAGGGTGTCTCCCATCTTCCCCAATAAACGACTGAATTCCATGATTTGGATGTGTCAGAACTCTTCAGTTGGTGCTCGAATTGCTGCCTTGCAATTCCTTGATTTTGCTTCTTGTTTCCATTTCTGTGGAGAAGGATTGGAGAGGCCCACGTGGATCCTCGAGTTAATGGTTTCCAGAATAAATCGAGCCAGAGGTGACCCTGAGGAAGCTTGGACTGGAAAAATATTTAGTTTATGTTGGATGTTGGGAAGGAATTTTCCCCTGTGTGGTGAGGGGATGGGATGGAATGGAATTCCCAGAGAAGCTGTGGCTACCCCATCCCTGGAATTGTGCAAAGCCAGTTTGGACAGGGCTTGGAGCAACCTGGGATAGCGGAAAGTGTGGAAAAATGGCAGGAGGTGTAAGGGGATGATCCCACAGATCCAAACCATCCTGGGATTCTGGGGTTTTTTCCCCCTATTCCTCACAGGAATGTCTTTCTTAGGAGAAGCAGCTCCTGATTATCTGCAGGACCGGAAGTGCGGGTGCACGATTCCGCTTCTAAAACTGGATTTAAATTGGAAATGGAGTTTTATTACACTCTCCAGGAACTAATTTGTAACTTCCTAGGGTGAGATGAGGAGGTCTCCCAGCTAATATCCAATAATATCCAATAAAATGGGAAGCTGTCAAGGTTAAAGGAAATCATTGTAATTAAAGGCCACCCTTAAGAATGAAGTTGGCTTTAAAATAAGAAAATTTATGCTGCTTTCAGATATCGAGTTCAAGGCTCTGCTCCTTGGTTTCTTCCACATTTTTCATTATAACTTCAGGAAGAGAATTTTCACCATTGCTTGATCATTTTATCCCCACCTAATTATTCCATAAATAAATTAGAAGCTGCCAACAAAAAAAAAAAAAAATTCCAACTGCCTAACTGACAAAAAAAAAAAATCCAAATTTGAGTCTTCCAGTGCTTTGACAGCCTCACATCAACTTTTTTTTTTTTTTCCCCCCCATTTTGAGACCTTCTAATTTTCTTTTCTGAGAGATTTGAATCCTTGCTCAGTGCCAGGGAATGGATTGTCCTAAATTTCCACTCATCCCAGAGGCAGGTGAGGAAGAGGAAGCTTTTATTCCATGCAGAGCATGAAGGATGCAGCCCTGATTTTTTCCCCCTCCGGAGCCGCAGCTCCGAAAATTTCCAGCGCTTTAGGAATGTCTGGGGTAATTTGAAGTTCACAATAAACTCGTGCTTGATTATTTGAGTTTTCCTCTCAAATCCCAACCCCATTTCCTGTTAATTCCACGCAGCTCCCTCGCCAGTCACGGCACCGGGGTAGAGCAGAGGAATTGTTTATGAATTCATAACTTACCAGGGAAATAAACAGCAATTTATCCATCAGAGCCTGGCTCTGGATAATTATGGATACAGATAATAAAGCGCAGGGGAACTTTGGGATAGTGACTGAGGTGCTTCAAAAATAACAGATATGGTTTAGACCCAAATATGTGATTTTTTTCGGTGGAATTTCAGGCTCACAAAATACGCCCCGAGCAGGATTTGAAGTTCCAAAACCTCAGTGCAGGGCAGGAATCTGAAGGACTTTCTTATTTGTATCACCTGATACTGGAGCCTCCTGGAAAATTATCTCGGAATTTCAATGTATCCTCGGTTTTGAAGATAAAATTCTTATTTTAGAAACTGAGGGCACTTCTGAAGCACGTGACGGCGCCTCTGATGAGTTTGTTGATCAGAAAGTTGCGGCGTGGCGGAAGGAAAAGTGCAGAGGATTTTTAGGGAATAACAAAACATCAAAGCAGTCGCCACGGGAGAGTGGGATGAATCATTAGGAGCTGGGATTGATTCCTGACTGCGGAGAGATCGTGTCAAAAATCCCTAAAATTCAAATGGAGATCGGTTGTTTTTTTGAGAGCCGGCCCCGGTGTTTCTTTTGTTGTCAAAAGTGATTTTTTTGGGGATGTTTTCTGGCAGAAGGGGATCCAAAGTTGTTCGGGATGAATGGCTGGGGTTGTGTCACATCACGTTTGGAATTAAAGTGGAGTTATGGAATGGTTTGGTGGGAAGGGACCTTCAAGATCATCCCGTTCCAATCCAGGGACACTTTCCACCATCCCAGGTTGCTCCAAGCTGGCTTTGGACACTTCCAGGAACGGTGCAGCCACAGGTTCTCTGGGAATTCCATCCCAGCCCCTCACCACCCTCACAGGGAAGAATTCCTTCCCAATATCCCATCTAACCCTTCACTCTGGCAGTGGGAAGCCATTCCCTGTGTCCTGTCCCTCCATCCCTTGTCCCAAGTCCCTCTCCAGCTCTCCTGGAGCCCCTTTAGGCACTGGAAGTAGCTCTGAGGTCTCCCTGGATCCTTGGCTTTTCCAGGCTGGACATTCCCAGCTCTCCAGCCTGGCTCCAGTGAGTGATCCATCATTATCTTGTTCAGTATCTTAATTTAAGGTGATTTGCTCCTAAAAGGGAAAAACATTATCCCTGAAAAACCCATCTGAGTATTTTTCTGACGCGTGCTCAGCTCCGAGCAGGAATACGACTCTGACAATAAAATAATCGGCTCAAAGGCAGGCGATGTTTTGAGTTCCTAATGAAATGCATCCCGGAGCTGCGGGTGGTAAAGCTGGAATATCATTGTCTGCCTCAGGAATTATCTGGATTTTTATTCATAACATTCAAAGAGCTGCAGTGGAAGGAAGTTGGTGTTAAGTGGATGCGGAATTCCAGGTGTGGAGCTCAGCGCTCGCACGTTGGAATGTCATACAGGAGTTGCTCTGAAAAACTTGGGATTTGGATAAAAAGGGTCTAAAAAAGTGGGGATAAACTAAATAAAACTACTAATTAGTTGTAGTTGTTGTGTTGTCTGGGATTCTTCCCTCTAAATCTACCTGAAGGAATTCATATTCTTTTGATTGGAAATGCTGATCAGTCAGAATTCCTTACTGATGGGCGATGGAAGGGTGAATTCCACAGCTGTACAGGTGTGGAAATGAAAAAACACCTGGAGTTCACCCAAGCTCATGGTAAAGCCTTGGATGGACGCCCAGAGCGAGACCTGGATTTGGCTGCAAAACTCATCCCATTTCCAAACAATCAGATATTGGCCTCACCATCACGATCGCAGCCATCCAAAATCCATAATTCCATGATAAAAACATCCAGCTTCCAGACAGAGCTTCATGAAACTGCTGAAATTGCTTTTCCCCAGGTCCTCATTTGCTGAAACGAGCGCATTATCGGAGACTTTTCCCCCCGCAGACTTTCCAGTGTCAGTTCTCCTATGGATCCCTGGCAGGGATCTCTTGTATAAATAGACTTTGACTGGTTGTTACTGGAGCTTCCAGTTCCCACGCTGATTCTTATCAAAGCAGATTAGTTCCCAGCCAGAGCCGGGTTTTTCTTTCTTTCCAGGGATTTATCGCATCCCAAACAAGGCCTCGGCCTAGCGGAAGTGGCCACATTTGTGTCCTCGGAATTCCTGAGCCTCTTGAAAATGGGATGGGGTTGTTTTATCCCTCCCTGTGTCTTCGGGAAAGGCTGGAAGCAGGACCTGGATCCTGTCTGGCAGCTTTGGATAATCACCTCCTGCACAGGGGGGGTGTGAGGTTTCACCCCGGCGCTTCCATTCATTCTCCCGGCCTTTGGATTGCGTGGAGCAGGCGGAGGCCTGATGCCGTCAGGTTGTTTATTTTTCCTGGAGTGCTTGGCTCCGTCCCGAGCGCGATGGGATCCAACCGGCTCCTCCACGGATCACCTCTTTGAGAGGCGCCCGCCGGGCTCTGCGGGAAGCTAAACCCGGAGTCGAGTTCATTTAAGGATTAAGTGTTTGCAAAATTCCTGTAATTGCCCGGCCAGACCAAAGCCGGGGAATTAAACCAGGATAACACAACCCTCCTGTGGATATTTGAAGCCCTGATAGCATCAGGACCCAGGGGACGCCACAACTTGTGGTTGGAAGAGCCATTAAGGAGATTTTCCTGCTTTTCCAGTCGTCAGCCTCTCTCTTTGATGCCAAGAGCCCCCAGTTTGTCCAAGGAAAGTCCTGTCTTTGGGAAATCTCCTGGTTGCTTGTCTGGCTGAGGGTCTGAGTTGCTTCCTGGAATTTTTTAATTGGGAGGGCAACTGTCTCACCTCTAAATCTGATATTTGTAGTTACTCTGTAGGAAATGCTGTTAAATAATACTGGGAAACAAAACTGGGTGGGAAGTGGGCTGGGAGCGTGGCTGGAGCTGCTTATTCCCCTCTTTAAATTATCCAAGGAAAGTGAGGCGTCCTTAGGATGTAGAAATCCAGGGGGGGAAAGCATGGAATGGTTTGGGTTGGAGAGGGATCTTCACGACCACCTCATCCCAGTCCCATTCCATGGGCAGGGACACCTTTCACTATCCCAGGTTGCTCCAAACCCCCGTCCAACCAGGCCTTGGACACTTCCAGGGACAGGACAGCCACAGCTTCTCTGGATTCCTCCAAAACCCGATTTCTTCCATTTCTTTATCCTTCTGCCTCTTCCCACTCATCCCGCGGCATGTGCTTAATTCCCGGTGCTAAACCAGAAATAAAATTCTGGAAACAGATAAAAGTCTGCCGTGGAGAGCACAACCCCTGTGGAATCAGGGAGCGATGCATTTTTTGCATAATAAAAAACTGGAGATCCACTCGCTGACGCCGTCGTGGGTGTTGATAAAAGCTCGTTTTCCTCAGGGGCGATGCTGTCCGCGGATGCAGTTTTCCCTCGGAATTTCCGCGGGGAACGGCGCTCGGCAGCCACCGGGGCCTGAAGTAACGTCACGGAAATGAGGAAAATCATCTCCCCTTGGGTGGCCAAGCACTTTCTGACCTCTCCCGATTCCAGTTCTGTAAATGTTACAGAATATTATTTATTTTTTAGCTGTTCAGTTCCAACAGGACGTGAAGTGGTTCCAGGACAAAATCCCTTTTAGGGGTGTGGATTTAGGCATCCACCACTCTCCCAAGGAGAAATTCCTTCCCAATATCCCACCTAAACCCACCCTCTTGCAGTAGGAAGCCATTCCCTGTGTCCTATCACTTTTCCAAAGTGAATTCACTCTCCAGCTCTCTTAGATCCCATTATTTTCTGGAAGGATTTATCAGGAAACTTATTTATCAGGAAAACGCACAGGCTTGGTTTCCAGAAAATAATTCCTGTCTTTTGAGGAAAAATCCTCATCTCCAAAAAATATATCGGATCTGTGAACAGAATTTTTATTGCCTTCATTAAAATCATTAAAGGAATGTTTTGGAAGTAATTCCAACCCTTTCCTTGATCCACCAAGTCTGAGTTGGACTGGGAAAACTCGTTCCACCAGCTGAGGTTTGCCAAGTGGAGGAATCTCTGCATTCCCTGCGTCGCTCACATCAAAAAGCTCGCCTGTTTTTCCCGGTTTTGTTGTTTTTCCTATTAATCCATGATTTCTGGTGGGCTTCTCTGGAAAGGAACTGCACATTCCTCTCTGGGAGTGGCTGTCCCTGGGGAGTTTTTTGGAATCTCCCTTCCCCAGATCCATGCTCGGTGCCTGGGATTTGATAGCAGGGCTGGCACAGCAAATTATCTTCCCCGGCAATCAAGTATGAAACGCTCGGAGCGATCCAAATTAATGATGGGATGGGATGGGATGAAATTAATGGGATGGGATGAAGGTCAGGAGGATTCAGGTGCAGACTCAGCTCTTGCTTAACTATTTTAGGCCACGCTTAACTGGGTTGACACCATGACCCTGAACTTGGAGGCGTTGGGTGTTGATGGAATTTCAGCTCCAGGCTTTGATTTGTCGCCCTTCCCGCTCTCGCGTTGCTGCTGCAATTCCCAGCTTTTGAGATTCCCGGAGTTTGATCCAGTCCTGGGTTGGTCTGAAGGCCAAGCTGGTCCCTGGTGCCATCCAGTAAAATGTTTGGATTCCCACGGCGTGAGCAGGAGAGGGGGGGATTCTGCCCCTCCATCCCATTCTGGTGAAATCCCACCTGGAATTCTGCATCCAGCTCTGGGGTCCAAGAACAGAAGGATGTGGAGCTGCTGGAGCAGATCCAGAGGAGATCATGGAGTTGCTCCAAGGGGTGGAGCAAGGCTGGGAGAGGTGGGAATGTCCAGCCTGGAGGAGCCAAAGATCCAAGGAGATCTCAGAGCCCCTTCCAGGGCCTGAAGGGTCTCCAGGAAAGCTGGAGAGGGACTTGGGATGAGGGATGGAGGGACAGGACACAGGGAATGGCTTCCCACTGCCAGAGGGCAGGACTAGATGGGATATTGGGAAGGAATTCTTCCCTGTGAGACTGGGAATTCCACTGGAACAGAATTCCCAGAGAATCTGTGGCTGCCCCATTTCCAGAAGTGTCCAAGAACAAAAACCCTGGGCCGGAATCCCCCAAAACCCCACAGAGATCCTGTTCTTTTTTGAGGGATTTTTGAGGGATTTTTGCAGGATTTTTGTGGAGTTTAATCGAGACATTTTCCCAAGCAGCGTTCTCCCGTCTTCAATCCAGCTGACAAAATCCCGAATTCCCAGTAATTAGCTGCGCACAGCTGACTTGGAGCCGGACAAAAACCTGCTAAATTTGCCGAGTTCTGTGCCGTTATTTCGAGTTACTCATCCTGAAGGCCCGTCCTTCACCCCGGAAACTCCAAAAAAGATTCCACACTCCGGGAGAAGCAGGATCAGCACTCGGCAATTTCCGGCCTTTTTATCCCGGCTCTCCATCCACAGGATCCAAATCTCTCCCTGTTTGTTGCTCCTGAGCGCTGTAGGATGAATTTCCTGGAGGAATTTGGCTTCTCAGGAGGGATTTGAGTGCAAGGAGCCAAATTCTCCTGGAAAAAGAGCAGATTTCTGTTTATCCCACCCCCTCCATTCCCACTGGGAATTACGAGGTGCTGCCTCATTTCCGTGACCTATTTGCATGCCCAAAGCTGTGGCTGGGTATTAGAGTTTTATGGGATTAATGAGTGTCCCTCATCTCGTTTTTATGGATAACTGGGATGAGGTTATGTCATTTTCACCCCCCCCTTCCTGTGTGGATGAAGACAGGGATGTGGTAGGATCGTGGAATCATGGAATTTGGGTTGGAAGGGACGTAAAGGATCATGGAATTCCAACCCCCAACCTTCCACTATCCCAGGTTGCTCCAAATTGGCCTTGGAGACTTCAAGGCATGGGGCAGCCATGGATTATCTGGGAATTCCATTCTAGCCCCACAAAGGGAAGAATTCCTTCCCAATATCCCATCTAACCCTGCCCTCTGGCAGTGGGAAGACATTCCCTGTGTCCTGTCCCTCCATCCCTCATCCCAAGTCCCTCTCCAGCTCTCCTGGAGCCCCTTTAGGCACTGGAAAGGACTTTGATATTTCCCTGGATCTTTCTCTTGTCTAGGATGAAATTTCCATTACATTCCATTCCACCCCATCCTATCCGAGTCTTTTTCTTCCTGCTTCATTTCAGTAGTTTAGGAAGTACCAAAAAGGAACAAATTCCAGGTATTTTCCTTCCTCTTTCCTGTTAGACCTCTCCTTTTATTTTTTTTTTTTTATTCCACCTAATTTTTGTGTTTCCTGATAAATTTCCATCCTGATTTTCCTGCTGTTTACCCTTTCCTCAGGATTCTTCTCCTCATCCCCAAAACTTCAGTTTGGGAACTGTCAAAATCCAGTGTAAAAATTCCTTATTTTGGAACTTGGATTACCAGGAAAAAAACGCGGATAAGGGGCTTCCAAATGCTCTGGTGGTCTCTTAATGGCTTTGCGGAATTCCCACCTCTCCAATGCCTCCTGTTTGGATTCTCTTAAATCATTAAAAAGAAATAAAAAGTTTAAAAAAAAAATAAAAATAGAAGTGAGCGGGCTCTCCACGCTCCTGCCAAGTAGGTCAGGCTTTTCCCAGTTGGATTGTTTGGGAAGCGGAGACATTATTCGGAGTGACTTTTTCCAAGTTTGTTTTTTAAGGAGTTGAAGACAACTGGAAGCACAAAAGTGGTTGCAAGTGTTGCTCCGAGACTGGAATTTCAGGGATAGTAAAATTCCAATTAATCAGGGCCAGATTAAAACAAATATCGGTGAAATCCAGGAAAACAAGTGATGCATTCCTGGGACTTTTCCCCTGGGGGAAAAGCTGCAGGATCAGGACACAGCCTGAAAGGAAAGAGTTGGGAATTGGGGCTGCATAAAATGGGACAGAGATCCCTCCAGGCATTTTGAGCTGTGGAAAACACCACCGCAGGCTTTTCCCGGAGGAAAAGCTGGAATGGTTGAGCTGCCGCTGTTGGATTGGGGTGGTTTTTTTTCCAGAAATACAGCAAGGAAGGAATGTCTGGACATGGAATCTCCAGGATATGGAATATCAGTGGGGTGTCACCACCTCTGTCAGATGAGGTTGGGAATGTCCAGCCTGGAGAAGAGAAGCATCCAGGGAGACCTCAGAGCTCCTTCCAGAGCCTGAAGGAGCTCCAGGAGAGCTGGAGAGGGACTTGGGACCAGGGATGGAGGGACAGGACACAGGGAATGGCTTCCCACTGGGAAAGGGGAGATTTGGGTGTGATATTGGGAAGGAATTCTTCCCTGTGAGGGTGGTGAGAGGCTGGGATGGAATTCCCAGAGAATCTGTGGCTGCTCCATCCCTGGAAGTGTCCAGGGCCAGGTTGGACAGGGCTTGGAGCAACCTGGGATAGTGGAAGATGTCCCTGCCCTTGGGAACAAGAGGATCATGGAGGTCGCTTCCCACCCAAACCGTTCCATGGTTCTGTGACCAAACTCAAGGCTCGGGAGGCTGGATTAATAAATTCTTTCTGGAAGTACCTTCTGGAATTGTGCATGGATAATCATGGAATGGTCTGGGTGGGAATGGACCTTAAAGCCCATCCAGTTCCACCCTTTTCCATGGGTAGGGACACCTCCCATTATCCCAGGGTGCTCCAAACCCCGTCCAACCTGGCCTTGGGCACTTCCAAGGATCCAGGGGCAGCCACAGCTTCTCTGGGAATTCCATTCCAGCACCTCCCCACCCCCATCAAACGCATTTTCCTTCTATCTCCTCGGAATCTTCCCTTTTTTTAGTAAAAATCCATAAATCTCGTGCCTTATCCAGGCCGGTATCGACTCCCTGGAATTTCTCTGCCTGGAAGGAATTTTAAAAAACCTCTTTCAGGAAATAATTCATTTATGCCACGGCTCCTTCCAGCTGAGAGAATCCTTAAACTCCCAATCCCTCCCCTGCCGTAATTTTAATTTCGTATTAAACCACTCCGGATAAATTGTTGCTCCAAAAATTTTTTTAGGAGGAAAGTGATGTTGGGAAGAAGAATACGGAGCATTAAAAATGGATTACACGGTGTCACTTCCGGACTCCTTGCCTGAGCTATTAAATATTTAGGATTCGAATCCCAGATTTGATCTCGATTTCTCCACGGCTCTGAGGCTTTCCCAGGTCTTTTCCAAACGGCTTTTTCCTGGGGAAAAACGGGATTTTACCTTGCGTGGAGTTCACCTTGTGTGGCCTGGCAGGGGAACTTCTGCTTGTGTCAAGTCTCCTTTTCCCACTTTTTTTTTTATTTTTGGATCCTTCCCGAGCCATGTGCCACAGCTGCAAGTTCAGAACTAAAGTGCAGCGAGGTCAAACTTCCCTCTTTTTTTTT
>WEIU01016991.1:43864-57003 GCA_013389925.1 Aegithalos caudatus | reverse complement strand
TCCCATGAAATTCCACACCCCTCCCACTGCTTCCAACTTTCCAAAATCCCAGGTTGCTCCAAGCCTCATCCAAACTGGCCTTGGACACTTCCAGGGGTGAATTCCCTGGGAATCCCATTCCAGAGCCTTCCCACTCTCCAAGGGAAGAATTTCCTCTCTGATTTCCCACTCAAACCCGTCTTCCCTGGCTTTGCACTGCCCCAGAAGCTCCTCGGTGCCTCCCTGCAGGTGCGTGGGGCTGGAATTCCCAAGCTTCCCACTTTGAAGCTGGAATCAGCCTCAGGGAGAGCGGGAATGACGGAAGGAGGGGACATCCCGAGTCCCTTTTCCTGGGCAGGTGGAGCAGTTTGGACAGCGGGAGCTACTGGACCGAGCATCGCCTCCATCCTGAAATTCCTGCAGAGAACAATTTTCCTGCTGGTTTTAGTGCTGGTTATCCATTTTCCATGCTTTTTCCCTCCCAGTGTTTTGATTAGGATCACGGTTCGGGGGAATTTGTGCTTAAAGCGAGGCAGGGGAATGTCAAATATTCCTTCATATTTAATGCTTCCCATTAAACCCTCGCGCTCCCAGATACACCCAGGACTGGCGGATTTTGGGAATGGTTAAGGATTGTTGGGAGCAAAACACTCCCTAGCAGGGGGACAGCTTTATCCAAGCCCTTTTCCATGCAGAGTGAGGATGGAAAAGGACTTGGAGGAACACTGAAGGCTCTGTTCCCATCCCGGCGGGTGTGGTCAAGGGCCGCGATCCCTACGGAATTATCCTGGAGGCATCGGGATCCTCTGGAAAAGGCTACAAAACTCCCAACACCCCGGAGCTGCTCCAAGTGTCCTTTCATTCCTAAATCTGCTCCATCCTAATTTATGCTAAGGAGGGGAGCTCTCATCCCATCTCCAAGCTCTTCCATGGCGTGTGTCACCGTCCGGAATGCTTTGCTCGGGATAGGGAATGTTTTCCTGGTGAGCTGGGAACCAGGGGAATGAGCTGGAATGAGGGGAGGAGCTTTTTTTTTATTTTTTTGTGCTCTTAATTTGAGAGTTTACAGCTTTTTTTTTTTTTTATGCTCTAATCAAGAGGGTTTTGGCGCCGTAATTAAAAACCCGGAGTTAATGGGTGTTCCGCGGGATGTAAATTCTCCGGGAAAATCCGGAGTGGAGAGAACTTGGGAGACCAAAGCACTTTTTGTCTATTGTAATTAGGGGTGTGGTGCTTAAGGAATATTAATTAGCCCCACGGGGGAGGTTGAGGAGCCAGAAAAATGCTGCCTCCGCCCCCTAATTCCCAGTGGGAGTTCAGGAGCTGCCGGATGAGCCGAGCCTGGGAGACGGAGAGGGCCACGGAGACTTGGGAAGGGAAGGGTATCCCCAGTGCTCCTCCTTGGAAAACAAACAAACAAAGGGAAGAAAAACCGAACAGTTCCAATTTCGGGAGCTGGGTGCGACTTTCTGTGGGAGCTGGGTTTGCCGAAGGAATTTAAATCCATGGCTCCCCCCGGGAATTGCGGTTGTTGATTTCGTCGGAACGGCAGATTTGGGATGATTTGTAGCTGGGAGAGCCAGAGGGGGACTTGGGACAAAGGATGGAGGGACAGGGAATGGCTTCCCACTGGGAAAGGGGGGATTTGGGGTGGATATATTGGAAAATGGGGGAAAAGGGTCAAGTTTAGGTGAATTTTTTAAAAGTCGGATAATTTACGGCAAATAAATCACAGACTGGGCCAGGCTGGGACCTCAAATGATCCAAGATTTTTTGGGAATGGGGAAACTGTAGGAAAAGCTCTTCAGACCAGGATCTTGGAAATTAAAGAAACCAAAAAAATCTGAATAAAAGCTGATTTTTACACCAATAAAAAGGGAAAATGGAAAGATCCAGGTAATTGTCCCGGCAACCTGAGGGTTTTTTTGGGGAAAAAAATGTGTTGGATTGTTGGAAAATATTAATGAAGGAGAAGAAAAGAGGCTGGGAAAGGTGGGAATGTCCAGCCTGGAGAATCCAAGGATCCAGGGAGATCTCAGAGCCTCTTCCAGTGCCTAAAGGGGCCCCAGGAGAGCTGGAGAGGGACTTGGGACAAGGGATGGAATGACAGGACACAGGGAATGGCTTCCCACTGCCAGAGGAGAGGGATATTTGGAATATTGGGAAGGAATTCTTCTTCATTTGGGGCTGGGAATAGAATTCCCTTTCTTTTCCAAGCTTTCTGTTAGCAACTTCTAAAAGAGAAGAAATCCTTTCCTAGGAAAAGCTGTGGATATTTCTCTTTTTACCTTGAAGCCAGTCCAGGGAATTCCCAAATCCTACGCTCTCCGAAAGGTCGGAACAAGAGATGAGTTTGTCCCTCGTGGCACCTGAGATCCCATTTTTGGGGTTTTTTTTTAGGAAATACTCATTTGGAGGTTTTTTTATAACTCATTTCCCTGGCAGCTGCTCCCTGTTTTTGTCAGGAATCTGATTATCCCAGTTTTTCCTCCTGCACTGTCCATGGAACCAGTGGGAAGCCATGGAAGGGGAGATGTCCCTGGTGTCACCACCGTGTCCTCCCTCTGCTTCCTGCTTCCCGTCCTAAATCCAAATTTGGCTCCGACATCTCCTCGATATCCTAAGGTTTTCATGAGGAAAACCTCAGGTTTGGGGTAAAAACTTCAGGATTCAGGATCCAAACTTCAGGTTTGGGGTAAAAACTTCAGGATTCAGGATCCAAACCTCAGGTTTGGGGTGAAAACTTCAGGATTCAGGATCCAAACCTCAGGTTTTAGGCTCGGAGCCTTGGACCACTTGGACTCAAGTTTATTTATGGAATTGTAGAATCAGGGAGGTTGAAAAACATTCCAGGATCATCGAGTCCAGCCTGGACCCAACCCTGCCATGGCACCGATTTCCACCTCCAGGGATGATGATTCCCATTCCAGGGTCTTTCCTGAAACACCTCCAGGGAGGGCCATTCCCATTCCAGGATCTTTCCATAAACAATTCCAGGGATGGTGATTCCCATTCCAGGGTCTTTCCATAAACACCTCCAGGGATGGTGATTCCCATTCCAGGGTCTTTCCATAAACAATTCCAGGGATGGTGATTCCCATTCTGGGGTCTTTCCATAAACACCTCCAAGGATGGCCATTCCCATTCCAAGGTCTAATCCTGCTTTCTGTAAGGAAATTCCAGCCAATCTCCACCCTTATCCAGGTTTAGGGTGGGGGAGGTTGGATATGTCCTAAGGGATGTGGCAAAAATGGGGGAACACCAGGGATGGGGCAGTCTGTGATTATTGGAAACATTTGGGAATGACTTGGCTTCGCATTCCAACGGGGAAAAGTTCCCTGGCAGCCTCCAGGGCTGTAGGAATTGGTGGAAAACACGGAATCCCATGGAATCAAGGAGGTGCTGGGGTTGGAGGTCATCTCGTCCACCCCTCTGGATCCTCTGGAGCAGGGCTGTGTCCGGACACAAATTATCCAGGAATATCTGGGAATGGGAAGAGCTGTTGGACAGCCTCAAGACACTCCAGGATCCCTTAATCCCTGTTCCCAGGACATTAGTGTGGCATTAACGAAGGAGGGAAAACGAGGAGGGAAAAAGCCCCAGGAATTGGTTCCTAGAAGTTGCAACACAGAGAATTCCATGTGTCCTCCCTGTAGGGAGAGATCACGGGATCAGCCTTGGGATCATGGGAATAAATGATCCCACTGATCCCATCTGGGCTCCAAGCCTTGTCCAACCTGGCCTTGAGCACTTTTCAGGGATCCAGGAACAGCCACAGCTTCTCTGGGAATTCCATCCCAGCCTCTCGCCACCCTCATGGGGAAGAATTCCTTCCCAATATCCCACCTAAATTTCCACTGTGAGGCCATTCCCTGTGTCCTGTCCCTCCATCCCTTATCCAAAGTCCTTCTCCAGCTCTCCTGGAAGCCCTTGAGGCACTGGAAGAGGCTCTGAGATCTCCCTGGATCCTTGGCTTTTCCAGGCTGGACATTCCCAACTCTCCCAGCCTGGCTCCAGAGCAGAGGTGCTCCAGCCTTGATGTCCTGCTCTGCCCATCCACCCTGTGGAAAAAACATCGGGAAGAGAAGGATTCCCAATGGAATGCCAAGGTCTGGGAGTGGGCTGAAGTTCCCAGAGCACCAGGGACTGGAAAGATGGAGGAATTCTAGGCCATCCTCTTTGTCCTTAAGGGATGGGAGGGAAGAGGCTTTTTTAGGACTGATCCATATCTGGCTGGGAGTTTCAACAGGATCAGCAATTCCAGGCTTTAAAAATTCCTTTTTTTTTTTTTTTTTTTTTTTTCCCCTTTTTTAATGGTGCAAAAACCTTTTAAAATNCCTACCCCTGCCCTCTGGCAGTGGGAAGCCATTCCCTGTGTCCTGTCCCTCCATCCCTTGTCCCAAATCCCTTTCCAGCTCTCCTGGAGCTCCTTTAGGCACTGGAATGAGCTCTGAGGTTTCCCTGGATCCTTGGCTTTTCCAGGCTGGACATTCCCAGCTCTCCCAGCCTTTCTCCATCCCTTGGAGCATCTCCGTGTCCTTCTCTGGATCTGCTCCAGCACCTCTGCATCCTTCTGCTGTTGAACTCCAGAGCTGAATGCAGAATTCCAGGTGGGAATTCCAGCAGAGGGGCAGAATTTCCAACCTTTCCCACTCCAAAACGTTTCCCATCCCCGTTGCAGCCACAGGAGGAACAGGATTGGATAAAATGGGATCGGCATCACTCCCCCCACCCCCCTTCCTCTGCTTTCCAAGTATTTCCCTGCCTGACTCAAGTAATAATTATCCAGGATTTATGATAATTAATTCCAAACACGCCCTGGAGTTGCACAGGTGCCTGGAGTGTCGCTCCCTGGGCACTCGGAATTAATTTGGGAGGATTTATTCCGTGCCTGGGCTTGACACGGAAGCGCTCCGGTCTTCGGCACATTCCCAGCCTTTTCCTGGAATGCTGAACCACGGAAAGCAGAGCGAAAAAAAGGGAAGCGATTTGCGTGTGGTTGCCTAACAAGGCTGTGGAAAATTAGGGAATTAAACAGCACTGGGAGAGCTGGAAATGTACGAGGGATGAGGGTTCCCATGATCCAAAGGCTTCAGGAATTGTTCCCTGGGAGGATTCTCTTCAAAGGGTTGCAGGAGAGCTGGAGAGGGTATTTTGGAAAAGGGATGGAGGGACAGGACACAGGGAATGGTTCAAACTGGCAGAGGGAATTTGGGACATTGGGAAGGAATTCTTCCCTGGGAGAGTGGTGAGGCCCTGGAATGGGATTCCCAGGGAATCTGTGGCTGCCTCATCCCAGGAAGTGTCCAAGGTCAGGTTGGACAGGGCTTGGAGCAATCTGGGATGGTGGGAGATGTCCCTGCCCATGGAAAAGGGTGGGATCGGATCATCTCCCAGGGTTTCTCCCAACCCAAACCATTCCATGATTCCGTGAATTTCACCTCCTGGCTGCAAATCTCACAAATATTCCAAAAAAAAAAAAAAAATATGGTTCTGCCTGAGAAAAAAAATACCAGGGAAGCATCCATGAAATGTGGGGAAACAAGGAAGGGATGTGCTCTTCCTAGGAATTCTTTGCCAGAGCTTGCAAAAATCCTGCAGGGAAAGCTGCACAGGGAATTATTTTTAGCAGAGAGGGAAATCTGTGACTTGGAGTGTCAAATTTCAGGATTTTTGCTGGGAAAATCCTTAGGAAATGGAGCTGCCAGCCCCATTCCCTTCTCTGCCATGCGATTCCTCATGTCTTCATTCCATGTTCCTTCTTTTTTTCCTTTCTCCTGGTTTGTCCAGGATTTTTCCTTGCTTAGCATCCTTTATTCCCTGCCTTGTATCCAAAAAAATCAACCAGGGATGACGCAAGATCTCCTTAGGAACTTTTAAAGTCAGAAGTTTTAGGTCCAGCTTCCAGGTGGGAATTCCGGGTGGGAATTCCAGGCTCACCCATGCGGCACAGCCCTTGCTGTTAGGATTTGGGATTCTCCTGATAAAATACGGGAATTTAATGGAGCTGCAAAGATTCCAACTTGATTTTCCAGCTTGTTTTCCCGTCATTCCAACAGCAAAGGAAAGGTGGATTGATGTCAGATCAGTCTTGGATGTGCATCCCTTGGGATGCAACCTTAGGAAAATCAGGGAGGTGCAAGAGGAGCTTGGGAATGACTCGGGAAAAGCTGGAATGGATGCTCTGGAAGCTGCCCAAACCGCCGAGCTGGCCGGCCTCCCCTCCGTGTGCTCCGAGATCCTGATAAAAACACCGGAGCGTTTTCCAGACGGATCTGGGGATGGAGCGCAGCCGCTCCGTCTATCCCTGGATAAAAAAGCAAAAAAAAAATCAGGAATTTATCCACAGCTTGTTCAGCTCCTTATCCTGAGAAAAAAAAAAAATAACCCTCAGGATCACTCCTCCCGTTTTGTTGGGAATGTCAGGAAGAGTTTTTGGGAGATTGGAGGAGAGCCTCGCGTTCCTGCGCGTTCCCAGCTCAGGAAATTCTGGGAGATCCTTGGAAAAGTGGGCGGAAAACCAGGAATCCGAGCGGAATCGGCGCTATCGGAGCCGCCGATCTGGTTCCTTGGAGGAAAATGAGTTATTAAGTGGATTTGGGTAATTAAAAGTTGTTATCAATTAAGAGCTGATAACGAGTCCTGCCAGGGGCCTTTCTTATCAGGGCCAGGGCTGGAACCAATCCCGGCCCACCAAGGGAGACAGTGACGTCGGTTTGGGGACTTTTTGGGATCAGAGCTCAGGATTGGGATCAAAACATCAGGATTGGGATCAAAACATCAGGATCGGGATCAAAACCTCAGGATTGGGATCAAAAGCTCGGGTTTGGGATCAAAACCTCAGGATTGGGATCAAAACCTCGAGTTTGGGATCAAAACATCAGGATCGGGATCAAAACCTCAGGACTGGGATCAAAACCTCGAGTTTGGGATCAAAACCTCAGGATTGGGATCAAAACCTCAAGTTTGGGATCAAAACATCAGGATTGGGATCAAAACCTCAAGTTTGGGATCAAAACCTCAAGTTTGGAATCAAAACTTAAGATTTAGGATCAAAACCTCAGGATTGGGATCAAAACCTCAGGTTTGGGATCAAAACCTCAGGATTGGGATCAAAACCTCGAGTTTGGGATCAAAACCTCAGGCCTGGGATAAAAACCTCGAGTTTGGGATCAAAACCTCACGTTTCGCATCAACACTTAAGATTTAGGATCAAAACCTGAGGTTTAGCATCCGAACCTCAAGTTTGGGATCAAAATGTCAAATTTCAGGAGCAAAGCCTAAGATTCCAGGAGGAAAACCTCAGGTTTGGGATCAAAACCTCAAGTTTAGGGTGAAAACCTCTGATTTTAGGATCCAAACCTCAGCTTTAGGATGCAAAACCTCTAATTTGGGANTCAAATTTCAGGAGCAAAGCCTAAGATTCCAGGAGGAAAACCTCAGGTTTGGGATCAAAACCTCAGGTTTGGGATTAAAAACTCAGGTTTAGGATCAAAACTTTCACTTTGGGATCCAAACCTCAGGTTTAGGGTGAAAACCTCAGATTTTAGGATCCAAACCTCAGGTTTAGGACGAAAAATCCGATTTTAAGATCAAAACCTCAATTTTGGGATCAAACCCTCAGGTTTTAGGGTCCAAACCTCAGATTTTAGGATCCAAACCTCAATTTTTAAACTCCAGAAGCGTTTTCCTTCCACCTATAACACGGAATCGAGACTTGAGAGCGCTTCGGGATTTTTTTTCCCATTTATCGCCAACGCGGTTCCGCACGAGCCGATGCCATTCCCTCTATGGAAAAAACCACGGATATTACCCAGAAAAAAATCCCCGAAAATGCTTTTCTTGGGCTCCCAGCAGGAGCAAGGAATTACCCCAGGAGCTGCCACAGGGAAGGAGGAGTCGCTGCCACTCCAGGCCCGGAGCAGCCGCTGCGGTAATTTTCAGGGCGGTGCCGACGGAACCATCGGATTTTGCTCCGGGAATGCTTTTCTCCGAGGGCGCCCAGCAGCAGGCAGAGCCCGGAATAGCTCGGGATGAATGGAAAATCCAGGAGGTTGGAGGCCTCTGTGATTTTTTTTTCCTCCCCGTTTCTTTTGTGTTTAAATCCCGAATTAACGAACGCGGCTCTTTTATTCCCGCATGGCCCTGCCGGAATTTCGGGGGAGGAGGAGGAGGAACAGGAACAAAAGCCCTGAGCCATGGATATAATTTTGGAATCAGCATGGAGCTGTTGATAAACCTGGTTGTGCCCAGCCCGCTTCCAAACCCTGGAAAAACGGGATTTAATGGCGAGTTTCCACGCTTTTTCCCGATCCAAGTCTTCCAGAGGGTTCGGATCCTCAGAGCTGTCCAGCATTAAATGTTTGATGGGCCCCATCGATCCCATGGAATGGGATGGACACAAAATCTCCATAAATGGGATCAACAGCTGGGATAGGGGAAGCAGCTCCCAGGAAACCCCGAAGTGGCTGCAGTCAATTCCTTGGATTTTGGGATGTGATGGGTGCAGGAGGTTCCAGGGGAGTGGAACACGTGAGCATCTCCTCCTGCTGTTCTCCAGAGGATCCCTTTGACTCTGGAATCTGGAATATTCTGTTATGGCCTCAGCACAGCTGGAGAATTCCTCTTAGACAAAAAAAAAAAGGGATTTCAGCATCCCAGATCCTTTCTTGGATGAACAGGGATAGAGGGAAGTATGGAAAAGTCCTCCTGCTGCTGGAGGAGCTGTTCCTTTCCTTCCTGGATCCAGGCTGGGGATGAAGGGATGGAGAGCAGTTCCAAGGAGAAGGAATTTTGGGTGTTTGTGGGTAAAAAATGGGACGTGCTCCATCCGTGTGCGCTCACATCCCAGAAATTCCCAGTGTCCCAGGCTCATCCCATGGCAGGGAAGTGGGAAAGGGAGGAATTCTGATCTTCTGACCTGCTCAGGTGAGGTCCCACCTGGAATTCTGCATCCAGCTCTGGGCTCCAAGAGCAGAAGGATGTGGAGCTGCTGGAACAGATCCAGATGAGGCCATGGAGATGCTCCAAAGGTTGGAGCCAGGCTGGGAGAGCTGGGAATATCCAGCCTGGAGAAGCCAAGGATCCAGGGAGACCTCGGACCCCCTTCCAGGGCCTGAAGGGTCTCCAGAAAAGCCGGAGATGGACTTGGGATGAGGGATGGAGGGACAGGACACAGGGAATGGCTTCCCACTGCCAGAGGGCAGGACTAGATGGGATATTGGGAAGGAATTTTTCCATGTGAGGGTGGTGATAGGCTGGGATGGAATTCCCAGAGGATCTGTGGCTGCCCCTGGATCCCTGGAAGTGTCCAAGGCCAGGTTGGAGCAACCTGGCATGGGGGAAGGTGTCCCAGCCCATGGAAAAGGGTGGGATTCCATGATCCTTAATGTCCCTTCCCACCCAAACTATTCCATGACTCCCTGTGAGGACCGGGATGGGTTTATTCCACCTCCCACATTCCTTGGCCAGAGAAGGGAGGAGAAATACGGGGATGAAGCCAAATTTTTCCAGGCTGGAGACAGCACAGGAACAGCTCTAAATCCTCCAAATGGGATTCCTGCCCACAAAACCCTCGGAAAAATGGGAGCGAAGAACACGGCATGGAAACAGGAGTGTGACAGATCCAGCTTCCAGAGTCTGGACAATCTGTGAGCCTTCCTGATGGATTTTTTCCTGCTTTTCTCCCTGCTGGAGATAACCACATATGGATACCTTTGGATAACGGAGATCTCTGCGGATTCCCAACAAAGGCAGCGTGGAAAAGTTGGATCACTGGGATCTCTACTGGATTCCCTGAGGACCATCCCTGGCCGGGCTCTGGGGACGGCTGTGGTGCAGAGCCAAAGCTCAGATGGTGCTGGATCGTTCCTGGAATGTCATCCCAAGCCCCGGATAATTGGGAGTGGGGGAGAGCCTCTCCCAGACGGATCCGCTGCGGATTCCAAGAGGAGAGGAAAGGAGGGTGGGAATGGATCCAAGGGTTCTCTCCACCTTAAAGGGGTGGTGGGGGAGGGAAAAACCAGGATTTTCTATGGAAGGGTCTCCCATTGGCCATTTTCCATGTTTTTTGGCCTGCAGGAATGGTGGGGGAGATGTCCATCCTGGAATTTGGATGCTGAATGGGAGAATTCCAAGTTCCCTGTGCTCAGGGGAGGAAGGGAACATGGCCCAGGTCACCTCCAAATCCATCCTAAAATATTAGGGAAACACGGGTTATAAAAACAGGGAAAACAGTGTTGGGGAAATGAAATTTCCCATCTCCCACCTGGAATAAGGACTGAAACCTTGGAAAAGGGAAGACGGGGTGTTCTGGCTCTCCTGGTGTCTTTTTTTTTTTATTTAGGGAAAAGATTCTCTTTTCCCTAATGGCTGCATCCTCATCCTAAATTTCTCCCTCCTTTTCCCGCTCCGGATGGGACGCTGAGGTTTCCTTTACTCCTGTGCGTAGGGAAGCTCCCGTAGCACAAATATCCCGAGATTTTTTTGGTGGAAAATGATCCTTCCTCATCCTCGCTGCCCATCCAGGCCAAGTTTTGAGGATTATCCAATGGGTGTGAGCCTCTGGAATCTGCTCCTCCTGCCAGAGGAGCCTCTGGAAGCAGCAGATGCTCCCGCACCTGCCAAGTCACTCTTCCCAGGGTGGGTTTGGGATGAGGTTTTGCTCTTTGGGAATTCCTCTGGCAAAGTTCCTTCCAAGGAGTGGCAGAACATGGAAGTGTTTGGGTTCCTTGCGTGATTCCAGAGCCAAAGGAGTGTTTTTGGGTGGAATGTTCGTTATTGAGTTCCCTGATTTGGTTCCCAAAGGGAAATATCCATGTTTTAATCCACGGATTGGGGGGGGGGGGGAAATCCCACATTTATTTCTGGCATTCTGTGTTTTGTTTTTTTCCTGAAGTTTCAAGGATATTTAGGCCTGTTTGGAATTTTCCTTGGAGTTTATGAGCTGGCCTAGTGCTGGATATGGTGCGTTTGAATTCCCTATAAAACTTTGGAAGGAGGTCATTATTCCCTGTGGGAACCCTGGGAGCTCCAGGGATGGGGTTTGGAGCGGTTTTTCTGCAGCATCCAGAGGGAACTGGATCCACTGGGATCCACTGGAATGTGAGGATGGATCCGTTTGTGGGTCCCAAAGCTCTGGATACAAATTCCAGATACAAATTTGGATGCTCCAAACGTGATTTAACAGCAGCACAAAATCATGGAAAGCGTTGGGTGGGAAGGGGCCTTCAAGATCTTGGAATTCCATGGTCAGGGACACCTCCTGCTATCCCAGAGTGCTCCAGTTCCTGGCCTTGGACAATTCCAGGGACAGCCACAGCTTCTCTGGGAATTTCATTCCAGCCACTCAACACCCTCACAGGGAAGAATTCCTTCCCAGTATCCCAAATTCCCTCTGGCAGTGGGAAGCCACTCCCTGTGTCCTGTCCCTCCATCCCTTGTCCCAAATCCCTTTCCAGCTCTCCTGGAGCCCCTTTAGGCACTGGAAGGGCTCTGAGGTCTCCCTGGATCCTTGGATTCTCCAGGCTGGACATTCCCAGCTCTCCCAGCCTTTCTCCATCCCTTGGAGCATCTCCATGACTTTCTCTGGATTTGCTCCAACACCTCCACATCCTCCTGCTGTTGGAGCCCAGAGCTGGATGCAGAATTCCAAGTGGGATCTCAGCTGAGCGGGACAGAATTCCCCCCTTTTTTCCCGCTTCCCCCAGCTGCAAGCGGGAAGGTGCGGATCCATATTTCTCCTGGATGAGGAGGAGCTTTGGGAAAAAGGGGAAAAGCTGGGGAACATCCCCGCTTTCCCACCTCCCTTCCCCTCCTCCCAGCAGCCGGAACGACAGATTCCACACCAACTGTGCCGAGCCCTGGGATCACGGATCCCGGGCACGGAGTCACGCTATGGGAGCGATTTATATCCATGGAACATATGGCCCGGTTTCCGTGCGGATAACAAACGCTTCCCTCCATTTTCCCTCTGCTTTCCATCCCCAAATATGTCCCGAGGAACAACCCTGGCTGGGTTTTTTTCTGGATTTAAGAGCGGAACAGGGAGTAGGGAGGCGGCACAAACTCCGACAATCCCGTAATTTTTCCTCCTACAAAGGATTGAAGGATTTGGCCGTGGTTGGAGGAGGAGGAGGAGGAGGGGGGAATGTTCTTTTCCCAAATGGGATTTGCTGTCTGGAGCGCCCGTCTTGGAGCTCGGAATGTTTTCCAGCCTTATCTCCCAGTCCTAAAAATATCCCAGGCAGCGCTGTGGGGAAGAGGGGGAGAGCTGCTTCCGTGTTTTTCTCCCCCTCGGAGAAAGGAGCGGGAGGTCATCGGATATTTAGGAGGTGACCTCGGGAATGTCGTCTCATTTTACGCCTCCTAATTGCTCCCGTCACCTCAGGGATATTTATTTATTTAGGGATCGAATTCCACAGGGAGTTAAACGCAGTTGACATCCTGGGGAAACAAGGATTCCTTGTTTTCATCCCAAATTTTCCTCCTCCTCCTCTTGGATTCCTCCCTCATCCCCATCCCAGCCGTGGTGGGGGGAATCAAATGACGACAGGTGGCCTCGGAATCACCTGCTCCCCGCCAGCTGCCGCTTCCCGAGGACAGGGAAAAACCATTCCAAAGCCCCAGCTCAGGAATTCCAAGGAATTCGACCCCCACCCTCCCTGGAGGAGCTGTGCCCGATGTTTGCTGTGACTCTGGAAAAGGAGGGAGCAGGAGGAGGAGGAGGAGGAGCAGGAGGAGGAGGAGGAGGAATATTTTTCTCTCCGGCTCAGATTTGCTCTTTTTCCGACCTCATTCCATGAATATTTTGGAGTTCAAAAAGCACGGGATGTGCTCCGAGCCTCGCTTTCCCTCCGCTTGGGGCTGGGCTTAGCAAGGAAAACAAAACTTCTTCCAAGTTTGTCCTCGGTGCTGCTTTTCCCTTAGGTTTGTTGTGGGTTATTCCTTGTTTTTTTGCCATTATCGAATATTCCCCTTTTTTCCTCCCAGTGGGTAATCTCAGGAAAGACAGGCTTGGAAGTGGGATTTAAAGTTATTCCGTTCTGGAATTTAATTTAAGGATGTGTATTTCGATTTTACTTTTCCCGTGTTAAATCCATAAAATATCGACCTCCCATGCTCTGATACCCCTTGAATTCCCAAAAAAAAAAAAAAAAAAA
>WEIU01016991.1:4493-33247 GCA_013389925.1 Aegithalos caudatus | reverse complement strand
GGATGGTCCCGGAGGTGGATCCCACAGAGCCAACACCTTTTCCCAGTGTCGAAATCGGGGCAGAGGGAAGGAGCTCCGGGATCTTCGGAGCGCCGGGGAGCTGCGCTGCTCCGGCTGGACCCGGGGAAGTCGAATCCATAATTTTGGAGTTTCTTTGTGGGAAATGCTGCCGGGTTTGGTGCTGTGGGTGCCGATCTGCGGGGTGGTCGTGCAGGAGAAGTTCATCGCCAGGTTGGTGATTCCAGTCAGTCCAGCCCTTCCCATTCCCTACAGAATGTGCTTTGATCTCCGGGTCTGGACCTTCAGGGATCCGGTTGGACTCGGGCGTGCGTTTTGCAGACTTGCTGGATTTCCCCAGGAGCTGAAAATCAGGGATTGGTTGGAAACCCTTTGGAAAATTCCCTGTTTTGTGTAAATGATTCTGTTGGACTTTATGGAGAGTGGAAGAGTTGTCAATTCCCTCTTCATCCCACGCTGGCTGTGAGCGTTGATCCCGGAACCATTGGATGGTTGGGGTTGGAAGGGATCTTGGTTGAACTTTCCTTCTCTCCCTGTTTTTTCCTGACTGGAATGGGTGGGAATCATTGAGCCTTGGGCATGGGAGATTTTATTGGCATGGAAGGAAAAGTTGTCAAATTGCTCTTCTCCACACATCAGTGCCGAGTCACGGAACCATTGGATACCTGGGATTGGGAGGGACCTTGGTTGAATTTTCCCTGTCTCCTTGTTCTTTTCCAGGCTGGAATGGGTGGAAATCATCGAGTCTTGGGAGACTCAATGGGGGTGGAAGGAAGAGTTGGAAAGTCGCTCTTCTCCATCCCGCGCTCACGTCTAATCACGGAATCATGGGATGGTTGGGGTTGGGAAGGACCTTGGTTTAATTTTCCCTTCTCTCCTTGTTCTTTTCCAGGCTGGAATGGGTGGAAAGGTGGAAGACTTAGTGGGGGTGAAAGGAAGAGTTGGAAAGTCGCTCTTCTCCATCCCGCGCTCGCATCTAATCACGGAATCATGGGATGGTCGGGGTTGGGAGGGACCTTGGTTGAATTTTCCCTGTCTCCTTGTTCTTTTCCAGGCGGGAATGGGTGGAAATCATCGAGTCTTGGGAGACTCAATGGGGGTGGAAGGAAGAGTTGGAAAGTCGCTCTTCTCCATCCTGCGCTCACGTCTAATCACGGAATCATGGGATGGTTGGGGTTGGGAAGGACCTTGGTTGAATTTTCCCTGTCTCTCCTTGCTCTTTTCCAGGCAGGAATGGGTGGAAAGGTGGAAGACTTATTGGGGGTGGAAGGAAGGGTGGAGAAGTCGCTCTTCTCCATCCCGCTCCCGCGTCTAATCACGGAATCATCGTGTGGCTCTGGCGACCTTTCCGCGATCTCTCGGTTGACCTTTCCCTTCTCTCCATGTCCTTTCCCAGGCTGGAATGGGTGGAAATCATCGAGCCTCGTACCCGGGAGCGCATGTACGCCAACCTCATCACGGGGGAGTGCGTGTGGGACCCCCCCTCCGGGGTGCGGATCAAGCGCACCAATGAGAACCAGTGGTGGGAGCTCTTCGATCCCAACACTTCCCGCTTTTACTACTACAATGCCACCACGCAGAGGACGGTGTGGCACCGTCCCCAGAACTGCGACATCATCCCGCTGGCCAAGCTCCAGACGCTGAAGCAGAACACGGAATCTCCGCGGGCTTCCACGGAAAACAGCCCCGGCAGGAGCAGCAATGTCAGCAGGGAGGGAAGCACCAGCTCGTCCTTGGAGCAGGAGCTGGAGGGGAACGAGAAAGTTCAGGAGCAGCGGTCGAGCCGCCAGCCCGGACAGTATTCCGTGGTGAAGGAGGAAACGGAAAGGTAAAAAAAAAAGAAAAAAAATGGGATGGGTGGGTGGGAGGGAATCGGGAATTCGCGGTCCTGGTGGTCTCCAAGAGCAATCCGTGTCCAAAAATATTTTGTGGATGATTCCTCCATCTCGACCCCTCGGTGGTTCTCCACGGAGTTGGATCCTCTATAAAACAAGGAAAAAGAGGGTAAAACATCAGGAAAAGGTGTTTCTCTGCTCTAGGGACAATTAAGATGTTCCCTGAGGGAAGGTTCCTTAAAGGAATAATTCCTCGTCCTCTGAATTTCGTTTTTAGGATTGGAAATTGGGGTTTGAAGCCCGGTGTGGTTTTAAATGGTTTCCCTGGATAAGATCTCCCTGAGGAGTTGGGATGATTCATGCCACAACCATGGCTTGTCCCACAGGTCTGGGGAGATCCTGGCAGGGCTGATTTCCCTCGGGAAGGAGAAGGGAGTCAGTGCTCAATTCCCAAGGAACGTTGGGAGAGGTTTCACGTCACTCCTCTGGGGTCATTCCATCTTCTATGGCTGGGAAGCTGCAAATCACGGAATCATGGAATGCTTTGGGTTGGAAGGAGCCTTAAAAAAAATCCATCATTTTCCACCTCCTGCCGTGGGCAGGGACACCTCCCATCATCCCAGCCTGACTTGGGACAATTCCAGGGACGGAGCAGCCGCAGCTTTTCCGGGTGTCCTTAGGCGGGTCGTTAATTAATGTTATTTGTCTCCTCTTAATTGCTGCTTTTGACCACGTTAGGGACCCGAGGAGAACAAGCAGGGGCGGAATTCCTGTTCCCAGCTCCTGCTCCCAGAAACTGCGGCTGCATGGGAACAGGAATTCCCAGCTCTGCAAGTGCTTTCATGTGGGACATCAGAGGCGGCCCCGGCTCCGCACCCAGGGGGGAGGTTCCACCTTCCCGAGGCTCTGGAAGAGGCTCTGATGGAATCTCTGGGAATGGGGGATTTTGGGGAGGGAGATGGGCTTGGGGCCGTTCGCTGCAGGTGGATGTGGAATCGCAGAGTCATGGAATTGCAGAATCATGGGATGGTTTGGGTTGGAAAAGGGCTGAAACATCACGGAATTTCAGCTTTTTCCGTGGGCAGGGCCACCTCCCCCCATCCCAGGCTGCTCCAAGCCCTGTCCAAGCTGGCCTTGGACACTTCCAGGGATCCAGGGGCACGCACAGATCCTCTGGGAATTCCATCCCAGCCACTCAACACCCTCCCAGGGAAGAATTCCTTCCCAATATCCCATCCAGCCCTGCCCTCTGGCAGTGGGAAGCCATTCCCTGTGTCCTGTCCCTCCATCCCTCATCCCAAGTCCCTCTCCAGCTTTCCTGGATCCCCTTGAGGCACTGAAAGGGGCTCTGAGATCTCCTTGGATCTTTGGCTCCTCCAGGCTGGACATTCCCAGCTCTCCCAGTCTGGCTCCAGCCCTTGGAGCATCTCCATGGCCTCATCTGGAATTGCTCCAGCAGCTCCACATCCTCCTGCTGTTGGATCCTGGAGCTGGATGCAGAATTCCAGGTGGGGTCTCACCTGAGCAGGTCAGAGGGGCAGAATTCCCCCTTTCCTGGTGGGAAATGAGCCCAGGAGATTTTAATGGAGCAGGATCCCATTCCCAAAGCGGTGTGAGGGATTAACAAGGATCAGGGGATGGATTTTAAATTCCCTGGGATTTGCTGCAAGAACAGGGGAGGGATCAGCATCTCCTGGGGGAAAGGATCATTTCCAAGATGAGATCAGGAATTTCCTGGGGAAAGGATCATTCCTAAGGTGAGGTCAGGAATTTCCTGGGGAAAGGATCATTCCCAAGGTGAGGTCAGGAGTTTCCTGGGGAAAGGATCATTCCCAGGGAGGGATCAAGAATTTCCTGTGGAAAGGATCATTCCCAAGGTGGGATCAGGAGCTCTCTGGGGGGATTCCCACATTGGATCTGATTCCCACATCAGACCCAGCACGGACACTGATCCTTGGTGTTCTCCACCCACACATTCCCCATTCCCATTATGGGATGCAAATCTGTTGGATCAGGTGGGAGGAGGGCCGGACTCCCAAATAAAAAGGTTTAATCCCTGGAAATCTCCTGGAAAAGGGATTCAGCCCTGGGCTGGGTTTGGCTGATGGGAGGCTGTGTGTCCTCAAATTTCCAGGAATTCCAGGTCTTGGCCTTTCCAGGGATTGGGATTGGGAAGATCCCGGGTCTTGGAGCTTTAAAAATTTAATAAGTTTTTTTTAAAAAGTCAGAAGCCACTAGAGGGAGCAGAAATTCCTGCTGACTGGAATTTCCACCTGCATCCTTGGAGGTGACTGGGATGAGTTCCGTCGGGTCAGTCAAACCATGGCTGCATCCCACTCTTAATCCTCGTATCCTGACTGGAAAAAATAAAATTCCCTCATTTTCCCCGTCCCTGGAAGTGTCCAAGGCCAGGCTGGACCCAGTTTGAAGAAACCTGGGATAGTGGAAGGTGTCCCTGTGGAATTCCGTGATCTTGAAGGTCCCTTCCAACCCAAACCATTCCATGATTCCATGAGTGTTTTCCCAGATCTTGGTTGCATTTCTTGCAGAAGATCCACACCTGGGAAGGAACTCCTGAGGTTTCCTGGTGGAACCTCCCAATCCAGGTTTTATCCCAAGAAATCTAAAGATTTCTTAAAGCATAAGCTCAGCACATCTGGTTGGAAAAGGGAATTCGGGAGAAGCGGGGAAGTTTTTATTGGAATTCACACCCGGAGCTTCCCTTAAAAATTTGGGATTTAGGAAGCAGAGCATCTCCAGGATTGGCTGGAGATGCTAGAGGCTGCTCCCAATCCATTCCTCACATCCATGGGGATGTTCCATCCCACCCATGCGGGTCAGGGATGCGTCAACCCTTGGAATCCACAGGGAATTTGCCGTTGCCAAGCTCCTGGATCCCACTGGAACCAGCTCGCGCTTCCATGGCGAGGTGGGATTTGTTCTGAGTAGCAGCCGGATCCAGCTCAGGAATCAACCCTGGAATCTCCACAGCAGCTTTGTCCTGGTGGTCAGCAGAGCATTCCCAGCAGGATTTTCCAGCGTTTCCCTGGACTTTTCCACGCTTGTCTTAAAATGGTGGCTTTTCTCCGGAGCGTGACTTGACAGCCGTGAAATCTCGGAGCGGGAATGTCGGACGGATTTTGTGTCAGGTCGTTGGGATTTTCCACGCCGTCGGGAAGTGTCTGGGGTTACTGGCTTGAAATCCTTGGGGAAGGTGTCAGGCAGGGAAAAATAATTGCTTTTCCATGGAAAACTCAGCTCTGCTGCTGCTTCTCCAAGGAGGAATTCCAAGTGGGAGCTTGAAGGACAAGGAATTGGATTTTTTTGACCATCAGGAGCTTTTGCCTTGGACCAAAATGCAGGAATCTTGGAATGTGAGGGGTCTTCACCCAAATCCCATCTGCTGGGAATTTGTTCCCAAGTTGTTCCTCAGGATTCCCGCTTTTTTCTTTTGCACATCCCGGTTCTGAAGGCGCCGGGATATCGGCGGTAAAATGCAGCATTTAAATATTCCTGGACTAAGTGTGGCCGAGCTGGAATATCCAAGGGGGGGATTCTCTCAAAATCCAACCCCTGGAATGCTCCCACCGGAGCTTTCTGGGATCAAAAACTCCCCCCCTTGCAGGCAGCAGCCATTTCCTGACTCCAAAAGATCCCAGAAAAAGCAATTTTATGGAATAAAAGATGCCTCAAAGCTATAAAATACCCAGTCTGAGGGTCCCACCAATTTTTCCTTGGAATTCTCTGAGTTTATTTCCTTTCCTGGGAGGACCTGCCGTGCCCAGGTTCGGAAAACAGGTGGATCAATGACATAAATCTCCGCAGCATCTGCTGCCCAAGGATTTTCCAGGTCCCTGCTGGGATTCCCAGCCTCCCTCCAAGACAAGAAGGAAGAGAAAACGAGGACTTGGAATTGCTCCGGAAAACCGCGTGGAAGGACCATGGAATGGAGAGGATCCTCAAGGGCTTCCTTCCCAATGTCCTGCCTCCAGCAGGAGCTTTAAGGCTTGGAATTCCAGGCCTTTCTTCACCCAAATGTTGGATTTTCCCACCTGGATGACATCTCCCAGTGTGAGGAGCCAGGAGGAACTCAGGAGAGCTGGGAATGTTCACCTGGAGAAGGAAGGATCCAGGGAAACCTCAGAGCTCATTCCAGTGCCTAAAGGGGCTCCAGGAGAGCTGGAGAGGGATTTGGGATGAGGGATGGAGGGACAGGACACAGGGAATGGCTTCCCACTGCCAGAGGGCAGGGATAGATGGGATTGGGAAGGAATTTCTGGCTGGGAGGATCGTGAGGGGCTGGGATGGAATTCCCAGAGAATCTGTGGCTGCTCCATCCCTGGAATTGTCCAAGGCCAGGTTGGAGCAACCTGGGATAGGGATTTTTCCTTCCAACCCAAGCCAGGGCTTTGAGCATTTGAGGAAGTTTTTCCATGAAATTTCCATGATTTGATGAATTTTTGCTCCATTACTAGAGAGGGAAAAAAAAAAAAAAAAAGGAATTTTTAAAGCCTGGAATTGTTGATCCTGTTGGAACTCCCACCCGGATCTGGATCAACCCTAAAACTGCCTCATCCCTCCCATCCCTTAAGGACAAAGAGGATGGCCTGGAATTTCTCCATCTTTCCAGTCCCTGGTGCTCTGGGAACTTCAGCCCACTCCCAGACCTTGGCATTCCATTGGGAATCCTTCTCTTCCCGATGTTTTTTCCACAGGGTGGATGGGCAGAGCAGGAGATGGAGGCACCGACGTCCCCCTGGCTCCAGTGGCCAGGAAAACCACCCCGGGCTCTTCCTCAGAGCAGGCTCCAAGGAATCCCTGAATCCAGCTCTGGAAGGGAATGTTGGAGGGAATTCTTGGAATTCTTCAAGTTCAGATTTTTTTTTTCCCTCCCTTTTATTTTCTGCATTTGGCAACAAATCCCTGCTTTTTCTGGGACAACTTCCCCTATCCCAGGTTGCTCCAAGCTCCATCCAACATTTCCAGGGATGGGGCAGCCGCAGTTTTTCCTGGGAATTCCATTCCAGTCTTTGCTTTGCTTTTTCCCATTTTCACCTCTGTTGGACCCACCTTGCACAATCCAAGGATTTGTGTCCTCAGGACATGGAATTATCTTCCCACCTCTCCAGAATCCATGACAAGGAGCCGGATCCATCCCAGCTGAGTTGTCCTGAGGATTTTTTTTAATTTAAGGATAACCTGGAAAATCCTTGCATTCACCCTCTTCCCTCGGTTCCAGGAGATCCTCAATTTTCCAACCTGTGAGGCAGGATATTGGGAAGGATCCCAAATTCAGGTTTTTGTGGTGTTTTAGCCCTAATTTTGGGTTATTCCCACCCATTTCATGGCAAAAATCCAGCTCCGAGTGACCTTGGATGCCCCTATCCATGGCAAAGGGGTCGGAATTCCATGGTCTTAGAGGGCCCTTCCAATGGTTTGGGTTGCTCCAACACTGGCCTTGGACACTTCCAGGGATGGGGAATTGCTGGAGTATGATGGAATTCCTTGAGAGGATCTCCCAGCATTCCCAAATTTATCCAAAGATTTGATTTCCCCGCCATGGGAGATTTTCCTACTCCAAAATTCCTTTGGCTTCAACTTCCTTTCCCCTTTTCCAGCACTGGGGGTGCTCCAACATTGCCGGGTCATCATCCCACCCATCTGGGTGAGTTTTCCACGGAATTAAGGTTGGAAAAGACTTCCAAGATCCTTGAATTCATTTTCCAGGCTCCTTCCTTAATTCAATTCCTCCCCGTGATCCTTGAGTTTATTGATATCCTGAAGCTCCCAGAGGGATGAACCATCCAAGGAAAATATCTGGGGATAACCAGTGGAAAACACATTCCCGGAATAACCCAAACAAGACTGAACTCCCCTTCCTCATTCCATCCTCAAATATTTCCCAGAAAAAACCAAACAAAACGCTCATATCCTGCATTTCCTGCTCGGAGCCAGGCTGGAAATCAGGGGCCGAAGCTTTTTAATATCCTTTCCTTGAATTCCTCTCTTCCCGTTGCGAAACGCGGCTCCGGATTAGGCGGATATTCGCCTAATTCCTCCGAACGCTTGCGTCGGCGGCCGGCCCCAAAAATTCCAGTTGCGTAATTCCAAAGAAAACCATCTTTGAAGTTTTATTGGGAGCGGGGGGCTGTAATTAAGAGTATGAAGGGCAGCGATTAAAGCCGAGGATTTGGAGCCGGGATTTCGTTTCTATTCCCGGCTTTTGCCGTGGAGCTGAGCTATTTCAGGCCGCTCGCTTTCCCTGGTTTTCCAAAAGCTGGGAAAAAAAGGTGGAACACTTCCTGTTCCAAAAAAAAAAACAACAACAAAAAAACACTGATTTCTTTTTTTGTTTGGGTTTTTTGTTTGTTTGTTTTTTGGGGTTTTTTTGGAGTTTTTTTGTTTGTTTTTTTTTTAATTCCTTAGGTTTCCTTGTTCTGCCAGAGGTTCCCGGGATAAAGGTGCCAGGGATAAATTTCTGTGCGTGCTGGAGGATTTGTGAGACGTGGTTTAGGGAAAAATTATTAAGGGAAAAATCGACTTTATTGATATAAAAGCATCCTGGTTAATGGAAAATCATCTTTATTAGTGGAAAATCACCTTTTTCATTGGAAAATCATCTTTATTAATGGAAAAATCATCTTTATTCATGGAAAATCACCTTTTTCATTGGAAAATCACCTTTTTCATTGGAAAATCATCTTTATTAATGGAAAAATCATCTTTATTCGTGGAAAATCACATTTTTCATTGGAAAATCACCTTTTTGAGTGGAAAATCATCTTTATTAATGGAAAAATCATCTTTATTAATGGAAAAATCATCTTTATTAGTGGAAAATCGCCTTTTTCATTGGAAAATCACCTTTTTCATTGGAAAATCACCTTTTTTATTGGAAAATCACCTTTTTTAATTGGAAAATCATGCTTATTAATGTAAAATCATCCTGATTACAGGAAATCACCTTTATTAGTGGGAAAATTACCTTAATTATTGGAAAATCACCCTTCTGAGTGGAAAATCACCTTTATTAAAAGAAAACAACCCTAATTATTGGAAAATCACCTTTTTCATTGGAAAAATCACACTTATTACTGGAAAATCATCTTTACTCATGGAAAATCACCTTCAAAGTATCCCGGAAAGGCTTTGGATGTATCCCTCATCCAGACAGGGACACGTTTTGATGGATGAAAACCGGATTGTCCGGCTCAGAGGGTGGTGGTTGAAGGTTCATTCCCAATGTTTGGCTCCTCCCAGGCTGATCCCGGCTCCTCTCCTGATCCATATCCTTATCAATAATCTGTGGAGCCACCCCTGTCTCCAGACAAGCTGGAGGGCAGGGCTGGAGCTCCAAGGGATCCTATGGACCGAGGACAGGTTGGGAAGAACTTCCTGAAGCTCTGCCACGGGATGGACAAACCGGTGGCCGCCCAAGGATCTGGGAATGCTGAGAAGTGTTATCCCAAGGGAAGGTGAGGAAGGGAAGTTGGGAACACCCCGGAAGGTCCAGGGAAGGTTTAATCCTCGTTTGACCACAACTGGGCAACCTGAGGTCATTTTGGGTTATCCAAAACCCAAAAAACCTGGGAGAATCCAATGGATGGAGCACGGGATGTGTGAGGAGAAGATGGAGCCGGGCTGGATTTGCACGGAGAAGGAATTTGGGGAGACCTCGGGATACTTTTCCAAAACCAAAGCCAGGTTTCCAAACCGGTCGGGTTTTTTGGTTGGAACTGGTTTTGCTTCCCGTGATCAGCTCCATGCGATTTTATCCGCTGGGATTTCTGGGATGCAATCCAGTGCCTGTAGCCCCGTGTTTGTGGAAGCCCTTGACTCCCACTTCGGGAATTCATTTGGGTTGAGCTTTCCAGATTATCCCAGTTGTTCCCAGCTGGCCAAGGCCAGGTTGGGTGGGAATGTCACAAACAGGGTCAAGGTGGAGATTCCAGGAAAGACCTTAAAGATGGAATGGTTTGAGTTGGAAAACCCATCCAGTTCCACCCCCCATTCCATGGACAGGGCCACCTTCCACTATCCCAGGTTGCTCCAAGCCCTATCCAACCCAGCCTGGAACATTCCAGGGATGGAGAAGCCACAGATTCTCCTGTGTTTCACCACCCTCATCGTAAAATTCCTCCTTTAATCCAACAAATCTTAGTCAAGCAAAATCCATAAGGATTTGTCTTTAAAACCATGGAAAAACAGCTGGCCAAGTGTAGGGGCCACGCTCCGTCGCATCCCTGCCCGCGGGAAGCCCGGATAGCCGGAATCCAGCAGCGCTGCTGTTTAAATATTAATCAGGAATTAACTGGGAATCCTGCCCCGGGCTCTCCAGCCAATTCCAGAGGCTGCTCGTTAACGCTGGAAGCTCAGCTGGTGGTTTTTAATGATTCCCAAAAAAACTCGGCTCATCCCGGAAAAGCGAGCGCGGCCGGCTCGGCCACCCCCGGGAATGTGCAACCACCGCTCCGTCCTCCCACGGATCCCTGCGGAGATTCCCTGCCCGGCTCCCACCAGTCGGAATCTTTGGGATGGATTCACTCATCCATCAATTCCGTCTGCACAGAAACCTCGTCGGAGATGGGATGGGAGGAGGCCTGGAGTTCGTTTGGACGGGGATAATTAACGCTGGTGGGAAGCGGAACAGCGGGAGAAAGGATGGATGGGAACCAAGCCATGGCTCTGATGGGTTTGGAAGATCTTGGAAGCAACAACTCCAAAAAACTCCAAGAAAAAACCACCCATCCTCAGGCTCAGCCAAAATAAAGGATGGAGGAGCACCTGGAGCTTGGTCCTGGCACCTGGAACAGAAACCTGGGATCTGGAGGAGTGGGAATTCCCTCCTGGGCGGGTGTGGACCTTGCTAATGGCAGTGGGAGGAGCTGTTGGTCCATCCCACGTGGGGAATTCCGGTGTCCATTGGGTTTGACGATCCCGTTTTGGCCATTCCAGTGGAGATTTTGGATGGAAAACTTGACATTTCCACCAGACTTTCCCCAGGAATGCTGTTGTACAGAATGGGAGGTGGAATGCTGGGAAGCAGATCCATAGGGAAGGACCCTGAAGAACTCGTGAACTCTCCCGGAATCCTGGAATCATGGAATGGTTTGGGTTGGAAGGGACCTTAAAGCCCATCCAGTTCCTGGGCAGGGACACCTTCCCCTATCCTGGGTTGCTCCAACCTTGGCCTTGGACATTTCCAGGGATGGATCTGGTGGGATCCATCTGGGTTCCGCCATGGATCTGGGGATCGATCTGAATTCCATCATGGATCAGAGGTGATGCCTTTCTCTTGGGAATCCTGGAGGAGGAGGAGGAGGAGGAGGAGGAGGAAATCCATTCACACGCACTGGCGAGGAAAAAGGGATTAAGCAATTCCATACAGCCGTAATTCCAGGGCTAAATCCCATTAAAATTAGATTTGACAGAAGCTTAATTGTGTTGCCTCCGTGCTCCACTAAAATTTTGGAGCTTTATCCTATTAGGAAGATTTGTTTCTTTTCCCTCTTTTTTCCCCACGCAAAACCAACATCGGATCCAAATTTTATTAATGGGATAGTCTTAACAAGGAAATGGGGGATTTTAGGGGTGGTTTTTTTTTGAATTAAAAAATAAAAAATAATTTTTATAAATCTAAAGTTATTTCCTTAGATGTTTTCTGATTATTTGCTTTGTGTTTTCCAAACCAGAACGATTCCAAGCACATTCCCACCAGGAAGGGCTGCTAAGGCAAAAATGAACATTTTTCTGTGCTCATTGGCAGCAGGGATGGATAATATTGGAAAGACAGTGATCAATCCCGGGTTGTTGGGAAGTGTTGGAGGGCCTTGGTGTGGATTCATGCCCATTGGAAAAGTGTGGAGCCAAAAATATGGATCAAGAGTGAATTTGATCCTACAGGAGAGGCTTTAAGTCCTTCTTGAATCCCAAAAAATTCTTCTTGGACTCCAAGTTTGAATTCCCAGTTCTTCACTGAATCCCACAAAGTCCAAAAATCGGCTTGGAAATTCCATCCTGCACTTCCAGATTTTTTTTTCCCATGTTTTTCCAAGTGTGGTGTCACTTGGAATGGGTTGGTGGCGCGACCTTTTCCATCTTCTGGGACCAAGAGCTCTCCAGGCTCAGATTTAGATGAAAATGTGGCAAAAAAAGGGGGGATTTGGGAGGATTTTCCTCTTCCCATATTGGCTCCGACCATCCGAGGTTGTTGAAGAGCAGGAGCAGCACTCGGAAAAAGGGCGGGATGATGTTTTAAGGGAAAATTTGGTCTTGGAAGGGTGGGATAAGAACCTGGAGACCACGGCCGTGGTGGCTTGGTCATGATTGGGCCAACAACTCAACCAAGAAATCCAAGCTGAGGGGTCCTGGGATCAGATCCCATCCTGGTGGGATTCATCTCCATTAATCCTAGAGGAGACATTGATGGTAACGCGCCCCCCCCCCCCTTCATTCCTGTTTTCCAGTTCGTCGCCTTCCGGAGTGTTCGAGAAGGAATACGACATTTATCGGGATTACAGCACGGAAGGACAACTCCTGCACTACAGGTGAACGTCTCCGAGGTTTTATTCCCACTCTTCCAAGCTTTGTCCTCATTCCTTCCCTTCATGTGTTGCCTCCAGGTCCTTGTGGAACTCCAAAAGTCCTCAAAGAACCCCTAAAAGTCCTCACTGAACCCTTCCAAATCCATCTTGGATCCCAGATCCTCACTGAACTCCCAAAATTATCAATGAACCCCACCAAGTCCTTGCTGAGCCCCAAAAATCCTCACTGAATCCCCAAAATCCCTACTGAACCCCAGAATTCCTTCTTGAATCCCAAAATCCTTGCTGAACCCCCAAAATCCCTACTGAACCCCAAAATTCCTTCTTGAATCCCAAAATCCTCGCTGAACACCCAAAATCCTCATTGAACCCCAAAATTCCTTCTTGAATCCCAAAATTCATTCTTGAATCCCAAAATTCCTTCTTGAACCCCAAATCCTCACTGGACCCCCAAAACCATCATTGAATCCCAAAATTCCTTCTTGAACCCCAAATCCTCACTGGACCCCCAAAACCATCATTGAATCCCAAAATTCCTTCTTGGACCCTTCCCAAGTCCTTCCTGAATTCCCCAAGTCCTCACTGAACCCCAAAAGTCCCCGTTGGACCCCACCAGGTCCTTGCCAAACCCCAGAAATCCAAGATGAGGATAAACCCGGATTTTGGGGATTTACGGTGTTGCTTCCTGCCTGGTTGCTCCAGGTTTTGATAAACCCCAAATTCCTGGATTTTTTTCTGGAGTTGGGGATGAGTGGAAGCACCTCCAGATCTTCCTTTGTTTTCCATGTTGGAAATGGACACCAGGAAGAGCAGGATGCTCCTCATCCTTCTTCCTGGCATGTTTTCCACACATTCCTGGGTTTTTTTCTGGAATTGGGGATGAGTTGAAGCACCTCCAACTCTTCCTTTGTTTCCCACATTGGAAATAGAGACCAGGAAGAGCAGGATGCTCCTCATCCTTTTTCCCAACACATTTTCCTGCTGTTCCAAGCCGGCAAGCCCAGCGTGCCGCTTTCTCCATCCCAATCCAAGACATGGAAAATCCCCCTGGAGGCTCTGGCCACCTTCCATCCCACCTTTCCCTGGAATCCACCATTGCTGTGTGACCTCCTAGGAAGCGTAGGAATTAATTTCCACTTGAGGAAGAGAGGGGAAAATCTCCAAGTTTTCCAGGAGGGAAAACTCGGATTTTTTTTTCGGCAGGCGAGGATAAAAACCCGATCCCATTGCAGGGGGGACGGGGTCGGGTTTTTATCCTCGCCAGCCAAATGTTCTCCATGAATCCATGGACAACCTGATCTCCCCACCCTGAGCTGGATGGATGCAATTCCCAGGAAGAGCGGGAAGGAGCAGGATTTGGGAAGCGTGGAGATTTGGGAAACAGGGATTTGTCAGGGACGACACGGATTCCGGCTGGTGGGAATTAAAGGCTTCGGTGTCACCGCACTCATCGGCTGCGCCGCGGGAGACGCCTCCGTCTTCCCAATCCCATAAAAACCCACGGAGCGGCCCCGGCTGCCCTTCCCCCAGCCCGCCGCCAGCCAAGGAGCTAATTAGCAGCTTTGCTTAATTAGCTGTGAGTGGACATCCTTCTGGAAGAACGAGTCTCCGGCAGAGCTCCGTGGGGTGGGATCCCGGTTTAACCCCGTGAGCGCCACGAGATGGAGCCAGAGCTGGTGATGAATTCCTGTTAGTGGGATTAATTGTGAGGGGAAAAAATTAATCATGGAATCCTGGAATCATGGAATGGGTTGGGTCGGACCTCAAAGATCATCTGGTCCCACCCAAAACATTCCAAGGGCAGGGACAATTCCAGTATCACGGGTTGCTCCAAGACCTGTCCAACCTGGCCTTGGACAATTCCAAGGATGGGAAGGTTAGTGCTTCAGGACCTTTGGGATCCTTTGGGGACCAAAGGGATTGGGGGATCTCTGGTTGTCCCATGGGTTTGTGCCAACATGGAGATGACGGATTTGGAGCAGGATGGAACCCAACCAGAGCTTCGAAGATCCATCACAGATTGGGATGAGCCCTCAAACGCTTCCAACTGGAGCTGCCCCAGCTCCCTCAGATCCTTCTGCTTCCAAACCCTGTTTGTGGAACCTCCAGGATCAGCTGGAAAACCAGGTCTGCAAGCCAACAGCATTCCCAGATCTTTCCAACCCTCTTCTCCTCGAGTCTGGCACTAATTCCTGAGGTTTTGCTCTGGAAAATGGCAGAGGGACACAGGATTTAGTCCCAGAACTCCTCCTGGTGGATGGGAAAGTGTGGTCGTGGTTCCTGCCTTCCTCCATCCCCTCTGGCAGGGAAAGGAGAAGCTGGAGAACTCCCAGACATTGGGACAAAGCGTGGGATCGAGGTGGCTTGTGGAGAGAAGCCGGATCTTGACTGAGAAATCCCGTGGGATTCAGTGGGGGATCCTCATCCATGGAATCACCACCACCTCCTGGGAGCTGCAGCTCTGGGGTTCAGCTCCCTGGATCGCCCCAGGAGCTGCTGCAACATCCTCAGGAGCGGGGAAGGATTTTTCCGCTTCCTTGGAGCTCCCGGCCAACAATTCCTACGGGAGATTTTTCCAGTGTAATGAAGATTAGCGGGTGTCATTAAGAGGATGACGTCGTGCTCCGGCTGCCTGGAAGGCTTTTGTCGGGAAGCCCTGGAATCCCAAATTCCATCATTCACCATCCCTGCTCTTAACCCTTTCCTCCTTCATTCCCTCTGGATTTGTGATCCCTGGAGCTGCTTCATGTCCTCGTTCCATTGAGGGAGTTGAACTCTTTGCTAATCCAAAATCAATCTTCCCATCGGGAAATCCACTTGTTTGTGGGAGAAATCCCAAATTTCTGTCTCCATCCCATGGTTGTATCGGCCAATCAATGGCTGGAAGGCCCAAGGCTGCTCAAGCTCCATTTTAGACCAAAAATCTTCAAAATTCGGGATTTTCTTCTCCCTTTCTCCTCCCGACACCAGGAATGGCACCAAAGTTCCCCAAAACTGTGGCAAATCCCTCATTCCAGGCTTTGGAGAAGGCACCCTGTTGCACTCCAGCTCTTTGGGATGTCCAATCCATGAGCAGGGAGAATCCCGGTTCTTCCGTGGGTGTTTTTTAGGAGAGCAGGGTGGTGGCTGCTTCACCTGCACGGGATCCTCGGCTTGGTCTTCCTCAATTTCTCCCGGATCTCCACATCCAGGAATGTTTGAAGGGGTCTTCAGTCTTCTTGCAGTCACCAGGAATCCCTTCATGGCAAAGAAATTGGGAAAATGAGGTGCCCAAAAATCCTGGGACCACCTTTCGGAGCTCCATGGAACCTGGCGTGCAGGCACCTGAGGCGGTTCTGGAGGTGGGTTGGTGTCTCCCGGAATTCCGGAGGTGGTCGTGGTGATGGGGTCACCTCTGGTTTGGGAGACAGCCGTAATTTGCCAAAAATTTGTAATTTTCCAGCTGTTTTCGCCTCTTGGCTCTTTTCATCTCCAGGATGGGAATCTTTGGTGTCCAAATCCTGCCCTGGCCGTGTTCAGCCCTTCCCCATCCGGATTTGTTGTCCTAGTGCCACATGGATTCAGGGAATGGCTGTAATTTCAGCAGAGTTGTATAAATCCAGGCCCAAAATTCAGGGAGAGACTTGCAGGAGCTTTGGAGAAACCCGGGAAGGAGGTGAGGAACCACCACGCTGGATTTTGAGCGCGGTTCCGACCGGGAGTTCATAAATGTGACCATTCCTGAATTTTAGAGGTCAATCCGTTCCCTGGTTCCCTTGGAAGTGAGGAAGAGGAGCAGAGCTGACACCAGTGATTCCCTGGGGAGCCATGGCATGAAAATCCCAATTTTTAGAAAAAAAAGGAATGAGGGTTGATGATTGTTCTTGGGAATATCACGGAGATGGGACCTCCTGGGCTGGGCCTTCTGCCCAAACCCCATCCAACCTGGCCTTGGACACTTCCAGGATGGAGCAGCCACAGCTTTTCTGGGAATTCCATTCCAGCCCCTTCACGGGGAAGAATTCCTTCCCAAAATCCCACCTAACCCTGCCCTCTGGAAGTGGGAAGCCATTCCCTGTGTCCTGTCAGGGATGAACGATTCAGGCTGGAGATACCAAGAGGAGGAAAAGCTTTGGCCTGGGGAATAGCACTCCTGGGAATGTGAAATCCACTCGGAATAGGCAAGAGCTAAAAAAAACCAAAATCACCATTTTTGGAACTCTTTGTCGCGCTCCCGGAGCCAGCGGGAGCAGATTCCCTATTGATCGACTATTTCGGGAAATGTCACTTCTGGTCTCTTTGTACTTCCCAGCTGATTCCTCGTAACAATAAAGGCTCCTCTGTGCTCCTTTCCCGGCATTCCCTCCTGCCTCTCCAATCTGAAAAGATCTCCTCTTGTTTTCGGTGACATTTGGATTTCGGGAAAGAGGCTATTTTGAGGGGATTGCTTTAATTGGGATGAGCAGCCCCGATTGGCTCCGGGGAGTTTGGCATCCATATCATCCATGCCTGGCTTGGTTGTGTTGGTCTTGTGCTTCCTCCTGGTGGGTTCCTGATGGGATTGATCCCGGAGGAGCTCACCAGCCATCACGGATGTCCCAAAAAAAAAGAGGACAAGGTGGGTGATGTCACCTGGGGAAAGTCACCTTTGGCAAGGCCAACTTGACCTCATCAGGAGTTGTCGGAATTTGTTTTGGTGATTCCTCATCATCCACATCCCAAAAAAAATCCTTTGGTTATGGATTTGTAGCCTCCAACGTCCCGACCTGACCGTCGCACCGCGGGACGTTCGGACAACGACCGGAAAACGGCAAAAATTCATCCTCCCGGCCCTGCTTCTCCTGAAGAAAAGTGGGAATGGCAAGGCTTGGGATGGGATGGGTCGTTATCTCCCTCTGGTCTTGATCAACTTCCATGGATGTTAATTAGCGCCGACGCCACCGGAGCAGCAGAACATCGGAGATGTTTCATGGAGAGATTTGGTGTTGAGGGCTTGGAGCTAAAAGTGATCCCATAGCGCCATCCGGAGACAGGGATTGGACAATCCCTGAGAGTTTTGGGGAAAATAACAGGAATTTTTCTTTTTTTAATGGTATTTTGATGGGTATAATCCTTTGGGAATGTTTTAGTTGGAGAACGGAATTGTGTGTGGAGCTTTGGGAGGTCGTGGATGTCCATCAAACCAGGCTTTGGGCTTCAGCATTCCCATCGCTCCAAAATTCCCCCAGAAAGACCAAACTGGATTTTCCCCTTCCTGGATATCCCACGGATTGTGTTGAATCCATCAAGTCATCCTGGGAAAACTCGATCCTGGCTCTCACCTTCTTCCCAAATATCCATTTTATTGCCCAAACAATGCAAATTTCACCTCGCTCATTCTGGTTTTTCTAGGAATCAGCTTCAACCAATCAAAAGGCTTCCTAAAAAAATGAATTCCAATGAGGAAGTGAAGCTTCCAGGCTCCTAAAGATGGGAAAAGGGATTGGAAGTGTGGAAGAAGGATTGGAGAGGCTGTGGTGGGGTTGTGAGAATTCCAAATCCCACAAAAACTGAGAAACGGGGGCTTGAGCAGAAATTTAAAATTTTTACACTTTTAAATTTTAAAAATTTAGAATTTAAAATTCCAGTCCAATCCCTGGGATATTTTTATATATGGAATTCCGTAGAATTCCATGCAAATTTTTGGGAAGAGCACTACTCACAGGTGAGGAGCAGCGAAACCTTAAGGAAGGAGGATTTTAAGATTTTATCCTATCGCTTAATATGATTATAAATTAACATAAAACACCAGGTTTTGCACGTTTTTAAAAGCTGCATTCCCGTCCCGAGGACGTTTTCCCAGCTGGAAAATTTCACATGGATCACAGGAGGCTTCAGATGGAAGCCTGGACCTCTCCAGGCTCTGCTGTTCACCTTTCCCTGCTTTTTTCACGGAGCTTTTCCTGCTGCCGGAGCGGTGCCGGGCACGGTGCCAGGCACAGGGAGGTTTTTTCCGCCGCCGGCTCATCCCTGACCCCGGACTTCCCAGCGGGATGAGCTCGGAGCAGGCGGTGCCCAGCTGGGAGGGAAGGGGGGCCGGGCTGCTTCCCTCATTCCCATCCCAGTTTAGCCCTGGGAAAGGGAATTTTAAGCTCAGGTGGAAGGCGGAGGGAGAAGATGCTCCCAAATCCCGCAGCCGGGGGAGGAAGGTGAGGAAGAGGGAATTTGGGAATTTGGGATGGCACAAGGAGGTGGGGGGGTTCCCAGGAATCCTTTGCTTTTCCCAGAGAATCCCGATGCATTCCATCAGAAACCGATATTTGGATTATTCGGATCAGGGGGTTTTTTTTCCCTTTTTCCCAGGGAAGGGAAAATCCACTTAATCCCGGCTCTAAATTTTAATCTTCACCTGCAAATCTAAACACCAGGGCAGGTGTTTCCAAGAAATCCATGGAAAAACGCATGGTTTGGGTCGGTTTTGGAAATATTCCTTTTTTTAACCTCATGTTGCCGCCTCATTCCATCAAAAACCAAATAATTTTGGCTTAAAACAATAAAATATAATTTATAAATAATTCCACTTAAACCCGGCTGTGATTTATTCCCTCATTCCCGCCTCGATGGAGCGGAGCTGCCCCCCGGCTCCGTTAAAAGCATCAGGAATGCAGAAATCCACGATTTTGGTTGTTTTGGGTGGGATTTTAAGGAATTTTTGAGCTGTGGATATTCGGAATTCTCTCTGGCATGAATAATGATATGTAAATGAGGTGGGGGGGTTACCTGCAGGTGTGGGGTGGGGGTGGCTCCGTCTCTCCCGAAAAAAAAAAAAACAACGGGAAGCAAAGGAATTCCTGGATGAGGGATCCAGGTTTCTCCTCTCCCCTCCACCGTTGACTTCCCAAAGGTTGGAAGGAGATCAAGGAGGAGGCGTTGGAGCAGGGAAGGAGATTTAGGAGAACACAGAAAAATCCCGCCCTGAAAAAATAGAAATTATGTGGGGAATCACGCAGTTTTCCAAAGAAATCGATTTCTTGGATAGGAGATTGGGAAGGATTTGGGAAGCGGTTTTGTCATGGAAATGTACGGAGTAGGAAGGATCTTCTCCACATGGAGAAAACAGCAGGGAGAACCCGGTGCCAAGCCAGGAATAACAGGAATACTTGGAATTTCTGCCGGATGCCCCGTGCCAGCATCCCTTGAATTTCTTGGAGTGGGCAGCGATTTAAGCACAAAAATTGCATTTCTGGGATTCCTTTTGCCAGCAGAAAATTCCATTTATTCCATAGGGGGTTTCTCTTGGGGGGGTGGGGGGTTTAGCTGTAATCCACGGAGCTTTCAGGAATATTGCTTCCCGTTATTTAATATTTGGGATTGAAAAGTGATTTGACGGAAGCGCCGCTGCTCCGTTGGGGGATTTTTATTCGGATCCGCTGCTGCCAGATGCCGCGGGCCGGAATATTAATGCCAGCTGCAAAGCTGGGAATTAAGGGGCTGTTTCACCTGGTCTGAGTGAAAACACCTGGATTTAGGAGGGATTTGGGCTTGGGTGGGGGTGGGGAAAGGCTGGAAACGTGGATTTCTGCAGGGAGATTCCAGATAATCTCATTCCAACTCCTTTTCATGGGCAGGGACATCTTCCACTATCCCTGGTTGCTCCAAGCCTGGGCTTGGACACTTCCAGGGATGGGGCAGCCACAGATTCCCTAGGAATTCCAGTCCAGTTCTGCTGGGAATCCTCTTCCACTTTCTTTCCTCAGAATTTTCAGGATCTGTGTATAAAAATCAGGTTTTTCATGAGGATTAAAGACCTCCAGCTTTTCCAGAAGAAACGTGGAGCGATCCAAGATTTTCATGCGTGGTTTGAGCAGGAAAAGCAGATTTTTGGGAGTAGAGCAAGGTTGGAAGGGGCTTGGAGCAATCTGGAATAGCGGAAGGTATCCAAGCCTATGGCAGGGGATGGAACTGGATGAGCCTTGAGGCCCCTTCCAACCCAAACTATTCCACGAATCCATGATTTTGTGGTCGTGGATGGAATTCTGAGGGTCTGGAAGGGCTCCATAAAGGGTTGAGATCCAGCAATCCAAGGTGGAGGAATCCAAACTCCTCCAGGTTTTTGACAGCAAGAAGTTGGCAGGAGGCTCAAGTCCCCAGGAGCTCCAAAGGCGCTTCCTAGGGTGGAAAAGGAAGGAATAAATTGTTCCCAGATCCCATGGAGCGAGGATAAAGTCATGGACAAACAAGGAGAGGCTGTGGAGCCTCCTGCAGGGAATTGTTTGTGGCTTTTTTGTGGGATTTTTTTCCCCTCAAAACTCAGCGATTGAACTCACTCCACCTTTTCCTGGGGGATGGAAGGGACAAATGGCTGGGAATAAAGGAGAATTGGAGAGGGATGAACCGGGAGAGCAGACGGTGCCTGCGGCATCTTCTGTTCCAGCGTGGGATTGGTGACAGGATGTGCTTCCCTGTGCCTTGGGAACAGCAAATTCCAGCTCGGATCCCTCCTGTGAGCCGGGCAGCTCCATAAAATCCATCTTTGCCCTTCCTCCTGTGTGTCCCAAGGACTTGGAACAAGGAGAGAGGAGATGAAAATCCACTGGGGCAGGGAAGAGTTCCTCACAGGAGGAATTTCTTCCCAATATCCAATCCTGTGGGCAGGGACACCTTCCACTATCCCAGGTTGCTCCAAGCTCCATCCAAGCTGGTCTGGAATTTCTTCCCAGTATCCAATCCTGTGGGCAGGGACACCTTCCACTATCCCAGGTTGCTCCAAGCTCCATCCAAGCTGGTCTGGAATTTCTTCCCAATATCCAATCCCGTGGGCAGGGACACCTTCCACTATCCCAGGTTGCTCCAAGCTCCATCCAAGCTGGTCTTGGACACTTCCAGGGATGAGGCAGCCACAGCTTTTCTGGGAATTCCATTCCAGGGCCTCACCACCCTCCTGGGGAAGAATTCCTTCCCGTTATCTCATCCAATCCTCCCCTCTGGAAGTGGGAAGCCATTCCCTGTGTCCTGTCCCTCCACGCCTCGTCCAATATCCAACCCCACCCAATCTCCATAATTTTCGGGTGCTCGGGAATACCCATCCTCCAGATTCTGCAGTGGTTCGGGAGGTCTGGGACCAAACCATCCCAAATTCCGCTGGAATTCTGACCCCTCCCCTTCCCCGCGATGTTTTCTCCCCGCAGGACCTCATCCCTCCGATGGAACGCCGGCACCAAGGAGCGGATGCTGATCAAGGTGACGGATCGGGAGCCCAGCTTCCTCCTCCACCAAGGCAACGGCTACGCCCCGGAAAACCAACCGGGCTCCCGCTCCCGCCGGCCCTCGGGCGGCCAGCAGTCTCCCAACCTCCAAACCTTCTCCTCGGACGCCGACAATTCCGTCTTCTTCCCGGAGAGGAAGCAGTCTCCCTTCCTGAAGAGGGCCGAGCACGTGGGCAGCTGCTCACCGCTGCTGGGCCGGGGCGATTCCTTCTGCTCGCCGCTCCAAGCCCAGCACCGCAAACATTCCAGCGAATCCCAGCCCTCGTCGCCCCGCTACGCCTACGAGCCCCCGCTCTACGAGGAGCCGCCCATGGAATACCAGGCTCCCATCTACGACGAGCCTCCCGTGGACATGCAGTACGAGGCCAGCGGGAGCTACAAGGCCGGATCCCCGCAGAAATCGCCCATCCGGAAGCCTCACCCTTTCCTTCAGTCTCCCAAGCAAGGCTCCAACTCGCCCTACCAGCAGCTGGTGCTCACCAAGCAGAAGTGTCCCGACCGCTTCATGAGCCTGGAATACAGCCCGGCCGGCAAGGAATACGTCCGGCAGTTGGTCTACGTGGAGCAGTCGGGCTCCAGCCCCAAGATGAAGACGGGCTTGAGGCACAAATATTCCCCCAATCCCATCGGCGGCTCCTACTCGCTGCAGCACAGCCCCTGCCTGGTGCGGGATCAGCGCCTGGAGATCAAATCCGGCGACTACAGCAGCATGGAAGGACCCGACTTCTGTCCCGGCCCCGCGGGGACCCAGGTGACCCAGGGAGAGGATTCCATGTCCTGGTCCAGCCAGCAGGACACCTTGTCCTCCACCGGTTACTCGCCCTCCACCAGGAAAAGGAAAAGCCGGAAGCCTTCGGTGAACCACGACGCCAACGCCTCCTCCACGGACGGCTCCGGGGAGCGGGAGGCGTTGGGAGAGCTGGGTGAGGAACGCGGAGCCGCGCCGGGATCCAACCGCTCGCCGATGAACCGGACGGAGAGCAAGGCGGCCGAGGCGGAGCGGGGATTCCCGGAGCCATTCCTGGCGCAGGCGCGCCTGGCCTGGGAAGCGCAGCAGGCTCACTACCACATGAAGCAACGGAGCAGCTGGGATTCCCAAAAGGACGGTTCGGGCTACGAGAGCGACGGAGCTCTCCCGCTGCCCATGCCGGGCCCGGTGGTGAGAGCCTTCAGCGAGGACGAGGCGTTGGCGCAGCAGGAGAACAAGCACTGGAAGAGGAACACCTTCGAGAAGCTGGGCTTCCCCCAGATCCTGCTGGAAAAGAGCGTCTCCGTCCAGACCAACCTGGCCTCCCCCGAGCCCTACCTGCATCCATCTCAGGTAACGCCCTTGGGAATGGTCTCGGATTTGGGGGAGGGGGTCTTCACCTCGTGGGCAATCCTGGTTGAAGCTCCTTCTCCTGGTGTGGATCCAGTGGGATGGTCCCTGGGGTGATCCCACATCAGGGTCTGTGCTGTGGCTTGTCCTGATCCAGTGTGGGGTAGATCCTGGATCCACCCGGCTCCCAGGAGATTCCTGAGTGCCCATCCCATGCTGATCCCTCAGGGAAGTTGGTTCTTGCCAAGGTGGTCCCTCAAAGATGCTGGTCCTTAGCAAGGCGGTCCCTCAAAAACCTTGGGATGAAAGAGACATCAGTTTTCCAGGATTTGTTTCCCAGGGTTGTGAGGTGTCTGTTCCCTTCCCGGAGATCCCTCCAATCCCAAACTCCCATTCCAGGGGAGACCCTGAGGCTCTGACCTGGAGTTGCTGGAGCTGGTGCATCCCATGTGGCCAGATTCCAGCCCATCAGATGTTTCCCTGGTTTTTGGATATCCTCCATCAGCTTCTGGATGTCCTCCATCAGTCCCTTCCCCTGCAGGGAAAGGCTGGGAAAGGCAGGGAAAGGCTGTCAGGGCTTCCAAAAAACAGGTGATGGTACCACGTGTGGGGATAAATCCCACCTGGAAAACTGCCTGGGAGATGGAATTTGGTGTCAGCAGGAAGGAAACCCTGGACGTGGACCTGGGAAAGAGCAAATCATTTGGAAGATTCCTTCTTTGTCCATGGAAATGTGTAATTAAATTGGTGGAGGGTTGCATCCAAAGGCAGCAGAAGAAGATTCCTGAAGAACAATCGTTCCCAAGGCTGCACGAGGAGGTCCAAACCCAAAACTGGAAAGCTCCAGATCCGCTCTGGATCTTCACGCCAGGAGAAAAAGCTTCCACCATCAGTGATCCTACACCCTCTTCATGGAGCTTGGGATGTGGTGGGAATCTTCTCCACTCCCCAGAGGCTTCTGTCCTGGTGGCCCCATCTGTGGTCCTTGACCTCAGGGACACCAAGGTGGTGGGACACTGGCACCGGCTTCCCAGAGAAGCTGTGGCTGCCCCATCCATGCTGGAAGTGTCCAAGGCCAGGCTGGATGGTGTTTGGAGCAACCTGGGATCATGGAAGGTGTCCCTGGCCATTGGAACGGGATGATCCTGAAGGTCCTTCCCAACCCAAACCCTTCCATGGTCATGGCTGTGATTGTCACCATGGAGTGTCCCCACACTGAGGTGCATCCAAGCTCCATCCATGTGGCTCCAGGACCTTCTCCCTTGAAGATTCCCTAATTCCTGAGGTGACACCATGGTCACCCCATGGAAAAGGCAGGAGGTCATGGCCATTTGCAGTTGACACCCAGTGGTTTATCCCTTTCTTATAGGCCAGGGCATCCCCCAAGTTCATTTAGGTGCTAATTAGAGCTAATTAGGGCTGAAGTTAATTTCCTATTGGCTCTGGCAGCAGAGGATCCATCACATTTTGCTTCTGATGTCACTCCCTGGCCTGACCACACTCTCCTTGGCTGGAGAAGGTTGCTATTCCCAGCCAATGTGGTCCTTTCCTTCTCCCTGGGTGTTCCTGCTGCACAGCCTGGCTCTGGTCCAGCCCATGGAGCATTTTTTGGAAGAGCCACATCCCCAACAGCTGCCAAGTGAGAAATCTTCGAGCATCTCCTGCATCTCCTCCCACCCAGGAAAACCCCATGGGGCCTTCAGCTGGCCGGAGGACACAGAAGGACCTTTGGGGTGAAGTGGCCACAGGGACAGCAGGGCTGGGTCCCTTGAGTCCCCATCCCATGTCCCTGCCATCGTCACCGCGGTCAAGATGGGAGTGGAGCGATGTCGATGGGAAGATCTCAACATTGGAACAAGAAGAGTTGTTGGAGAGAAGAAATTTGACCAGCCAGCAGCTCTGGTGGTTCTTTGGGTGGCTTCCTTGTCCCCTCCTGGATTTTCCACCTCCTGGGTCTTTCCACCTTCTGCTTTTCTTCTGTTCCTCATCTAAAGCCCAACGCTGAGTCTGGGGTCTTCAGCTGGCCAGAGGACACAGAAGGACCTTTGGGGTGAAGTGGCCACAGGGACAGCAGGGCTGGGTCCCTTGAGGAACCTTGAGCTCCACTGTCCCCATCCCATGTCCCTGCCATTGTCACCATGGTCAAGGTGGGAGTGGAGCAATGTCAATGGGAAGATCTCAACATTGGAACAGGAAGAGACAAGAAATTGGGCCAGCCAGCAGCTCTGGTGGCTCTTTGGGTGGCTTCCTTGTCCCCTCCTGGATTTTCCACCTTCTGCTTTTCTTCTGTTCCTCATCTAAAGCCGAACCCCAAGTCCATGGCAGCACTGGAGTGACCTTGCCCACGGACTCTTCACCAACGTGGCTCCTCCACACGAGGTGGGAACAGCAGTGTCACCTCTGGATGCTGTGGCATGTCCATCCTTCCCATGGGTCACATCCCCAGGGCCCCCAGGTGGTGCTGACCTGGATGTTGCAGAAGAGATGATGAGGCCACCTTGGCTGGCCGCAGGACCATGGAATTGTCCATCCTGATTGTCCCTTGTTGGTCTCCTCCATGCTGGTCACCAGCTGTTGGGGTGTCCCTCCTCCTCCTGGGGTGACATCCACAAGCTGTGCTGGTTCCAGTAGGAGGAGGACACTGGTCTGCAGGGCTCCTTCCCAGATGGATGCTCCGCAGAGGTCAAGGTTAAATCCTGAGCATCTCCTGTCCCTCAGGATATTCAGGACCATCCACATTGCTCATGGCTTGGAGGAGCCACCAACCTCCTCCTGTGGCTGCTGGAGAACCACCCTGGAAGGTGATTTTGGGTAGAGGGGAGGTTCCAGGGGGGCTGTTAAAGGTGGGTGTGTCCCCAATGTCCCCAAAAGGACAGGTGGAACCCAAAGCCACTTTCCCTTTGCTTCCCCTTTGGTGCCACCAACTTCTTCTGTCCATGACTCCACTGCCCAAGTGTGAAGAGAGTCCAGCCTGTCCCCACCTGTCCCCTCCCTCCTGATGCCAATCTGTGCCACATCCCACCTTGGCTGCTGGCACTGGGTCAGCTCCACTTGGCCATGATGGGATTGAGGAGAAGCTCCTTGGAGAGGATGAGGTTTATGGGAAGACCTCTGAATGCTGCAACAGTTGGTTGGGTGGTTGATTGATTGATTGATCTTTTTTTGGTTGATTGGTTGGTTGTTTCATTGATTGGTTGATACATTTGTTGGCTGGTCAGTTGGTTTGTTGGTTAGTTGATTGATTGATTGATTGATTGATTGATTGGTTGGTTTGGTGGATCAATTCATTGGTTTTAGTTCAACCATTTGTGCACTGGTTGGCTGGTCTGTTGGTCTGTTGGTTTCCCCACTGGTCAGTTGGTTGATTGGTTGATTGATGAGTTTGTCAGCTGATTTATTGGTTGACTGATTGATTGATTGATTGGTTCATTGGTTTGTTGCTGGGTTGATTGATTGGTTTGTCAGCTGATTTATTAGTTGGATGATTGGTTGATTGATTAATTGGTTGGTTCATTGCTTGATCAGTTGGTGGGTTCCTTGCTTGGTTGAGTGATTGTTTTATTGGTTGATTGATTGATTGATTGGTTCATTGGTTGGTTGGTTCATTTTTTTTTAATTGATTGCCTGATTGGTTGGTTTCTTGGTCTGTTATTTCTTGGTTGGTTCATTGGTTAGTTGCTTGGTTGATTGATCCATTTGTTTATTGGTTGATTGCCTGGTTTACTGGCTGGTTGTTTCATTGATCAGTTTGTCGATTGATCAGTTTGTTGGTTGGTTCATTGGTTTATTGGTTGGTTGGTAAGCTTTTTGATCTGTTGATTGCTTGCTTGCTTGCTTAATTGATTATTTTATTGGTTGATTCATTAATTGGTTGCTTGATTGATCTGTTTGTTGATTGGTTGGTTGATTGGTTTACTGGTTGTTTCATTGTTTGATTGGTCAATTTGTTGGCTGGTTGATTGATCAATTGGCTGGTTGGCTGGTTCATTGATCGATCCATTGCTTGATTGGTTCATTGGTTTATTGGTTGGTCAGTTTTTTGATCTGTTGCTTGATTGCTTGCTTGCTTAATTGATTGATTAATTGATTGGTTTGTTGGTTGATTTGTTGGTTGGCTGGTTCATTGATTGATCCATTGGTTGGTTCATGATTTTATTGGTTGATTGCCTGTTTTTTTTTTATCTGTTGGTTGTTTGCTTGATTGATTGATTAATTGATTGTTTGCTTGGTTGATTGATCCGTTTGTTGTTTGATTGGTTTACTGGTTGTTTCATTGGTTGATTGGTTCATTGATTGATCAGTTGGTTGGTTGGTTCATTGATTTATTGGTTGGTCGGTTTTTTGATCTGTTGTNTTGGTTTGTTGGTTGATTTGTTGGTTGGCTGGTTCATTGATTGATCCATTGGTTGGTTCATGATTTTATTGGTTGATTGCCTGTTTTTTTTTTATCTGTTGGTTGTTTGCTTGATTGATTGATTAATTGATTGTTTGCTTGGTTGATTGATCCGTTTGTTGTTTGATTGGTTTACTGGTTGTTTCATTGGTTGATTGGTTCGTTGATTGATCAGTTGGTTGGTTGGTTCATTGATTTATTGGTTGGTCGGTTTTTTGATCTGTTGTTTGGTTGATTGCTTGCTTGCTTGCTTGATTAATTGATTGGTTTGTGGGGTGGTTCATTGGTTCATTGGTTGGTTGGTCAGTCTTTTATCTGTTGATTGGTTGCTTGCTTGATTGATTAATTGATTGGTTTGTGGGTTGGTTCATTGGTTCATTGGTCAGTTTTTTGATCTGTTGGTTGCTTGCTTGCTTGATTGATTGGTTTGTTGATTCGTTCATTGGTTGGTTGATCAGTTTTTTAATCTGTTGCTTGATTGATTAATTAGTTGATTGCTTTGTTGGTTGGTTCATTGGTTGGTTGGTCAGTCTTTTATCTGTTGATTGGTTGCTTGCTTGATTGATTAATTGATTAGTTTGTGGGTTGGTTCATTGGTTCATTGGTCAGTTTTTTGATCTGTTGGTTGCTTGCTTGCTTGATTGATTGGTTTGTTGATTCGTTCATTGGTTGGTTGATCAGTTTTTTAATCTGTTGCTTGATTGATTAATTAGTTGATTGCTTTGTTGGTTGGTTCATTGGTTGGTTGGTCAGTTTTTTATCTGTTAGTTGATTGATTAATTGATTAATTGATTGCTTTGTTGCTTGGTTCATTGGTTCATTGATTGGTTGGTCGGTTGTTTGTCAGTTGATTGATTGATTAATTAATTGATTGCTTTGTTGCTTGGTTCATTGGTTCATTGATTGGTTGGTCGGTTGTTTGTCAGTTGATTGATTGATTAATTAATTGATTGCTTTGTTGCTTGGTTCATTGGTTCATTGATTGGTTGGTCGGTTGTTTGTCAGTTGATTGATTGATTAATTAATTGATTGCTTTGTTGCTTGGTTCATTGGTTCATTGATTGGTTGGTCGGTTGTTTGTCAGTTGATTGATTGATTAATTAATTGATTGCTTTGTTGCTTGGTTCATTGGTTCATTGATTGGTTGGTCGGTTGTTTGTCAGTTGATTGATTGATTAATTAATTGATTGCTTTGTTGCTTGGTTCATTGGTTCATTGATTGGTTGGTCGGTTGTTTGTCAGTTGATTGATTGATTAATTAATTGATTGCTTTGTTGCTTGGTTCATTGGTTCATTGATTGGTTGGTCGGTTGTTTGTCAGTTGATTGATTGATTAATTAATTGATTGCTTTGTTGATTCATTCATTGGTTCATTGGTTGTTTGGTCAGTTTTTCCACCTGTTGCTTGACCAATGGATCAAT
>WEIU01016990.1:0-22853 GCA_013389925.1 Aegithalos caudatus | reverse complement strand
TAGCTCTGTGTAAACTGAATACAAGTCTGGAACACAAAGTCCAGAGTTATGATGTCCAAAGTGACAGCATAAAGTAACACCATTTTAGTGGATGGAAGAACAGCTAGGAAGCTAAACCACTACATAATGTAAACTCCATGAGCATGAAATCAATTGAGTTCCTTAGAAACATCTCACCAATCTTTGCTGATGATAAATTATTTCCTGTCTGTCAATAGCCAGACTCCAAGATGGGCATCAGGATCCATGAGAGAGTAATTTGTCTTATCACCTGACAGTTCATTCAGATCTGGAGAAATAATTCCAGTAATAGCAGAGCTTCACAAACATATAGAAATCTTCACTTAGGAGTTTCATCTTTGGACATCATGGCTAATTCTTTTATTTTCTACCCTACAGCCAAAGGTTACATTTATACTAGATGAGACAGAATATGAAAATCAGTCTAACCTAAAATTATAAGATTCACAGCTAGGATTACCACAGGCCAGAGCTCCCCAAGCATAAAACCTCAATTTATTTAATAGAACAGAGTGTCACCAGTTCAGGATCTTCCCTGGCAGTTATTTTTATATTACCTGAAGATCTGCAAATATCACTAAAAATATTAATAAATAAGGATGTGTTGAAGTCTTCAGGAAAAGCCATTTTGTGTCTAAGGAGAGTGTATTGTTCAGGAAATTGTTTTATTTTCCCTACAACATTGAAATTATTTTGTTTATATTTCCCATAGTACACTGATTTTGTGTGTGTTTGTAAACTATCCCAAAATAATTTTATTTTTTTGAGAGAAAACCAAACTTCCTAAATGAAATATATGCATTCTGAAAACACATAACATGTTTTTTAAAGAACTGCTTACTCTTAAAATATTAATAAGAACTTCTCAAACCAATCGTACCTCCATGGAAAGAGAGCCAGTAGTTGATAAGCAGCTTCTTGGAGGTTGTTTTTTCTTTTCCCATATAAAGTGCAGTGTGTAAATGATCAAAAAGAACAGTAGGAGGGAGGCAATTCGTGATTAGCTTACTGTAACACAAATTGATGGTAGATGAAAGGAGGAGAATGTATGGTATAAGTAATAGGGGCCATAAAAAGAACAAGAAAAAATAATAAATAAAGACACTGAATTTCAGCAGAGATAATTTGTATAGACATGCAAGAAGTGTTCACTGAAATCAATGGAATGAGGCAACAGAGGTAAAGGACACAGAGGAGAAATGGAAAGTGTTCCTAGGTAAATTAATGTATACCCAATGGGCTGTGAGCTACCCAGCAATAAATATGTTTGGAAGGGGGGAAGAAGCAAATGGATGACCTATGTAGTGAAAAGAGTAATCAAATGGAAAGAAAAAGCACGTGCAAGGAGTAAAATAACAGATCTAGAGGAAGGAGATGATGATTATAAATGTCTGGAACTTTTACTTACTAAGATTATTAAAAGATGAAGCAACTGCTTTGATGAATGAGGACAAAAAGAAAAAAAACTCCAGTTTTCACACTGATAGTTCTCTTTGATCTTCATTAGATGAAATATTTAAACTAAATAAATTAAATAAACCAAAAGATCAAAATTGGTATGAGGTCAAAAATCTCCAGAGTGTCATGTAAGTGTAATCACAATTCATGTTAGTTTACAGAGACTGATACCATGGTTTAAAGAAAAAAAAAAAAAAAATCCAATTCAGTTAAAAGGAGGGTTCCAGACATCAGTGATATTATCTACTAATGCTTCCTTCAGCAAAGCAGGGGTAGAAAGAGAGATTGAAGCGTATAAATAATATCTTCCTGTGTTTCTCAATTTGAGGCTAGGAAGCAGAGTATGATATGAGTACAAGTGACCTGTAAAGAAAGATGTAAATTCTCATAAGAAACCACAGCTAAAGCAAAAGTGACTTAGTTTTCATAATCCTAAGCAGGATGTTTAATTTCCATAAAATGCTGTGCATTCAGTTTCTGTATCCCATAAAAGAGCACCTATTTACACCTTATTGCCCCACTGCAGAAGGACTTGCTCTGTAGCTCTCATTTTGCCATAAGCTCTTTCTTTTATGGAGAAATTAGTTTTGCCTCCTCTGATGCTACGGAGTATAATGCTTAAATTATTTAATTCATGTTTCTGGAGGAATTTAATGTTTTGCTGGAGATTTCCCTGGAATATCATAATTGTATAAAGACATCAATCAGTCATTCTTTGGAATTTCAGGTTAGACTTCGGGAGGGGGGATAAGGAGAGAAGAAAACAAGACAAAATAAACATCCACTGATTCAATGGCTGGAAAAACTATTGATCAGTTGGGTCATTCTCTAAGCTCATTTCATTCTCTGTGTGAAAGAAAACAGCAGTCTTCTAAGAATAAAAGATACTCTTAAGGCAGCATCTTAATGCATTTCCACAAAGGGTCTTGGTTTAAATCCTCAAGGAGCACTTAAAGAACTCATTTTTTAAGACACCATTTTAATACAGCTTTGGAATAGGCACATAATTATTGCTTTATGCTGCAGTACTGGATAGAAGCAAGAAATAATGGTCAGCTGGGCTAGGTGCTGAGCTAATAATAAGGCATAGCCTGGCTTCCTACTGAGGGGCTGTCAGTGTGAATAGCCAAAACAGACTAAAAAGACAGGCTATATTTGGGAAACCATTTCAGAGACATGGAGCAGACCCACTGAGAGGCTGAATGACATGCCTAGGGTTACACTGGGGGCTTAATTCCAGACAGGAATACGATGCAGATTTTCCAAGTCAATGACTAACACAAAAGCATCCTTCCTTTCCACTGCAGCTATGCTCACATTTCCAGTAATGCCTCAGGAAAGCCAGAGTTTTAGAGGCAGGCATTTCCCTTTTCTTAGGAGTCAAGTTAGAATTATAAATACTAGGTTGAGCTATAAAATTCCCATCTCTTATGTTTCTACAAAAAACTGGAGGCATCTCCAGTCCAACTGTGATGCGTCATTTTGTCAGATGGTGACACTTGGCACTCTGGAGTAGGCTGAGGCTGAGTGACTCAGCACTGAAGCACAGAAGAGCACCTGGCAGTGCATGAAGAGAGGGAGGAATCTGCAGAGAAGGAGACACTTCATTTTAAAAGGTACTTCATGCAAGCTTTTGCCTCTGGAAGAACACGTCACATCTCTTTCCACAAAAGCCATCTGCCTCCCTCCATGCCTAGGAAAGCACCCTTCTGCACAGCTGGAGTGCTAATTAAAGCAGTGCTTTCAGGTCTTGACTAACCACGAGTTGTGGCTCTGCCCCAGGAATGAAACATAATCAAGAGCTAACTAATGCCTTTGAAATGTAATGGTCTAAATTAAGGATAGGGAGCCATGAAACATGGGAAAGAGTCAGGAATTTCCTCTGGGTCATCTAGAGGCTTTCAGAGGAAAAGCCTCCTGGCCTTCAGAAAAATCCTGACCTGCTTGATCATTTTGGCCTGGGAACGTGAAGGGAGAACTGGAGCAGTGAGATCTCTGTATTGCCAGTGGTGCCTCACAGAGCTTTTAACAGCTCCATGGTATAATAAAAGTGCTGAGCCGGAGCATGAGCTCCATGATCATAGTGTGCACCTTTCAGTGGAAAGAGAGGAAAACAGGATCTGTTAATAGTGTGTGGGAGGAAACCTTCCTGACAGTACTGGGCTCTCGGATCTCCCTCTCAAAAGCAGAGGAGTGCCCAAAATAAGCTTCAAAGCATCAAGTTCAGAAAAGGATAACCACTTAACAGAAGAGGAGAGGAAATGGGAGGATGCAGAACAAATGTGAAATTCCCCTTTCTTCTCAAGCTCTTCTCTTGCTGGTGCTCTCTGCAGCTATTTTTAGGGACAGGATCTTGGATCCAATCTAGTTTTCACATCCTTCTTAAGCAAGATCACTGCTCCTTGCTTGACTTTGAGAAACCATTCTTCAAAACTAAAACTAAAGAGAAAAGTAATTATGTGATCTGTCCATCAGTGCAACTCACTCAGGAAGAAACTGCAGCTTTTCACATTTCAGACGCTGTTTGGATATTTTGATGCCCTGTGGCTCAAATTGGTGCTTCAAAATATTACAAAATAATAAGTTTTGGGTGGGTTTCTTGGCCATTCAGTCCACCCATAACTGCAAATCTCTGGTTCTGATTGAAACAGAGGAACAGTATCACTCATAACTTCCACTGGGACTGGGGAGGGAGAGAAGTGGGTGTCTACCCACTCTGCAGTTCAGAGTTCCAATTACAAGACACTTAAGGTTTCATCATTTACTCTGCAGCTGCAGGAGCCATGACAATGCAGCAATGGGGTGTGGGATGGTAGGAAGCCAAGAAAGTACCCAGAATCCCAGTGCTGACTTTCAGACTCTCTGCACTCTCACTTTTTTCCTACGTTCACTTGCTAAATTAGATCTAAAGCAAATATAACGACCTGAGCTGCAAACATACCTTGGGAATGTGGAATGAGCATACCCTTAGGCAGAGGAATGTTGGGAATGAGAACAACCTTTGGTAGCAATGTTCAGTTCTAAAAATAGGTGTGTAACAGCTGACAACAAGCATTTTTGCAAAGTATTGCTCTCAGATCCTATATTGGAACAGCTGGATTCTCAATCATTGTGCTTCTAAAGACAGTCTTTGGATTTCCAGAAACACCTAATGCAAAACTCATCAGCTACTGGAAAAGTGACTGCTGAAGTTTTTATTGTTTGAAAAAAATATTTACAAATTCATTCATTTAAAAAAACTCTATACCTCCAAACAGAGACAGGTCAGTTTTATCCTGAATGTTCTTGTAAAAAATGTCTTCAGATTAAACTTGTGAAATCTTGGAAATTTAGCATTTTTTACTTGCTTGATCCCTTCTGAGCTTTTCAATGTTTGCTGATTTGGGGGTTTTATTTGTTTTTTGGGTTTTATTTTTGTTTGGGTTTGGGTTTTTTTGTTTGGTTTTTTGTTGTTGTTGTTTTTTTGTTTGTTTGTTTTTTGTTTTTGTTTTGTTATTGTGGTGTGGGTTTTTTTTGGTTGTTTTAGGGCTTTGGTGGGGGGTTTTGGTGGGTTTTGGGTGTTATTATTTGTTTGTTTGTTTTGATGTTTTGTTGGGGTTTTTTTCTGAACCACTTGGAGTTACAGAAAAAGAAAGAAAATATCATAATTCTTCCAGCTATGGATAACAATGCATTTCAGGCCTGGGGTGAAAATTTAGATCAGTTGTAATTTCATCTGAACCAGTCTATCCACAGCAACCCAGAGCAGGAATGCTGCAATTGCCAGAATAGATGGGAAAGGGAAATGGCTATCATTACAAATAAGGATTGTATCACAGAAACCCTGGATTTACAGCAGAGAGAGTGTCAGTGCCTCTCTGTATATGTGCTTGTATGGTTGCACTTCTGATTGGTAAGAGAATTACATCTGCAGTCCTTGTTTTCTTGATGGTGGATTATGGCTTTCTTGTTATTTCTCCCAGCTTGTTTGACTCCCAGACCACAACTCAGATTGCAGAGATGATTAGAAATACTCACTTACATGAGAGCTAAAATGCTACAGACAAAACTAAAGTGTGTTACAAAGTAAAGAAAATAGAATTCTTATTTCTATTGTGTATTGTCTTCTTCAGTTTCTTTATCTTTTTATTTTGGTATGAAAATGAATACTAAAAAAGTTAAAACGAGAAAAAAATTACTAAATAACATAAAATCTGAAATTCTTGCTTATATGCAAAAAACCAAAGGCACACAGTTATTTCTGTGGTATTTCTACATATGGTATTTCAGAGGTACTATCTTTATACACTCAGAAAAAGAAGGAAATTAATTTTTGTGGCTAGCCTTTTTCAATCTATGGCGTTAATTAAGATACGTCATTTAGATTTTTCTACAATCTTCCTCTCACTGTTCACACCCCAAATCTGCAGGCAGCAATACTAAGCAGTGACTTTTGACTCTGGTCTCAGAGGAAACCCCAGCACAGCTCCTGCACTGAGCCCTTGATTCTGTGCAGGGGCTGATGCTGGGCAAGGCTGAGGGATCACTCCCACAGGCAAAGTCTGCTCCTAGCATGGCTGAGCCAGTGGAAGGGGAAGCATTTCACCAACGCAGACTGTGAAGGATGTCCTCCATTGAGGAACAAGCGTTGGTCTGCAGGGCTGACAGCTAAGACACTCTGTGTAAACAATACCCGATAAAATCTTTCTTTCCATGCAGTGGTGAAAATGCAGTAACCTGAGATAGCCCTCCATCCTAATAGTCTGTCAGACATCAAGCATATGTTCCTATACTCACATAATGTCAGAAAAAAGTTTCAACATGGATCCCTGGATTTCAAGCATGCATGTACATGTATGATTAATCTTGTCTGTCATTGATCTTATAATTTTCTTTGAGCTAAACAAAGAATTGTTGTCCTTGCACAAAATTGCAGTATTGTTTTCCACTTCAAGGGGATTTCCTTGGCAAGGTGTATCCATCTTTGAAGCAAAATTGCCTTTGATTTTAGGAAAGCACAGATCATGCCACAGATGACTTTACTGTATATGAGTAAGAAGAATCTGGTCCTTGATTTGTTTAAGGTTGGTTGCAGGGAGGATGCTACTTTGGATGGGTGGTGAAGTTAGGGAAAAACAGTTTTCACATTGCATATGATCCACGTGAGTGCTGGAAGGGCACTCACAGACCATTTGCTGTAGAATGGGACAGGACAGTCCCAAACTGTGACTGTCAGTGCAATTGCACAATCACATCAGAGGGACTTTCAGTCCTAAAATGTACAAGCCTCTGTTTTCTCCTAAAATCCCAGCAGTTATTGAAGGATTTTTTCTTGTTGTCTTTATATTCTTTCAACAAAATTACTTTTCTTAGAGGTCTAGTGTACTCTTATTCAACTCTTAGCAAATCATTGTCAAGGAAATAATACAGGATTTTTTTTTAATGCTTTGACTACTCTTATTTTCTGTAGAATCAGAGTGATAAAGCAAGAAAATACCTGATTTTTCTTGCCTAAAAGCAAGAAAATGTTCCTGACAAAACACACTTCCACAAGTCAGAACAATTTGTGATTGTATCTGTTGTAGTGTTTTGTTCTTTTGAATGAGTCCCTTGAACTTTTGAGGCACTGAGAGGCACTGCAGACTCTTTAGGTCTGTCCAACAACAGAGATTTCTGCTAGGCTATTTATGCCCCCTTAATTCTGCAGTAAGAGATGGATGCTGAAATGGTGTGGTCAGGGAAACATGTATTCAAAAAATCCACTCTGACTTTATACATATATTTTCTCTGAAATAAAATATCTGAAAAAATGTACATGGTGTTACTTCAGGGGGCTTCCTTTACAACGTTACAATGCCACAATGCAGGTTAATATTTTCTTTCAAGGATTTTAAATAAGAGCCTGACTTCTCGTGGTTTTTTGCAAATTAATTGGCAACCCACTACAGTAATTTAAAACATGTATATGTTTTATATTATGTATATATATATGTGTATTACTATGTAGGACTATTTTCTGATACTAAAATTTGTTTTCCATTTGTTTCAAATTACCATTTTTCAAATACAGGATTTTTCTTTTCCAGCTTAAATAAAGGAAATCTCAAACTAATGTAGTTGTGATGGTTGAAGCATGGAGGTATCAGTTGAAATCTCAATAAAAATAGTAACTTTTTTAAATTGCCATTTATGGGCTTTGGATCAGTTAAAATTTGGGTTTCACAGGATGTTCTTTTGTTCAGAAACATTCTGGCAAAATCCAGAGTTAGAGGCAAAAATGTCCATTATGAAGCAATTTAAAGTCACCAAATTGATTTCCTGCTGTATTTTTAATGACATTCTTTTGCATTTGCAGCCAGTGGCCTGAGCCAAGGAGGTCATTGGTGTCCTAGGTATAAACAGAGCCAGAAACTGCATCTACTAAAATACACAGGCTCCAAATAAACGAGGCAGACATAAAGCCAGGAAGCTCAAAAAGTATTTTCTGTGTTCTTTAAACCCAAGCAAGTAAAAGTCATAGTGATACAATGATTTCAGACCCTGAAAATACTTACTATGAAAGTGGATCCTTAACTTCTATTAATATCCTAAATGATTTTCCAAAGTTTTACTTTGGCAGTTTCTTATATATTCACAGCAGGATTTAGCTTCAGAGAGGAGCTTTAAACAGAAACCTAGAAAGAATATTCTTAATCATTTCAAAAAGCTTCATGACCACTTCTAAAACAAAATACAAGTTTTGTGTCTCAGAGCACGGCCAATAAATTCTGAGAAGGTGCCACTATTTCATAAACTGCATATTGCAGTTTATATAGACCCCAATATGCACATATAAATATGTGCATATTGGGGTCTTTCAGCCCAATTGCTACCACAGAGACCTATAAAACTTCCTTCTCTCATAAGTAACACTTGAAATACTTGTTTTAAACTATTTTAAAAGAACATTATTGTCTTAATAATGCTGTCTATTTACATTGGGGTTTTTAAACACTGGATTGTATTTAAAATTTAAAAGCACTCTTTGAGTGCACCATGCAGATAAATATATCTATACCTCTATATTGAAATAAAATGCTGTTTATATTAGTATAAGGAACCATGAAAATGCTATGAGCACACAGTATGTATAATATTGCTATTTGCATTTTTTTTTTGTTATCAATTATAATTTCTAGGAAGTTTTCACGTGCTACATTGACTGGATTGTTCCCTGTCCTATGTCAGTAAATGAAAGATGGTGATATCCAGTCACTATGAAAAAGGATATCACAACCAAGCTGTGTTTTGTCTCCTTAGATTTCTGTTTTAAGCAGCTCTCTTCTATCATGGGACTGGACAGTCCTATGGTGTGCTGTTACTGTGACTGACCAAATGCAGTGACCAAAAATGTTTCTGGAAAAATGCAAGAATTTTTGAAATTATTATTTTATTCTAAAAGGAAACAGCCAACNAGAACTGTAAAAGCAACCAGCTCCTCATGATCCACCATTCTGACCAGCTGGCTGTCTGCTCCTGACAGATATCACTGTCCAAGTAAATATGTGTGTTAAGTGTGAAAACCTGAGAACTACAAGGAAATGTTTCAAACGTTGTTTTGAAATGCTAAAAATATAGCTATTTCAAATGAAATACTTTTTCTTCATTGCAGCATTCCCGAAGAAATATTACCCTGGAAATTGCTGATATTTAGACCATTCTCATCCCATTTTGCAAAGAAAATATATGTCAGAATATCAACCTTTCCCATGGAACAGGGATTTTGAACAGCTCTAATCAGTGCAATTTTCATTAGCTTTTGCTCTGATGTTTATATCTGTCTTCAAAACAATTGCTGCTGGCTTTGTGTCACTCAGGAAAAAAAAAAAGCCTGGAGTCCAGAGATAAGGAAGAGATCTCATGAGTTCATCTAATCCATTCCCCTCAGTGCCATGTAAACCTGATAGAGGTGTTATCAAAAACTACCCTGTGCAATGATCTGCTTTTGTTCCAGATGGGGTAGAGTCATGGTATTCTCCTAAACTCATACATGCTCTTTCATCACCAAACAAGGATTCAGATCACCTCCTCTATTGTTACCAGAAAGCTGGGCACCCAGTTGAAGCTAATCAGCCATTCTCTGTCTATAACTGTGGTAGAGGAAGGGTTGTCTGTCCTCCCTCAATATCTACAGGCTCTGACAGAGGAAGATTTATCCCTTGTGGAATACACAAAAGGACATACCTTCCCAATGCTAGTTCTCTCCTCTGATTACCATGGGGAAAAGTAGATAAAATTAGATGCTTGCCTTGATTTTTTTTCTTAGGTCTTCACCTAGACATGCTCATTTTGTATAGTAAAGAACTTATACTTTGAGATCCAGTATTAGCACCTTATACTTTTCTGTATCTCCTTTCACCCAAGAACTTAGGGCTTTATAACCTCTAAGTTGTTGTGATTTTTGATGTGATTTTTTAATAGTTAGGGTAAATATTAAATACAAATGACATAATGAAATTTAACATTCAGTCTTTGCTGATGATGTTATGAGAATAAGGGACAAGTGAGGCAGAAGGATAAAATGAAATTAAAAGATTTTGCATCATCATTGGCCTAAGAAGATAGTAGCAAGATGTCCATCAACAGTCCACAAATAATAGAATTAATATCTTAAAAGAGAATGTTCATGAAAGTTGAAAGGCAACAAGGGAACAGGATCAATCAATATTAAGCGATGGAAATAAAAAACTGAAGAATGACATAGGATGTGAAGAGTGAAGTAAAGAAACTTGGATCCCTTCAACCTTCTTGATTCTTTCTGAACATCAACATGAAGCAAGTGAACTAACAACCCCTTTTTCTTTTGAACATCCTTTTCCCAGTACCATCCTGAGTTATAGAGGGAAGTTCTATGTCAATGTTGCAAACTACAGAACTTTGTACCTTTTGCCTTTGTTCAATGTAAGTAGCTTCAGTGGCATGAAATCTGGACTTCAGGACGTATTGTTCAATATACTACAGAAGATTCTGAGCTGTAGAAAACCCATGAAAATATTTTTTTCCAGGTTAGTCAGAAAAAAGAAAGGGGAAAAATAATGAAGACATTCCAGAATATTGGACTGTAAGAGCAGATAGCTTAGTGAAATTCAATTTTGATGGAATTGCATGAGAATCCTTGTCTACCATGTGGATTCTAAATTCAAGCTACACTAGTTATGACATATGAAATTGTGAAGAACAGAATATTGAGATTTGATAAAGAGCTGGTGCAGATTAACCTCTGAATCTGTGAATCATCTCAGTTGCTGTATTTTACCATCAAAATATGAATGGCTAGATACTGACAGTGAAAATTAGATGTTTGATTTTTATCAGTGGAAGGATGCACATAATGACTACTGGAAAGCTAGAGATAAGAGGAAAAGACAGAAATTACTTCTGTGTACTAACACGTGGCATACCCAGATTTCACTGAGCTGGCTTTTATATTTCATTCATTTTAGCAACATTAGCATGAGTGGAAAAACAAACAAACAAACAAACAAACCAGTAAATATGAGGAATTGCTTTTTTCAAAACTGTTAAAATTGGTTAAACTTCCATGCTAAAATTATTCTCCATGAAATTCTGCAATAATCAAACTTCTGGATATGTGAGTTTTTTGAGATTCAGGAAACATTTGGTCATTTATTTGGTCAATATATATCAGCAACATTTGGAGATCCTGAGACAGATACTATGATCCATGCTTTATAGTCAAGATCAAACACTACACAAATATGAAAGGAAAAAAGAAAAGAATTATGTTTTAAAGCAGTTCAAAGATGCCTAGATTCCTAGATGTGTTACAAATATGTGTGCATTTTAAATATATATTACCTCCCTATATAATATAAGTATCTTGATGATGGTTAATGTATAAGTTTTTTTCTCTATTATTTTCAAAAAATGAAAATTAAAGGAAAGCATTTAAGGTGAACTCTGTTTTGGAGCACACCCCTTTGATGAATTTCACTCAAGAGCTGTTGATGGATTTTCATTTCGTTCCTTCTGGGAAGTCAAGATGCTTTTTGTTTGTTTGTATGTCATTTGAACCACCAAATTTAATTGTTTGCTTCCCTGGTTGTAGTGAAATAAGAAGATAATGAGTTTTTCATTGTTCACTAATTGTCTACTAAAGATGAGACACAGTCAGCCAACTGTAAATTGCTGCTTTACTGTAATGTTTGGATATTTCAGTGCAAATAGTCACAAATAAATCTGTTCCTGCATAAAGTGAAATGTCTGTGTTATGAAAACAAGCTGATGTGGAGAGCAATAAAAAAAATAACTCTGATGACTTCTGTTGATTAGGATTTGGTGTATTGTTTGAGTTGCTTTTGACGTCTCAGAAAATCACTGTCATGTTTCAGCACCATAAAGACAGGTGATATTTCAGCAGCTTTTTTTCTCTATATTATTTAGAATTTGAAACCTGGAACTGATATTCACAGATAATATAAATCCTAGGATCTAAGTCACTTTGCAATGCAAAATGACAAAACCTGTTAAGGCTCAACAGGCACCATCTTTTTCTTATCTTGCATGGTTCTAAAAATAAAGGTTCCCAAGATGAGTTAAGCATCAAAGTTATGTTAACTTTGAATTTCCTGGCATGTGTCTTCTCAGTTTTTTTCCTATCTGTTTTTAGAATGGGGTAGATTTAACATTCTAATCTGATCCAAACTTCCCTCAAGGATCCAGATAGGAATTTTAACCCTATTGAGTTTAATGGCAGTTTCAGTATTGATATAAAACTGAGTAGGATTTCATGTTAAAATTTTCAATCAGATCATCCATAATGTATAAGTTTCAGTTCTAAGGCAGAAAATGACTGTTTCATCAGCAAGCCCATTTCTCTCTGGAACAGGGAGGTGTCAGTAGACAATGTTTCAAAATGGACTTGATCCAAAACTCATAAAANATTGTGTGATAGGAGAAAAAAGAAACTTACTTAATTGAAGCAACAATTTGCTCTGTCAAAATCGGTCTGGGAACATTTTGACTTCGATTATATTATTATTATTATTATTATGTATTTTGAGTTTAGATTACCTAAACTTAGACTAATTTTATATTTTTCACAGGTCATTGAATCTGCATGTTGTTTATTTATTTATTTTCTGAGCCTTCACATCTTTTATTTCTATTTCAATAAAGAGAAAAATGAAAGCAGAGATACTTAACAGACTAGAAATTGCAGTGATAAGCTCATGTTAGCAGGACCATTTAAATATTTACTGTTATTNAGATACTGACAGTGAAAATTAGATGTTTGATTTTTATCAGTGGAAGGATGCACATAATGACTACTGGAAAGCTAGAGATAAGAGGAAAAGACAGAAATTACTTCTGTGTACTAACACGTGGCATACCCAGATTTCACTGAGCTGGCTTTTATATTTCATTCATTTTAGCAACATTAGCATGAGTGGAAAAACAAACAAACAAACAAACAAACCAGTAAATATGAGGAATTGCTTTTTTCAAAACTGTTAAAATTGGTTAAACTTCCATGCTAAAATTATTCTCCATGAAATTCTGCAATAATCAAACTTCTGGATATGTGAGTTTTTTGAGATTCAGGAAACATTTGGTCATTTATTTGGTCAATATATATCAGCAACATTTGGAGATCCTGAGACAGATACTATGATCCATGCTTTATAGTCAAGATCAAACACTACACAAATATGAAAGGAAAAAAGAAAAGAATTATGTTTTAAAGCAGTTCAAAGATGCCTAGATTCCTAGATGTGTTACAAATATGTGTGCATTTTAAATATATATTACCTCCCTATATAATATAAGTATCTTGATGATGGTTAATGTATAAGTTTTTTTCTCTATTATTTTCAAAAAATGAAAATTAAAGGAAAGCATTTAAGGTGAACTCTGTTTTGGAGCACACCCCTTTGATGAATTTCACTCAAGAGCTGTTGATGGATTTTCATTTCGTTCCTTCTGGGAAGTCAAGATGCTTTTTGTTTGTTTGTATGTCATTTGAACCACCAAATTTAATTGTTTGCTTCCCTGGTTGTAGTGAAATAAGAAGATAATGAGTTTTTCATTGTTCACTAATTGTCTACTAAAGATGAGACACAGTCAGCCAACTGTAAATTGCTGCTTTACTGTAATGTTTGGATATTTCAGTGCAAATAGTCACAAATAAATCTGTTCCTGCATAAAGTGAAATGTCTGTGTTATGAAAACAAGCTGATGTGGAGAGCAATAAAAAAAATAACTCTGATGACTTCTGTTGATTAGGATTTGGTGTATTGTTTGAGTTGCTTTTGACGTCTCAGAAAATCACTGTCATGTTTCAGCACCATAAAGACAGGTGATATTTCAGCAGCTTTTTTTCTCTATATTATTTAGAATTTGAAACCTGGAACTGATATTCACAGATAATATAAATCCTAGGATCTAAGTCACTTTGCAATGCAAAATGACAAAACCTGTTAAGGCTCAACAGGCACCATCTTTTTCTTATCTTGCATGGTTCTAAAAATAAAGGTTCCCAAGATGAGTTAAGCATCAAAGTTATGTTAACTTTGAATTTCCTGGCATGTGTCTTCTCAGTTTTTTTCCTATCTGTTTTTAGAATGGGGTAGATTTAACATTCTAATCTGATCCAAACTTCCCTCAAGGATCCAGATAGGAATTTTAACCCTATTGAGTTTAATGGCAGTTTCAGTATTGATATAAAACTGAGTAGGATTTCATGTTAAAATTTTCAATCAGATCATCCATAATGTATAAGTTTCAGTTCTAAGGCAGAAAATGACTGTTTCATCAGCAAGCCCATTTCTCTCTGGAACAGGGAGGTGTCAGTAGACAATGTTTCAAAATGGACTTGATCCAAAACTCATAAAAGAAAAAAGAATAGACTTGTGTAAGAAAAACAGCTGGCTCTTGTAGATTTTTTGTGACTGACAATATTCAGTATGACCATTGTTCAGTATTATACTGTTTCTTCTTAACAGCCCAGTTCCCTTTAATAAAATACAAAACCTACCCCATTTGAAAGACAAACATGCTTAATAGTTATTTAGAGACCACAAGATACTGTATCATTATTTCATAGGAGAAAAAAGAAACTTACTTAATTGAAGCAACAATTTGCTCTGTCAAAATCGGTCTGGGAACATTTTGACTTCGATTATATTATTATTATTATTATTATGTATTTTGAGTTTAGATTACCTAAACTTAGACTAATTTTATATTTTTCACAGGTCATTGAATCTGCATGTTGTTTATTTATTTATTTTCTGAGCCTTCACATCTTTTATTTCTATTTCAATAAAGAGAAAAATGAAAGCAGAGATACTTAACAGACTAGAAATTGCAGTGATAAGCTCATGTTAGCAGGACCATTTAAATATTTACTGTTATTTTATAAATTTATATATTCATATACACCTTATCTAGAAATATGAATATTTTATGTATGATATATTATGGGGCACGTTTGTAGTCACTGGCATCTGGTGCATTGTTTTGGTAAGAATGGACAAAGAAGTGTAACAGAGAATTAGAAGGGCAGGTGCCTAAATGTTTTTAAGGATAAGAACAAACTAGGGGGCCAGTTTTACTTTTTGTTGGCCCCAAATTCTAAGATGTTCTTGGGGCCATCTCTGAGTCTGCTCTTTGGAAAAGGGATAGTATATTTCCTAGGATTTATGGTTTAATCAAGGCCTTTGAGTCCTCCCAAGCCAATGAACATTCAGTTTATAGCAGTCATTTTCTGGCTTAAGCCCAGAGTTGTAGCTCATTCTCAGAGCAGTGAAAAAGCAAATCTTGTCCAACTGAAGCACCTGCAGCAGGAGAGGTCCCAGGTCCAAAACCAAGCACCCTGTTCTCAGACAGAGGCTGCTGCTGCCTGTGACTGAAGAAAGAATGAGCAAAATACTGGACAAGTGCTCACCATGATGCAGAAAAAAGGATTTGATATGCTTAACAGCATGAAGAAGAAAAACAAACATGAAGTCTCAAAAGGAAAGGAGCAGAAATCACATTAAATTCACATCCACCTTAGCTCTCATCTTTGTGGTGGGGGGTGTTGAGAGGAAGGACACATATCTATCCATGTTTCTACAAAAATGAAAATTTTGCAAAGATCTCACCAAGCAACCCAGGAATCTCCAGAAGATATAAAATCTGTTACAGAGGGTAAAGTTCAAGCAGCTATGATGAGACTATTCTGAATTAAACTACACAAACATTTTCCATGCTTCCTCATTATTAGTGGCTTTAATAAAATGGTGCCTATACATAATACTTCTTCTAAATGCGTGTGCTTTTGCTACTTGCAGGGGCCATTATAATTGCTCATAGTAAAACAGACCAACATTTTTTTCATCAGTTTCCATCTAGCCTATGTCCATTTCTTATTAAGACTCCTCAGGGATTCAAACTGGTATTTTGCTGCCACAGAGAATCTAAAACACAAAAAATGAGCAAAACTCTTTCAATGACTTTTTTACTTGTCTACTTGAAAAATATAATGAAAGGAGTACCAGCAAAAACATACATGTGTGTAGCTGAGTATTAATCTTTGCGTAGTGCTGAATAGAGTATTTGAGTTTATGCTCAGCACTTATTGCCAGGCAAACACTGCTAGTTATGATAGCGTTTACTGTCTAGCTAAATTTAGGAAAATATTTGCCATAATTTGTAAAATTCATTGTATCTTCAGCCCTGTGCTGAAATGAGATTCTTTTCTCAACAGAAAGGGCTCTTCCACTAAAAAGACTATGTTGTCTCCAGGGGATCTGGTTTTGTTTGCTGTTAAGGCTGAGACTTTTGTCTTAAGCTGGCTGGGCTGCTTCCAGCACTGTGGAGAGGTTGGTTTTAAGGCCCACCAAAGGAGCATCACGACAGCCCTGCAAGTGTAGATTGCTGGATGCCTGTTTTGAATTAATGTGTCTCTACAGACCACAAACCCTACCCAGCTACTGCCAGTGAAGACCTCAGCAAAATGCCGGGCAATTCTTCCTATTATGTTTGTTCCTTTGTGTCCTACATCCTGAGTTAAATTTTGCTTCAATGAATTTCTCAAGGTGACTTCTCATAAAATGCAGAAGAAAGTAAATATTAAAAAAGGAGGACATAAAAACTGTAATTAAATTTCTTCACATAGGGTAAAAGAAAAAAACAGTGATTCCTTTGAAAAAACATATAACACTTTTTTTTTCTAATCCTTTTTCTTCCCTCTAGGACCTTTATATTTTGCATATTTCATCAGCCACTACCGGGTGATGAGTCTATCAAATGATAATGTAACTGCTGACTTCATTTATTAAACTTCAGAAGGGCCAGGCATGGAGTGTAAATAGAAAAACTACTATCTCTGGATGCCAACAATGAAGATTGCAGCTACAGTTACTGTGAAGGCAGGGAAGTGCTATGCCGAGTAAATGAGAGACAGGGTTTTTTTCAGTAGATAAACATCCTGTTATAGTTCTGAGTGAGTGGAGAGATAACACAAACAACACTACTGTTTAGCAAATGCACTCCTTATCATTTGAACAGGTAGGAATTATAAAGTCAAGCAAAAATATAGGAATTATTATTGAGCCCTGATCAATATAGAGATACATGGTCTGATTTATCTCCAGATCAGCGCTACATGGAGAATGAATTTTCAGAATACATCTCTGCATTATTCAAAAAATAACTACCTGTGTCTAGCACAGCATTCTCCTCTGCCTCCCCAAGGCTCTCTTCAGTGCATTCCCATAGGTACGTTCCAGCATTTATGACTCTCATATATCACTCTGATTTGAGTGGCTAAGCTCAATGCAACATAATATTTAGAAGGGTTTCAGCAAGGAACGAAAGACAGAGGACGGACAATTACTACAAAGAAAACAAACTTTGGCACAAACTGCAGAGGTCTTGTTTTCATGCACAGAAAAGGTTCACATGCAAGCCTTGAGGGGTTTGTCACAGAAACACTGAATGACTAAAAATGCAAATCTTAGGATGCTGCAAAGCAGCAAAAGGATCTTGCACCCCACATTTTGTTCAGATTTTTTGTACAGATTTGTTCCTGGGTGACTCTTCCATTCAGTGAGAGTGAACAGACCTATCAGTGTTCTGGCAGCTGGAAAGTCATTCATCATTCCACTCGAGGTCAGCACTAGAAATAGCCAGCAGTGGGGTCTCCAAACTTTTTCAGAATATCCTCTTGCTTTTGCAGGAGATGCAAAGGAGTTAGTGAGTTCTGCTACCTGCAAGAGTGCCAGAGAGGGCAGAGTTCAAAGGCTGGCTGCAGCCTCATAGATTAAGGAGAAAGTGTACTTGTTTACCAACATCAATTATAAGCTTAGGAGCAGTCTTCATTACACCACCATCCTTTTACTAAGCAGTTGGATGAGACTGTTCATTTGTGGCTCAACTTCTGAAGCAACAAAACAGCAATACTATTTCATCATTGTTTATCTCAGATAGAATGCATTTCAACAGCACAAAGGTGCTGTTTTGTTATTATCCATCTTATGGTAGGAAGAAAGGCTGAAAGAGTTGTTATTTCTGAATGCATTTGAAAGAAGAGGTTATTGCTTCTTTTTTTTTTTTTTCTTTTTTTTTTTTTTTTTTTTTTTTTTTTTTTTTTTTTTTTNTTTTTTTTTTTTTTTGCCAGCAGTGAAAAAACAAAAGCAGATTTCAGGGCAGGTGATAAAGAACCAGATGATATTGAAAAATTAATAAATCTTCAAATAATAGCAAGAGTAACTTCTCAAGTGAACTCAGACTGAAGTTTTTTTGGTAGTGGGTCAAGCTAACATATGGTCTACTTAGACACTGAGATGACAGACAGAATCTGAACAGAAGCAATCAAAACAAAATCTGTTAAGGAACAGACAGCAAAAATATGATCAGTGAGGGCAGGAAAATTAGACTGACAGCTGAGAGAGGCTGATAAATGATAAATAAGCAATTTGTCTTTTTATTTTTTTCAATTCAAGCAATTGCCCCCTGCTATATTATTTCATAAGCTTTGGCTATCTTAACAAGTTGATAATAGGAAACTAATTTAGAAGTAAATATCCTGTTTCCACAGGGATTATGACAAAAAGCGCCACTAATCCTGTTTCCAAGAGGATACACTTTCTGCAGTTGCCTGAACTTAATATCTCATTGGCATCAATAGAAAGTAGATCTTGCTACATTTCTATGCCCGTTTCTGCCAGACTCTCTGCCATGTCAGGCATTGCTGAACACATGGTGGAACTGAAAGAGCCAGAGAAATCTGCAAGAGACAACTGCAGCAGGAGAGTCTCAGCTTTGGCTTTCTTGGTTTGTCAATTCTCCTGCAACACTCCCTGGGAGGAGGTCAGGAAAGGTAAGTGCAGCAACACAAGTGTTACCCTTCAATCCTGTCCCCCTGTTGCTGTCCATAGCCACCCCTCAAACAAAAACACACCATGCAGAGCTGAAAGAGCAGGACAAGAGCACTTTTCACCTGCTTCAACACAGACTCATCTTATTTCAAACACCTTTTTGAAGTGAATTGGCTACCCAAGTATGTTATATAGATCTGGCTATATTCAATATATTTAGCAAAACATGTTAGAAACTATAGCTGCAATGGAATAAATGGAAAACCTTCTTCTTATGTCAGTGAAATTAAAATATCTAATAAAAATACAATACCTAAAAACTGCCTTTGTCATGAGTAAATGATAAGCAATGAATAGTCTTAATTCATGTTTTTCTTAAATTCTTGAATTCATGTCTAGAGTAACCAGGTTTTGAAAGGAGAAGATTTAGTTGAAAAAGCAGTTATTATTTCAGTTTTGAGGTATCTGTTTTTGCACAGGTAGATATATATATATATATTTCATGAAGAAAGACAAAGAATTTCAACAGATCCCTCAATTAGCCAAAGTAGCTGTGAAATTTCTTCACACATTTTCCTTCCCAACATCTAATTCATAAAAGAGGAGTTAACTTTTGTGAGATATTGGCTAACTCTAATGTGTCACTCCACAGCTGCAAGCCACAACATGGTTTTATTATTTGTAATTATAGAATAGCAGTTTCTATGACCTCATGTTCATGCTTTCAGAATTACAAGCATAATGAGAAAAACTTAAAAACTTAATCTTTGCTGATTACACTGGCAGCAGCTGCATTTCTTAGAGAAATGCTAATTTTCATTATGGACAAATTAATTAATGATCTTGTCTTATATGTAAAAATCATAAGTGACCTTGAAGTGTCTATCAACAAAACTCAAAACAGACTGAGAGTGTGACAAAGTGAGATTTAGGTCCCATGTAAATAATTGTATGTATTCCAGAGAGGTGACTAAAACCTGACAATGTCCAGGGAAATTGAAAGTTCAATGTTCAGTAAAAGGAGCTGCACCAAAACTTTATGGATGAACTTCAGCACTGATGATTTCCTGAATGGCAACAGGAAAGAAGAGACCAGCCCTGGGTTCTGGCTCTTAAATTAGAATAGAATAGAATAGAATAGAATAGAATAGAATAGAATAGAATAGAATAGAATAGAATAGAATAGAATAGAATAGAATAGAATAGAATAGAATAGAATAGAATATCTTGTGTTTGGTTTGACAAGCCAGAACTGGAACCAAATCCCAGGTTCTGGAATAAACATCCCTCTCACAACCTTTCCTGTGCCTCAGTAAGGCCTGATTTCCTTCTTTGCATAGTATCACAGTCTGAACATGAGGGACAGAAAACATTTCACCCTCAGCCTGAACTGCAATCAGATGTTTAGTGTCCTCTCTGTGGGTGCAATTTTTTTAAAATGGTGTTTAACTATGAAGATCCAGGGTTTTATTTGAGCCACACATCCTCACCTCCTTTGGGTGCCTAATTCTCACCACAGGAAAAGCACTTAGGGCTCCCCATCCTTTACAGCATTTGTTTGCTTAGTCAAGGTGATTTTCCAGTCAGAAGGAATCAGACCATCATGCTGTGTCCATGCCATGGTCCTCACCTCACTCACCAACAGCTGGGGAGTCACAGTTGGATTCCTAGGGATCCATTGGTGAAATGCTGGAAATGGAAGTGACAAAAATGGGCAGTGGGAAGAGGGAAACCCCTTGGTGAGAAAAACCTTCTGTTGGTAAAAAGTGACATTGCTTCTCTTTCCTTACAAGGATGCATTGATTTGTCATGGCTAGGCACTCAATTTAAAAGAAGAGTTATTCAACAATTAGTACAAAAACTAGCCAAATACACATAGGAATGAAGATGCATCTTTTGAAGACTCTTCTTCCTCAGTGAAAAAAAGATTTCTTTTTTTGTCATATAATGTCTTATTAATGCTTAAATTAATAAAACCTTTCTCTGTCTTTATTCTGCAGGAAGTTCCAACTTGTATATTTGCATTTCAAATTAATTTCTTTTTGTGGTTTTCTACACTTCCATGAATAAGGAATTGGATTCCAGAATAAGAATGCTGGACTATGATCCCAGATATGAAATGTCAGGATGTGTATATTCATATTTTCTCAATAATATATTACCTAGTGGCAAAAGGATGATGGACAAAATATAATACACATGAAATGTGATAGTATAAGATATATAGAATTTGTAAGTCCTCTGAAACACTGAGAAAAGATTTTCTGCCTAGAGATAAAGAAAACAATTTGCAAAATAGGAGAAAAATGGATGTGCTTAAGTCTGTATTAAGTCATTTTCAAGTGTCATCAAGTGGATGAAAAAATCCATAGAATCCACATAGACTGCACAAGTTAACTATGTTCAGATTATGATTTACACTGGAAAGAGGATTATCCCTGCATTGCAACGGTGGCTGTTAAAATCAAGGCAGGACTTGCTTTTCATCCAGTTGAAATGAAAACAGCTTAAACTGGACTGATTGGTTCATGTAAGGTAGAGGTGAATTTAGAAAAAGGATGACCTGGAAGATGGAAGCCTTAAGGTCTATTCAATAGTGTTTTTCAGATGGATGACTGTAGTTTTATGTTTCCACTATGTTACATTATAATATGATCAAAAATCTGTTAGATTCTTTCCTTCTGTGGGACTACAGGATTGGGATATATTTCTGATTGGAACGCAAAACACACACACCTCACTCAAAAATGTCACTCTGATAAGGTTCAAGTGCTCTCCTAGTAAAACACTTACTTTGTGTTACACACACAGAATTAAAGGTTACCATTCCCCACCTGAGCTGCAGTCAGTGCTCATCTCAATAGGTGAGCTGTCTGCTACAACAGAAAATCAAAGTGCTTAGCAGAAAATTTCTGGTGTTTACTTTTTCTTAAATCACTTCAATTGGGTCATTTGCAGCTCTCAAAAATTTCACTCTTACCTGAGTTGACCAAAAACACCCACATTTTCTGAACTTTTCTGGACTTACTATAAATGCCAAAATTCACAGAGCCAGTGATGCATGGAACAGTAAGAAATTTTTGCTAGTCCTCAAAGCACACTGGTTAAAAAGTCCTTTTCTTTCAGTGGCTGCCTGCTTGAAGCTGTCTTCCTGTAAAAGTGAGACACTAGACAATTTGATTTTTTTGCCATTTGATAACTGCAAAGTAGTAGTAAATATTTTACTATCCATTTTATGGTTTTTAGTAAATGAAGTGCATAAAGGAGCTAAAGAGATTACAGCATTTTCTATATTTCTATTCCTTCTTTACGGCCCCCCAAACATTAGGTGAAAATCTGTAAGTTTGTCTATAATGTTCAATGATACAGCACATAGATTCTAATAGATGGTATTACAGTGCATAGATCCCTCAAAGCAGAGGCTGATGAGAATGGATTTCATTGCACATGCAGTTGGAAATGTACTTGTCAACTAAGTGTTTCAACAATATTAAATTCATATTTAAAAAAAAATAGTCATTCTTAGTGTAATTCCATGGGATTGCTAAGGTATCTGGCTGCCACTCTGAAAGAAATGCTTTTTTTTGAAAATATTTTTTCCATACCACAGACTGCATGGGAAGAACTGCAAAACTGCTTTACTGAAAATTGATTTTAACCCCATGTTCACTAACGTGAACATTTCAAGGAAGAATTTTTAAAACCAGTGATAAAGTCCCATTTGATGCTGAGTGTGTATAAAAAATACTTTGTGGAATTATATTTTAAATACTTTTTTATCACTTGTATCTCTCTTCCCTCCCTAATTACTTAGTCAATACCTGTGGTGTGGAATTGTTTTTGCCATGGAAAGCAATCAATGATATCACTAGAATGATACTCAATCTGAACTTACTTGCTTAGATTTAGATTTCAGGTTGGCTAAGTCACTCTCAAGATGTAAGGGGACTGCAATTTTCAGTTCACACAAGAGAGAGTCACAAGCAAATTCAATATTGAAATATGGTGAAATGTTATTTTCAAATGACT
>WEIU01016989.1:7805-22533 GCA_013389925.1 Aegithalos caudatus | reverse complement strand
TTTCCCATTTTCCCAGAACCATCAGTAAACCCAGTAATACCTTTTAAGGGTGTGTGACTGTTCAGAGGTTTTAGGGTTAGTGCAGTGGTTTTACTCATTTGCAGTAATGTATGACTCGGTAAATGATCACTAATTTGCCCTGAGAAATTTTGTAAGGCACATGGCAAAACAGTGTTGTTGGCATAACACCACTCAAATTCTTCCTGCGTCACAGGTATAATGATTTTTGAAGGCTCTTTTGCAGTCATTTGTAAACCACCTTTGACAACATTTCATGATTAACTGGGCAATTAACTCAAAAATAGTAGGGGCTGTTTTTCTAGGTGGGTGAGGTAGGAATATCCATTCTAAAACATGCAAAGGGTCAGATCACTGACTATCCCACTGTCCAATAATAGCAGTATGATGGAAATCAAGGAGAATAAACACAGTAATACACATTTCTAGGCATAGTCGGTCAATCTGTCTGTTTGTGATGGCTTGCTCTATCTCAAGAGCAGCCTTTGCCTTCAGGGTTAACTCCCTGGGAGAAGTTAGATCAGGATCATCTTTTAAAAGGTGAAATAAGTGTACTAATTGTGGAGTGGTCAACCCTAGATAGGGTCTGAGCCAGTTGATGGTACCCAAAAGATTTTGAGCATCATTTAATTTTTTTTATTTTTGTTGAGAATTGAATTGTCTGGGGCTGTATGGTCTGATTCACAATTTTGAGTCCAAGGTACTTCCAAGGTGGTTGCTGCTGTACCTTTTCTGGTGCTACTTCCAGCCCAAATGTTTTTAATGCCTGCAACAGGCTTAGCCGAATCNTGGGAGATTTGTGTGGCTTCTAATGCATAGAATATAGTACAGGCAATTTCTTGTCTGTATGGTGTGCCACAAAGTTTTTAATAGNCCACGTAGTGGTAACAGTATGCTCCTGGAAATGGTTCTCTCACTGATGAGAGTGCCTGAGCAACATATCACTGGCAAATTGTAGGGCTTTTTTTTCATACCCTGAGGAAAAACTCTCCATTGATAATGCTCCACTGATGTAGCATTATTAATAGAAGGCATGGTAAAGGCAAACTTTAGGGTATCATCTGGATACAGTGGAATAGTAAAAAGACAATTAGAATATCCCAGTTGTCAAGAATCATTGTAATAGATGACATACTGTGCTGGAGGGTGCCGATGCTCTCCATAGCTGAATTGATCTTTCTCAGGTCATGGAACAACCTTCATTTACCTGACTTCTTTTTTATAACAAACACTGGAGTGTTCCAGGGGCTTGTGGATGGCTTTATGTGCCCTTGAGCCAGTTGTTCCTGCACCAAAGACCTAAGGGCGTGTAACTTCTCTTTCTTGAGGGACCACTGTGGTACCCACACTGGCTGAGTGGTAAGCCATTTTAGGGGTAGTACTGGATATTTCACGCCCCTTAAAACAGTGGCGCCTGTTAAAAATCCGTCCCCACCTGGACTCCCCAAGCAGATAAAACATCCCTCCCCCACATGTTAAGTGATGCTGCAATGATGTAAGGTCAGAAGGTAGCAATTTGTCCCTCTGGATTNTCCCACTGTCCAATAATAGCAGTATGATGGAAATCAAGGAGAATAAACACAGTAATACACATTTCTAGGCATAGTCGGTCANTGCTCAAACAGCTCTGTGTGGTCCTTCTGAGGCCAGCAACAGCAGATCCTGCAGGCTTGGTGGGCCACGATGGAGGACAATGTGGGCAGAGATGATGGTGACATCTGCCCCTGTGTCAATCATGCCACTGACCTTTATTTTGGAGGGTCTTGCCCAAGGCATCGTGACAATACACACCATGGGCCTCTGCTCACCCACGACCTGGGTACAAAATACCTGAGGTTCACCTGTCAACCCGAAGCCTTGGTCTCCTCACACTCTGGGATCTGTATTTGGAAACAAGACTTAAAAGGGATAAGCTGGGCAATTCTGTTTTTTTCAGGGATAGTCACAGGTGGAGTAGGGGTGGAAACCATCACGTGCATTTGTCCTGTAAAGTCTGCATCTATAACACTAGGGTGCACATGGATGCCTTGCAAGGTGGCACTAGATCTTCCAATTAACAGTGTATTCTAGTCCTCTCCTGATAGGCCCCTGTGCCTCGAGAGGAACTTTATGTACCTTTCAGGTGGTAATAGTTACTGAGATGGAGGTGGAAACATCCATTCCAGCTGCTCCTTGAGTCCTTCCTGTGAGCCAGTTGCATAAACTTGCAGAGGAAGGTAAGGAGATACTTGTGTCTTCATGTGTCTTGCTCTCGTGTTGGGTTGTTCAATTCCCTGGTTCTTAAAGGATTCTTTAAAAGATTGTTTATTAGTATAAACTTTGTATTTGCACTGATTTGCCATGTGACCAGGTTTCCCACATCAATCACAATTAATGATCATATTCTTTTGTCCTTGACATGTCCCCATAAAGTGGACTTGTGGGGACAGTTCACTCTCAGGTGGCCTTGCTGTCTGCACCTGTGGCATTGAGATGTTATCTTTACAGCAGCTGCTATGGAATCTTCTAGCATGGTCATGTAATAAGAATTAGATCCAACCTTAGCACAGGCATTTATCAGTTCATTTAGTGATGGATTTTCATTAGGTAGCAGTTCTATGACCTCTCGGCAGTCTTCATTTTCATTGTCCTTTGCCAATTGCAAAATTAGATGATTTCTGGCCTCAGCATTAACAATTTGTTTTTCCACAGCATCTTGTAACCTCTCTATAAAATGTAGATATGGTTCTTTCACCCCTTGTTTGATTTTTGAATATATTTGAGTTGGGTTTGCCATGTTTGTTACTTTAAGCAGTGCCTGCAATCCCAACTCTTTCACCTGTGCCAGTATTAAGGGATGCAATCTAGCCTGGAGTTGGGGATCCCCCATTGGTAGTAATCCCATAAGCTGAGGGACTCTGCCTTATAATGTGGGTCTTCTCATGGAGCCTTTAGATTTCTTAATTCCTGTTTTTCAGCACCGCTTTTCCATGTAGTTTCAAACACCATATATTGGACTGTTTTAAACATTAATTTGGAAGCTGCTTTATATCAAAGGGAGTTATCTCCTCAGTGGTTAGGAATCGTAGTATGTTAGTAACAGCAGTAGAACCCAAACCATGCTTGGCCACTTGCTGATGCAGAGAGAACTGGCCACTGGAAGGGGGTGTACTTGTCAGGAGTACTGTTGCCTCTTATTATTGGAGAAACAGTAACTCTCATCCTCAGGCTCCGAGCCCCCTGACATGGGTACATCAATGAGTTTTCCCCCTTCATAGTCTCCGCTAGTGATAGCTGCCTGTTTTACCTTTTGCCAGGCACTCACAGGATCAGGCAGGGTTGGCGGTGCAGTGATGGTGGTGATATTGCACTGTTCTGCAGGGGGATGATGGTTCTGGCTTTCTCTGCTGGTGTCTCTTGCCTCCCTCATTGGTATATATTCCAGGGGCAGCTCCAACTCTGGCAGGGGTGGTGCACTCGGGACAGCGGCAGCAGAGGTCCCGGGGTCCCCGGGTCTGCGGTCACTTCCAGGTGTTGTGTCTCCAGGAACTCCTGGTGATGCATTTCCCCAACCTGACCACGAAGGCTGGATTGGAGGTGGAGCCACATCCCATGGGGGCTTCATTGGAGGTGCAGGCACGCCCCTAGAGGACTGGATCAGGGGCGGAACCACACTCCATAACGGTTGGATCGGAGGTGGGGCCACGCCCCACAGAGTCTGGGTTGGAGATGGAGGCACACCCCATGGAGGCGTGGTCCTGGAGCTTGCCCACAGTCTCAGGAGGAGGTGGTCCTGGTGTGCATGCGGTAGCTGGGGGTGCATGTGGTCCTAGTGCACGCTGATCCAGTAGCTGCACAGGCGTGGTAAAGCTGTAGGGCGCTCTGTCGCCATGGGAAGCGCACAGCTCGTAGGTGCAGTTGGAACATCTGTAGGGAGCCCTGCTTCTGCGGGAGCTGGGCATCCCTGTGGTTCAGTGACAGAGCTAACACAGTCAAGGAGGGTCACAGAGCACGGCTCAGCTGCAGATGGGGCTTGGCTGTAGCCAGGCGCCTGGCAGGAGGTAACAGCCAGCACTGTGTTGCAGCAGCCAATGGTCGGCATGGTCCCATGGCAAGCAGGCATCTTGTAGTAGCGGCACACAGTCTCATAGTGGCTGGGAGTGGTTGCAGAGGTCCCTGCCTACATGGTGGGACATGGGGTGGCAAAGCACAGAGTGATAGGCATGGCTTTGCGGCAGCTAGACATCTCACAGCTGCTGGGCACAGTCTCAGGGGTTTCTGCCAGTTCGGCAGGATTCAGGGCAGCAGAGAATGGAGTGGCAATGCAGGGTTCGGCTGTGGCATGTTCCGCTGACAGCATGTCCCTGCCTGGGGCGGTGACAGGGTCCTGGGTGACCAGGGGACACCCCACTGGGGTGGCACCTCTGCAGGGAGTGGCAGCGTGACCCCGGGTGGTTGGCTACTCTGCCCTTCCTCTTCTGCTCACCCAGCATGGCATCTACCCCTCCCGTCACCTCCCCTGGCGCCTCTCTTTTGCCACTTGTACTGGCGGATGGCATCAATGGCGACTCCTCTACCATTTTCACCTCCCACTTTAACTGTTCTAATAAGTCCATGACAAGCCTCCAAGGTTTTATAACGTCAATGGTGGTCGCGTCACCTGTCAAAGCTGCTGAAAGGATATATTGGCCAGCCTACTCCCAAGTTTTTAAGTCTAGGGTGACCTCTTTGACCACATTTAATTCATGGCTCTCACACCACGTCAGCAGGGCTAGGAGAACCCGCTCATTGTATTGTATCCCTTTCTTTTTAAGAATGAAAGTCCATACCTTCAGAGCGAGGTTTTCTTGTGTTGAGCTCACCATTCCCATGTTCCCGGTGGCATCTCTCTTCCAGAAGGGGGGGGGGTCTAGACCCACGCAGCTTACTCTGCCGGGACTTTGCAGCAATTCTGCTGCCCCGTGGCAAAATCCACCACACACCGCAGCAATACTGCTGCTCTCCGTCTCCCCACAATACTGTGGCCGCTTGTTGCTATCACGGCAGGTGGTCAGCAGATGTCGCAATGGAGTCAGAGGCAGGGATGGAACATACACACACTGAGGATCATGTGGCAACAGCCTCGTTTATTGTTTGGCAGCTCCTTTTATAGGGTTTTCAAATTTCCCGCACTTACAGACATGATTGGTCAAGGATCTTAACTCTGCCTAGCTAAGTAGCTAATGATATGGGTGTATTTGTGCTTCATAGGGGTTGGCTGAGGTCTTTTGACTGGGTTTGAATCTGATCTATCCTTGTGTCTTGGTGGGAAAGACAGGTATCTGCTAAGAAGGGGCAAGACCTCCCTTGGAAATGGAGAATTCAAATCCCCTCCCTCAAAATTATTATAATTTAGAAAATTAAAGGGAGTTTCAGGCAGAGGTATGGGGATAGGAATAACAGTTCTTTACTAGTATGTATAACAAGACAAACAAACAACTACAGCAATAATACTAAACAGAACCAGGAAAAAAACCCAAACCTTGAGGGGCTTTGTTTTCACAAAGCTTGGGGCAGTCTGATCTCTCAAGAGAGCACCAGGCTGGAACGGTGGAAAATCCCGGGCTGGTGGGTGAGATCAGAAACTCCGCCGGTGGTAGCTGGAACGGTGGAGATGTCCCGGCAGGGCAGTGCAGGGCTACAACGTGGCAAAAAGAGCAGTGCTGAAGAAAATGGTGGCGGTGGGACAGGGCTGGCCCAGCAGGGCAGGAGGAGGCAGCTCAGAATTCCAGGGCACACGAACAGATGATGGTAAATTTCCCAGGACCAGACTTTCTGGTGATAATGAACTCCTCCCGCAGCAAGCAACAGCCTCCCGTCCTCTCTCTGATGCCGAGAGCAAGAGAGAAGCAGCTTCCCTCACCCCTGTCCTTTACCTGCCCCAAAATTTGTGTTATCTCCCCCTCCCAACTTTTGGCCACCTCTTTGTTTTGGTCAAGCTCCCATAAGCACCCAGTAGTTAGTCCACTAGCAAGTTATGGGGAAAAAATTCTCTAGGTAGAAAAGGAACAAACCAAACCCCCAACATCTTGTTTTGTCTACTTTGAGCTAGGCTGGTCGAGCTGGTATCTGTTAAGCCAAATCATCTATGCAGATATAGTCCAGCTATATCTGTCATAGCTAGCTGTACTGCTTCCTCTGGATTCTCAGGATCCAGATTAGTATATTTTCTGGCAGTCACCTTCAATTGTTCCATGAAAGCCATGGGGGATTCAGTACTGTCCTGCTTTACCTCATACAGTTTTGACCAGTTCATGGCTTTTGGTACAGCATGCTTTATGCCAAACAATATTCATCTCTGATATCTTGTTAAATGATCTTGGAGCCCCAGTAAATTAGAGTCACACCTTGGATCTGTTGAAGGAAAATTCTGATCTACAGTTCCTTCTAAGTTTCCATTAGCATGTGCCCCTTCCACCTGCTTTCTGGCCATGGTCAAAACCATCCTTTTTTATGTGCTATCCAACAACATATCTGACATCACTTGTATATATCATTCCAGTCAGGGTCCTGAGTCCTAATTATGGTTTCAAATACTTAAGCAACTCTATCCAGATCCTCTCTATAAATTCCTTCTGCCTTTCCTCATGACATTAAATCCACAATTGAAAATCGGGTCTTTATTTTTACTGGTCCATGATTCTCAACTGCCTGCCAGAGGGGAGCCATCAGAATATCCCCAGGATCCCCCCCAACATCTCCTTGCGGCCTTCTAGTGCATTCCACAATCAGGCTAAAATCCTCTGATCCCCTAAAGCATTTTCTCCATTCCAGTCCACTCTCCCATGACCTACTTATGCATCTAGCCACATTCCCTGCTGATTCATCATTCACCCCACCTGCTCTTTGCTGTAGGGCAACCATCATCTCTAAATCGTCCTCTCTTCCACACTAAGCACCTCTGCCTTATGCTGCATGCAGAACACCATCTTTTCAACCCTTTGCCTTTCTTTTCCAAGTCCTAATATTAATGGATGTTGCGGGGTCCTCCCACATTCCTTTTGCCACTGGATGATTTCTTAGGGTGAAAAACAAGTCAACATAAGGAACTTAATCCCACTTATTTTCCCTTCTACAAAACAACATTAATTGCAACAGGGTGTTATAATGTAAGGTTCCATCCTTAGGCCACTTCTCTTGATCATCCAGCATGTAAAGTGGTTACCACTGATTACAAAATTTTAAGCTTTTCACACGTGAGGTGGTTTACCCATAATTTGTTTCCAGTGTTTCTAGATACATCCCAGCAGTGACACCTGATACCCCTTTTGAGGTTTTGTTTCCCATTATAACAAATTACTGTTTAGGAGCTCCTTAGAAGGGACTCTAACCCTTCCCTTTCTCACCTTAGGTACCTTTAAACCAAACCCTGTGTAGCTTTTGCAGTGCCTTATAGGTAGGTTAATAGTTAACACCTTTAGAGTAAAGAATGCCTTTATCTTACCAGGGGTCTTGCTCCAATTTCCTTCGGACCAGGGATTGAAGGTTCTTCCCAAGAATCCCTCAGTGCCAGCTGGAGGTCCTGTGATCCCTCACATCCATTGAAATTCAGGAGTCTGTCCCATCTGGGTCACCAAAACTGTTACCAAAAATTCAGTAAAATAAAAAACCTCTTAACACCAATGTAGCATTAAGAAGCAGGCATTCTTTATTTGGCTGGATACATGGGGGGAAAGCTGCTCCCAAAGCCATGCATACTGGGTACAGGAAAGTTTCTGTTTATATAGTGTATTTTGCATACATATTCATTGATTGTCTCAGACTAAACATACATATTGTTATATATGAAATCAGCTGAATAAAAATTAATAAATAATTTATTAATAATCAATACAATCAAAAATTTGGAATCGCCACAACCGATACAATTCTGAGCCTGGGAGTCGGAACTGGGTGAACCTGAGATCAGCCTGGCCTGCACTGATCCTCCCAAGTTCACGATTTGCTGTTCCAGCAGCCGACTTTTATACAGTTTTAAAACCTCACGGCTAAGAAACTCCCCAGTTCTTTGTTGGAGCCCGCGCTTAGTTGTTATTCATCATCGGTTGCTGGCTACTGAATAGAGTTTCTGAGTAGTGAAGAACAGAGTGATGGTTTTCGGAGGAAATACTCGTGTGTGTGTGTGTGCGTGTGTGTGTGTGTGTGTGTGTGTGTATGTGTGTGTGTATAAGTTGATCATCCATGTTGGCAATATGCATGTCCTGCTACCGGTCTCCTGATGACATTTTCGGGCAGCCAGGATGTCATGATCAGTCCTGATGTAGAAATGCTGATTTACTCACAGAGGGGCGATGGGTGTGTGAATAGATTTACTGGAAGCAGTCTATTCACATTCACTGCAGTCCAGTATTGGGATACAGATCTGTATCTGATTCTCAACAGCAGAGTCATCTTGGGTGTGGTGCAGCCTTCCTGGTCTTTGTTTCTTTACTGATGTTATCAGGATCTGTGCTCTCCTTTCTCTGGTGACATCCACCTTGTGGTAATCTGGCAGCTGGGTTTTGCTTTTTGGGAGAGCAAAACTGTTTTCCTGCTTGGTTTTATTAACTAGAAATTATGGTTTATACATGGTATTACAAATATAGTACAATAAAACATAAATTATACATTTCATGCATAACAATATGATAATCATTTCCCCAAAACCATTAACATATATTTCCCCTCCTCTTTACTCATGTGTTCTGTCCTGGGGGTCTCTCTAGTGGTCCCTGGTGGTTGTAGACCCCAATATTCCAGGTGACCTGGCTGAGTTGGCAGGACACTGAGGCTGGTGAACTTCCAGTTCTCCTTCTTACACAATGGGCATTGTGCAGTTTCCATAGGCCAGTAGTTTCGGAGAATCAGCATTGTGTTGATTCACCAGGTGTAGGCCATTTATCATCTGGTAACACACCTGTGAAGAAAAGAATTAGTTGCCTAATCAACAGTGAGAGTGCTCATCCTTCCTCTTCCTTCACGGTGCAGGCATCTCCTTTATCACACCAGGAAGCATGAAAGCCTCAGCAGTCCAACTGCTATTGGATCTACTTCAAAAGCTTTCTGGGTAAGCTGATGTTCTATACTCTCCATCTTGGAGATTTGGTCTATACCATTTCCATAATTTAGCAGAATCTGAGGAGACTGACAGCCAAAAGATAACAGCTCCTCGAAATAACAATTTGGAGGTGAAAATGGTTGGATAATGGCCCTTTAGCTCTTTTTGGCCACCTGTCCTGACTACTTAGTGCTTGGCTTTGACCTAATGGCTCTGCTCCTGGCATACATCAGTGTGATGGTTTTCATGTTGGCTTCTTGTGTGGGATATGACTGGGAGGAAACAAAAAGCAAATCAGGCCTTAAGCATGAAAGTTACATAGATAATTTATTTACACACACTAAAAAGAGAAAAAGAAAAATGAAATAAACTTCAAAACACACTTCCTTTCTTCTACTAATACTCACTTTCCACCAAAAATATGAAAAGACAACTAGCAATTTCAGTCAGTTTTTTCATTTAAACATAATTTTCTGTCACTCTGGGAGAGGAGTCTTTCTTAGTGTTCCATGGATCCCACCAACAACATAACACAGTTCTCCTGTGGGTTTTAACTGTCATAAAAAAACAGCCACATGGTAAACACTGCTTTCGTGACTCCTCCCATTAGCAGTTTCCCAAGCTGCTTATGGGTTATGGAATCAAACATGTATTGCAGACTGGGGAGTAATTTTATTTTTTTTTTTATGATTCAGAAGCAAAGGATTCTTTATCTCAAGGAACAGAGATATCTTCTCACTTTTTTGCTGGCACAGAGGGCTTCTCATATTTATCTCTGTTCAAACATCTCATAGAATCAATATTACTTAGTCCACCACAAACACTTCTGTTCATCTTTACAATTTAAAAACTCTTATCTCCCCAAAATGCATATTCTTCTCATGGTTTAAAGGGATAATTTAGTTCAGTTTCCATGATTTACATCTAGAGAAGTCCGGCCAAAAAATGTCCACTTCCTCCATCCCTTCTTCTAATATTTTCCAGTTCTTTTGCTGACTTTGTACCATGCTGTTTTTCTATGTCTTAAATTACTCTGTCTTTCCTCTCTCATTCAGGGAAAGAATTGGAGCTCTGAAAGCTTCATTTTGTGTTAAGAAAGAGTTAAATCCGGCTCAGGTCTTATCTCTCAGAGGCTAGCTTTACAGTGTCAAGTTTCAAGGCCGATGATGGGGGGGGGTGAAACAAGCTCAGGAATACTGATGAATTGTCTTTTCCCCAGCCCTGGTCTCATCCATGGACCCAGACTCAAGTTTGCTTCCTGAAGGCTGGTGGTGAAGAAGAGGGAGGAGAATTCTATCCTCCCACAGGCCATCAGCACCAGCAACCAGAGCCCAGGGCTCGGCCCGGGCAGGGCCGACCCCACGGGAACCCAAGCTGCAGCCTCCTTCGTTTTTCCTATCAAGAGCTGGTGAAGCCTGGCCAGGCCTCAGGCCAGCTCCCCCCCACCTTGCCCCAGGAGGGGAGGGAGCAGCAAGACCTGGCCAAAGGGCCAGCTCAATATTACCTGTTCTAATGGCCAGAAGAAAAGAAAGCTTCTCGACCTTCCCAGGCTGATTTAAACCTGAGAGTTTCCAAAAGCATAACTAACTTTTAATTAGTCAACCAAGCTGTCAACATCTGCTATAACTTCCTTAGAAAAGAGAAAATAAAGAGCTCACATCCCTGCTAAACTACCACAATCAGGCCTTAGCATGAGCTGTGATAGCCAAAAATTTAAGCGGGAGTTGAATAAGCAGTCACACACAGTAAAGACAAAATCTTGTAGAGACTTTGAGGTTAGATTTTGAGGTGTACTACCTGAAATACTTAAAAGTTGCAAGCAAAGAATCATGCTTTAGCCTTGCATTGCACTGTGTGAAAAATGAGGTTCACTTATAAATTTTAAGAAATAGGTTTAATAAAAAATAATAAGACAAATAGGAGATAGAAAAATGCAAGTTACAGCTGGCCGGGTGACTTGGCTGAATACAATTTGCTATTTCAGCGGCTTTCTTCAAATACCCTTTCTAGCACTTTTCCACAAACTAGTTTCCATATTCCAGGAACTGTGTAGCATGGATCCACCTTGGACCCCCCCTTCTTAGAGCATGCGTGTTTCTTTGCTGTATCTTTTTTCTCTTCTCCATCTTGGGCCTTGGTCTATACTTTCCACAGATCGTCGGTGTTGGATAGTTGGTATGTCAGCAGCAGGGTCCTCATCATGTGTTTTACTGGATGTTATCCCAACCAGACAGGCAGTTCTATTACAAGCATAACCATATATCAGCTGTCCCACTACCATGTCCAAACCTTGCTGATAGCAGAAAATAAGAACTACACCTATATAACATACACTTTTTTATTTGCAAAAAGCCAACTTCATAGTATGCATTTATAACACACTGCTTGTGAAATACACTACTCTGAGACACCTAAAACATCATGTAAAGCATAAGGCTTTCTTCCTCCTGGTAGTCAAGTATTATATCATAAATGAGGCCTGAAAGTTTTATAAAAATGATCAAAATAAAATCTAAGCTAAAAGGTTAAGTACTGCATGCATTTAAATGCATTTCATTTCTTAATGAGCTAAATAGCTAGGTGAACATACAGCATTCACATGGCTGTGCAACTGTTTTAAATTTCAATTCCTTCTTATAAAGTATTCACATGATTTGTTTGCTTAGATAAGCTCTGCTAATCACAGAGACTGAATTTTGCCAAAGGAAAAAATGCTGTGTGATATATTTTGTGCAAAATTCCAAATAAGCAAATCTTAACTTTAAATTGGTAAACATATGGAATATTAATTTATTAGTTATTTATGCTTTTGTGTCAAGTACAAATACATAAATAAATTTAAAGAATATAATGACTCTATATTACCAAATACAGGCCAAATTTTACTTGAAGCTGATTTTATATATTTCTGAGGTTGAAGTTTGCACAACTGTAATTGTTGTATTATTTGGCTTTCTAACAAATTTATGTGTTGGTTGTATATTGCTGCTTACCACAATGTTCTGAAAGTTGGCCACACAAGCTAATTTTTGTTCTTACTCTATGATTTTTTTGTGATAGAACATCTAATAGTAATTCCCTATAGTTGAGAACTATATCTTTGGGAATGGAATTTTATGCTTATAATTTTAAATACACAGTGGTGTATACTAGATTTTTTTGAGAGTATATTTTTTGTAGTTATTAACTCATTGCTATTTTTTTCTGCTTCTATTTTGTCTTCAAAATAAATGTTTTAATTCAATGTTGCTTCAGTTGTTACTGTTACTGCTGCCTTGATATTGAAGCAAGCACCTTGCAAGCACCATAACCACTTGACAATGTTTTGCCCTGCACTGAACAATCTGTCCACTTTGTGCAGAAAATCATGTTTGTGTCCATTGGCTGAAGTATATTCTTATTTTTCTTGCAGGCACAGGAGAGAGTGGCAAAAGCACGTTCATCAAACAGATGAGAATCATTCATGGATCGGGTTACTCTGATGAAGACAAAAGGGGCTTTACGAAATTGGTGTACCAGAATATATTTACAGCAATGCAGGCTATGATCAGAGCCATGGATACCCTCAAAATCCCATACAAGTACGACCATAATAAGGTGAGATTTTTGTTTGTTTCCATAGCTGAAATTTTTCCTCTTTTATCTTTAGGAAATGTACTGAAGGTCTCTAAAAATTATAAATCACAAATTATATTCTACCTAAAGTTTAGCAGAAAAGGACTTCTTCCGTCCTGCTTCTAGTTCTCTGCCCTTTGCACTGCTCTGACAACACAGGTGCTGTTCTTATCAAGATGTTTGGGGGGTTTGTCATAGCAAGAGGGTAGAAGGCAGGCTGCTGTTTGCCTCTGACTTTAATTATCTTTTTTCCTTTCCTCCCAGCTCATGTTCTGCCCAGAGCATAGTTAAGTAATTTTTCTGGTTTGTACCAGTACTACTTAAGGTTTTTCATTAATATTATGTGGGGGAAAAATATTGGAAAAATAGGTGGGAATATCTGCTTGTGTGTGAGTATATTATGAAATAAAACTTTTTGATACAAGGCCTTAGAATAAGAAAATTCATTTGAAAGTGATGACATCAATGAAACTTAGAAAGAAAATACATTTAAAGCATTTTGTAGGGTTTATCTTTGATTAACCTTTTTTCAATTTTTGTTCCATTCAGAAATTTTTCATTTAAAATCAAATTTATAACTGGTATAACTAGTATTAAAATGGAAATCTGCATGTGTATTTCAGCTCCATGTTTTTGCTGTACATAAAGCACTGAATTTCCTAACAAGCTGACTTGANCATGAGAGCCCAGAAATATTATGAAAACAAAATTGCTATTTACAGGAACCGTCCTTGGGAGATGGATTTTTCTCAAGCCAGGAAAGTCAGCAGTCTGACAGGCTGAAACTTTACAGTCTCAGAAAATCAAGCCCACAGAAAACTAAGTTGATCGTGAAGTGCACTTTATTTTTTTTGGAATTAGTACTGACAGTTATTTTGCTGTAGTATATGCAAGTCCTAATGATAAATCAGTAAATTATTTTCTTGTATTAAACTGCAAAGTGTATATTCTAGAGTTATTGTTCAAATTGAGTGTTCAATTTATATAGGCTGTTTTTGTATAGCTGTAGTGAATTAGATGTGTCATATGTGTAGCCAGACCTTTGTAATTAGAGCTGTTCATTTCTCTCTATAAAAATACCTTGACTTTAAGTAAGTGAGTCTATCTTTGCACTCACCTCCTTCACAAGTGTTTTCATCAGTTCTAGGTGTGGATTAAAGTACAACTTTCCGAAGAGTCCAGGTTCTAGATGCAATTCCTTTAAAAATGTGGGGATATTTTAATTCAAGGAAATTAAAAATGCAAACTTATTTCTCCACCTCCCTCCTTTTTTTACTCAATTGAGAAGGTAAATTCATTAGCCTTGCAACAGGAAGGGCATTTCCTATTAATTTGAATCTCATATAAAAAAATTTGGTCTCTAGAGGATATCTCCAAGTTCGAGTAACTGCATATTTTTAGCACAGTACTTGTCTTGCGCAGTAGCTTAGAAAACTACAGCTCAAGCTGTTTGTATGGCTGAGCCTAAAGAAGAGAGTGAAGTGACACTTATCAAATTCAAAAAGTCCAGTTAAGTAGACAGTTGTGATCATTATACAGTATAAATAAATTACATCCATGCTGGATTATTTTAATATCAGTGTAGGATGAGGCATGCTGTAAATTAAGGAAGTTCTTTCAGTGTTGTGTTGTCTTCCTAGTCAGTGATATAATTAGAGGCAGAGTCCTATATTATAATAATCTATTATCATTGTCCTATATTATAATAATCTAGGATCTTTGAAATATTTATTATCAGAATAGTGAAAGTCAGTTGAGAAATGCAACCATGCCTGTTTACAATGTAATGTCTCAAAACTGATGGTAAGGCATTGTATCATACTTCATCACACTTTTCATCACACTTTTTTGTCTTGTCAGTTTCAGAATATGAGCTCTACTTAGCTTTAAGATAATAAGTGAGGGTTATCTCTTAGGGATATGACATAGGAAATGGTGGCTTATGGATTGTGTTTTTAGTTTCCATTTGAGTAAACTATTACTCTTTCCATTTTTTTTAACCAGAAATTTTGAATTTTTATATGCATCTTGAATTTTGGA
>WEIU01016988.1:27080-39614 GCA_013389925.1 Aegithalos caudatus | reverse complement strand
ACAATTGCTGCATCTTTTCTGTACTCAGGGAAGATTGCTCTGGTTGTCCCTGTTTATTACCTTGTTCTTTAATATATGTGGCCAGGTCCTTCTGTTACTTGTCTTCTCTACTTTGCTTTCCAGATTTCCATACATAATGAAAAATGGTAACCCAGGAAAATACCCCAGAAGAAGGAACAGAACAGGCTGGCACTTCTTTACTAAAATTTTTTATTTATACATCATATCATTATGGCTATAATGTGTTCAGTGGTCAGAACACAGAAGGCACAGGCATTTTTCTGTGGTAGGAAAAGACTCCAGCATCCTGCACATTTCAAGGGAATCTCTCACTATTTTTCTGCAATTAATTTTTCATTCCTTCCTCAAAGCAATCCTGTGTGCAATCTCCTACACTCCTGGGTGATGCTCCATTTAATAAGTTATTATGTAAAACCAAGCATATCTTATTTTCTTTCTCCAGTATTATTAATGCCTCAGCTACAAATTCAGGTCCACAGAAGCTATTTACATCAAATCTTAGAAGTGGATTTTTAATTGTGAATTGCAGCCTCAATGAGAAAATGTAATCTGAATCACAAATGAACAATTAAGTTTACTGACACACAGAATCTTTGTTCTGACCATTTCTAACTCCTGATCTTAGACTACTTTTCCTCAGTATAATGACTTCTGGAATGCTGCTCTTTTATAGTGAGAGCTACATAGAGTACAGAAACTAATTTTCTAAACTTTCAGCTTCCTGGGATCAGGTACATGCCTCACCTGTCTCTTATTTCCTCAGCAGGGTATGGGCTATGTTAACTAATGGTTAGGCACATAAAGGAAATTATGATATACAAGATAAGAAGCTGGGAAACACTAATGGGTGTTTACATCAAAACCTGAGAAAACTGCACTGTAAATGGCATAATCATGCATTCTCACATCAAATATAGGAGCCTAAATTCTCTTTCTTTCTTCATAAATCAAGTAACTAAAATTGATCTCAGTGTAACTGTTCAAAAAGATGTAGTGTCTGATTTCAGTACAGATGCTCTATGCTTTAAACTCTATTTATAACATCTTAATTCAAAACATAAATTATGAAACTTTTAAATTGAGAACTTCATTTTGCTGTTAATGAGCATGACCAACTCCAGAGAGCTTCCATACTGTAAATGAGCACAAAACGTATCCCTTAAATAATTAATAGCAAGTCATATTTATAATAAATACTGTAATTTAAAGTTTGCTCTACATCTATTCCTTGTTAATCAATATCACACTTGCTCGAAAGAAACAGATATTATGTTATTATTAATAACAATTACTTGACGCTGCTATTCTTTACATTGAATCATCACTGTTTAACAAAACCCAATAACAAGCAATGTCTTCAACTGGTTTTACAAGGCCTTTCTATTTAAACTCTGAAAAGACAAGGTAAAAATCTCTTGTTCTGACATAAATACTGCAACTGGGACAATTTATTCTGGGTTTAATGTAAACTTTTGACTGAAGTACAAATCTTCCATAGGATTTCGGTGTGCAGACCTAGGGTTTTAAATTAGGCAGAAATGATTCTGAATGATAGCTCTTCTTAACATCAGGGGAGTGCTTACCTCTCACTTTACTTTGTACATGGCAGGCCTCCAAAACTCCTACTGTTAAATCTGAATTAAGTAGCCTTAATATGTATGATATTTAACATTTTCAGAAGCTATGCATTAAATCTGTAGCCTAAAACGTCTAGTTAAGGAGTGAACCTAACACTTCAGGGTTTTACATGCATTTCTTATCTTTAATTCCTCTTACCAAATGTATGTTTCACAGCAAACTATATAAAAGTTCACATCACCTGAATCTATTTCTCCAAGATTAGTGGAGTAATATCTTAGTCTGCAACTGAACTTTCTCTTTCACAGCATTTTAGTCCCTGAACTCTTAGGCTTGTATTAAATTTGAAATAGGTTTAATGAGTTTTAATATTTAAAGACATTAAACACCCTGAACAAGATGGTTAAGAATTGTAGAGCAACTTTGTCGCTAAAAAGAGCTTAGCAAATCCAGTAAAGTACCACATTAGCTTTCTATATGCATGATTATATATATTTGCTATGTTATCAGTTTCTGGAGATGTGTTCATTCCTTGAAGCTGAATTTATTCTGAACAATATTAGATGGAATATGAATGAAATAAGTAATTTTTAAAAAATTCAGTTATTCGCATTTCTCAACATGAATTTACATTCATTACTACAGCAACAGTGGGCAAACAAAATTACATGAACCAAACCTCTCAATAAAAACTATCAATAAAAAGGTGTTTATTTAAGCAGAGAAGGTATCAAGATATGTGTAGTTGCACCTCATCTATGAAAACTGACAATTTGATAATCTGGGTCACAGTCCAGGACTTTACCTCCTTTACCCATAACCTCCTTCAGGCCTGATGTTTTCCCTCTTTAGCAAGTGTCTGACAGACCTGAAACTAGTACATCAATGCTTTACAATAGCTCATACTTCACCTTGCATATCAGTGTCATATTGTTTCTATTAATATCACTCTTTTTTTCAATGGTGTGATCACTGGAGAAAAAAAAATGAGACACAATACTTGGTATATATATACACCCCCAATGAAAGCCTTCACAAAGTAAATGGCAATCTCAGAAACTGCACTTAAAATTGTGTCTATAATCTGACCTAAAGTAACTGTCATTTGTGGAAGTGGACCAAAGACAAAAAAAAAACTGATTGGAAGAATTTATATTGTGATTTAAATTAAAATTGATGGAGGAGACAAAAGTTGTGTGGACTGATGAAATCTTCTGTCCCGTGGATCATTTTAAAGGGACTAAACATACCTCAGGACACTATAAAGGGGGCCAAGACTACATTTCTGATAGGGTCCAAAGTAAAAATGTTGAATACGACAAAACAAAACTAAACTAAACAAACCCAAAAAAACCAAATAAAATAAAATCCCAGTGTACAGAAACAGCAGGATAAATATGACCTTGTAATCTGCGGGCTGCACAGCTGTTAGTGGCAGTTCAAAGGAAAATAAAAGGTCATATTGCTGTCAACTCTCCTATAAATAATCAACTTTTGATTTTAGTAGTGTGGTGGGTTGACCTTACCTGGTCACCAGGTGTCCACCAAACTACTCTATCACTCCCTCTCCTCAACAGAACAGAGAGAAAATGTACAATGGAAATCTCATGGTTCAAGATAAGGACAGGAAGATTGCTTACCAATTACCATCATAGGCAAAGCAGACTCAACTAATGGAAATTAATTAAATTTATTGATATTTAAATATAATAGGATAATTACAAGTAAGAACAAATCTAAAGCCACCTTCCCTTCTCCCCTCTCTACTTCTCAGGCTCAGCTTTACTCCCTATTTTCTCTACCTCCTCCCCTCCAGTAGTGCAGTGGGATGGGGAATGGGGGCTGTGGTCAGTTCATCACACACTGTCTCTGCCACTCCTTCGTACTCAGGAGAATGACCCCTTACACTCTCTTCCTGCTCTAGTGTGGGATCCCTCCCATGGGATCAGTCCTTCATTAATTTCTCCAGTATGGATCCTTCCCTTGGGTTGCAGGTCTTCAGAAAATGCTCCATTGTGAGTCCTTACCATGAGGTGTAATCCTTCAGGAATTAATTGAAGGGTCCCCCCAGGATCACAGGTCCTGCCTGGAATTTTCTCCAGCAAGAACTCTTCACAGACTGCAGCTTCCTAAAGAGCTTCCACTTGCTCTGGCACAGGCTGAACTGCAGTGTGGATACCTGCTCCACCATGGACCTCCACAGGCTGCAGGGGAATCTCTGCCCTTGTGCCTGAGGTCCCCCCTCTCCCTCCTCATTCACTGATCTGTGGTTCTCTCACCTATTATCACTTCTCTCAGGTGCTACTGCACAGCATTTTTTACTCTTTCTTAAATATTTCATAGAGGGGCTCCTAATGTCACTGACTGGCTCAGATTTAGCCAGTGGCAGATCTCTCTTAGAGACAGGTGGAACTGGCTCTGCCTGATATGGGGGCAGCCTCTGGCATCTCCTCACAGAAGCCATCACTGCAATCTCCCCACTAGCAAACCTTTCCACATAAACCCAATGCAAATAGCTGCAAGGGTATCACATGATAACAAATAATATAGGAAATTGTGAAGATATGAAAGTTTATTTCTATATTAAACTAAAGATCACTCAGTGAGTAAAATATTAGGATCCTCCCACAGTATAATTTCTTGTCCCACTGTACAATTCATTGTTCCACTGTACAGTTTATTGTACATCATATATTAGAAGATGCACTTACGCTATTCCTCTCTACTTACTCTCAAATAGGATTACAGCATAGACCACAGTATCTGCTATTCTCTCTAACCAATACCTTAAGGCAAACTGGGAAAGCAAAATATTCTTGATGCTGAAGACTATCTTAATACCCATTTTCCATGTAGCTGCTGTCACCCTAACAACATATTTCCAACAGTGAGAACACAGATAGCTTCCTGCAGAGTTTCTAATCTCAGAGCCATTTTGCAGAGCAGCCAGGAGGATGTGCTAGCGTAATAGGAAATCTGGTAACTACTGCCTAGAGATATAACACTTCATGTCTGCTCACTTTTCAAACTCTCTTGGCTTAAAACAGGGATCCTAGCTTGGCTCCTAAATCTTTCCTTCCCTAGATAGCAACACATTATTCTCACACCAGATAGCTTAACTTGCTGGCTGCCTACAGAACCCCTGAGAGCCCTTTTAATTATATACAAAACTAACACACAAGGTCTATAAAACACTTCCAAGTCAGTCAAGACTGCTAACTACTTGGGTTTGAAGTGAACAAGCTTATATTTTGATTAAGTTGGTACTTCTGTTTACACTGCATGTGAAGACAAAATATGCCAGAGTTCAGGGATGACTGGTTGTACACTGGACTTCAAAATTAGTGTCCCAGATTTTCTTTCTTTAAAAGACAACTTAGGGTTATTTTGGGCAAAAGATTCTAAAGTATGTAAGGAAAGGATGATATTTCAGTAGGATTTTTCCCACAATATATTTTTTAAAAGTCTTCTTTTTGCTTGACATAATTTCCCTGTAGCATTGTGCCACCTCCACATAGCCATCCATAACTCTTCTCCTGCTTGAAACAATCTTCAACATGCCACTCTTGTTAATGACTGAGATACCCCCTGATGGTGCTTAACATTTAATAGTGCTAGAGCTCCACGTTTGCCCAAACAACCTTTTCCATTTACCTTACCTCAAAGGCGTTCTAATTTTTCTTTGGAGACAGAAATCCTTTAAGCCCATTGTATCCTTAGGCTACAAATTTACTGAGATTTAGGTTTCCAATAAGAGTTCCAAGATGAATGCCACCTTCTCATTTATGAATCAATTTTTGCCCATCGGCTTTTCAGCGTTATTACTTTTTATTTTATTTTACACTCAAAGGAGACAACCTCAGGAATACATACATACATACACACACAATTTTGGGATAAGGGGAGAAGGAAGAAAAACTTAAATCACAAACAAAATATATGACATTCTCTTCAACATGCTATGTATACAGAAATGTCAAAAAGTGTGTAGCCACAGATATCTTTTTCATCTTCAGGACTCTTGTTTAGATCATCAGCACTCACCATAAAGGAAAGCATGCTATTTCTTAGTGTCACGAGCTATGTTTTTATGTTACAGTTTTCAGCAGTTAAAGAAGCACTTTTCTTTTCTTGCACCACAATTCAACTGATGCTATCATCTGTCTTCAGTGGTTAGCATGTGCTTGGTCTCAATGAAAACAACACTGTATCTGAAAATTCTGTAAAGGAGTAGCACATGAAAATGCTTTACTTTCCTAAATGAAGTAAAAATCCAGTGCAATTCATTTGGAGCTAAATTTCAAAAAGGTGAAGCAATAAACTGAATCGTTTAAAAAAGCTTAGTTACAAGAATCATGACTTCAAGCCACTGACTTGTAAATTCTGGTTTATTTTAATCGTGTTTTGACTGAAATTAATTTTGAGCTTCATCTAAAGCCCAACACATTAAGCAATTCTAATTGGGGAATTATGTGTTTATGGTCATGTATCAAATCTAGATAAACTATAATCCAATTTTAACTGTTTGCTGAGAGTCAGATACTATTTTTGCTATATGGTTTAAAATTCAAACCATTTTAGGAATACAATGAAATTCAAAAGATGGAATCAATCTTCTATCAGAAGTCAGCCTGCATGGCAGAACCTCCCTGGTCTTCAGAAACATTCTCTGCAAAATAGGAATTGCCATGCAAAGCAGGCAACAGGTTTTCCCAATCCTGACAGTACTACCTAATTCAAATTTTATCTGCATATATGACAGCTGTTATATTATCTTTAGTTACATCATGGTATCATAAACAATTATTAAAAAAAAAAAAAAAAAAAAAAAAAAAAAGAACAGGTTCATTTGATGGGAAGGGAGGTATTTTCAAAGTTCATAATTTATCTAGAAAGCTAAAAAAAAAATTGAGCAGGATATTTCTGTAAGTGGGACATTTGGGAATCCATCTCTGATGAGTTTTCCTAAGAAACAGAAAGAATTTTCCAGTATGGCTAAACTATGATAGTAATGAAAACAACTGGAGTTCAGTATTATCTACATGAATGCTTAAAGTACACTCCTGATCAATGTGTGACTGAGGCCCAAGTTACTCCACATAACCATTGAGACACTGACCATGGGATGTACTATAATCAATCAAGCCTCTCTTTTAAAACTACAGAACCTGACACGCCGACCAATTTCTCCTATCTATGCCTTAACCACTAGTAGGGCTTTTTCATTGCTGCATTGTATTTCTGGATTTCCCATTGCACAGGCAGGTGGAAGTGATGTAAGCAATTGTGGGCTTACACACCTAATTATCCCTCGTAGTCAGATTAGAGGAAAAGGTGAAACATAATCCAAGAAAACCAAAATAAAGCACATCAAAAACCCTCAAGAGTGTTGTTGTTTACACTTGGAGAACAGGTCTTGCATACCAAACATCAGGAAAGGCCATTTTCAAAGGCTATCTGAACTCACGTTAAATAGTTGAATACTCAGCCAAGTGAAAAATAGATCCAAAGGACGAAATAATAAAGCATCAGGGACAAAAGTTCCACAAACTATTTAGCAGAGAATGAGCCTTTCTATAATGGAAACATAAGCAGAGACTCTCACAGTACTTTGAAGAAATGATTGCAAGCAAAGCCTTGTGAAACATCAGTGTATTCTGTGACAGCTGTTTACAGGTTTTCCTTTTAAGCTGTACACAGTTGTATGTCAGAGCAGTAATTTTAGGAAAAAAAAATAGAGATCTGAATGCTTTTCTAGATACAGGCATGCACTAAAAATACACTCATCTGAAAATAAATTATAATGGTAATTTTAGGTTAAAAATGGTTTGTGTACTGCAAATTGAAAGACTCGAACCCCTGAGTTTTCTAAAATGGATTTCTCAAGTTTTGTTATACATTATTTAATACTCATAATTCATTTTCATAGTTTCTGGATAAGGCATTCAGAATGGCAATGTATTATAATTGAGAAGGAATGGAGGGAAATATAACATGATACAAAGCACCTAAAATATCTCCTTTCTGCTTAATATATATATATATATATTTAAGTATGAAAACCCAACACTTTTTTGTTATGATAAAGCAAGTAAATTAAATTCTTACAGTACTGTGTTTAAACCAAAGCTAGATTCAACTTGAAAAGTGGGACTGTTTCAGATAGCATTTGGCTTCTTAATTTTGGCTTATGACTGTAATGAAGGACTTAATTTATAGTTGCTGTTTTGTAACAACTAAAGGGGAAAATATCTTTTAAAGAATTAATATGAATACTTCAAAGCATTCTTATTATGCTATATCACTTTGTAAAACAGTCTTCAAAAACTCTGGGAAGTAGTGTAAATGAGGTGAGTGATAGCACAGCACGGGCCACTTGCACCTATAAGACCTGCTCTACAAACTGGATTGGCAAATTTTGTGCTTTTGCTTCCAAAGCTCCCTTTTACTTATATGGAAAGCAAAATCTTATATTAGGGAAGTGTTTTATTTGAATGGAATTTTACAACCCCTGTAAGGAGCTGAAATAGCAAACTGACTTACACTCTTCTACAGCTCTTTCATGGAAGAAAACTGGAAAACAATCTATGTGTAATAGTTTCTAGTTCCTTGTTGCTACCTCTCCCCTCTGACTATAATATAGATAAGACACAGCTTATTATCTTTGGCTTTATGACTAAAAAAATATTCTCTTGCCACTAAGAAAGCTTGTCTTCCTGGGTGGGAAACACAGAACAGTACAGCTATTTTAGGAGAAAGCTTGTTGTTCTGTGCGAGAAGATTTTGTTCAGAAGCAATGGCTTGAAAAAATCAGGGGGAGAACAGTACTTTCAGCATAAGTCCTGTTCTGAAATCATACACTTATGAAAGTTGCCTCAGTGACATGACAGAATCCTCTGAAATGCAAATTTATATACATTCAAAACATCATTAGTTTCTCAAAACTTCATTAGGTGTAATCAAGAAGAGTTATGACATCTTCTGCCAAAATTCCTCACATATATCTGTATGGTAATGTCACAGAGATAGTATTTGACAAATTTCTCTTACAGGTAAGCATGGCCTCAATACACTAGGGAAGATAAAACTAGAGAAGATTCAGGAAGATAACACAAGCTGAGACACTGGAAATCTAGAAAATAAAAAGTTATAGGATTGATTAAAAACCTGGCCATAATGTTTTAACTGGGGTCTTCACTGGTAAAGATGAATATATATTGAATAATATTTTTCTCTAAATTCCAAAGCTGTTATCCTAGGCAATTGGTTTAAACTAGCACTTTTGGTTTGTTGGCCTTCCCTGGCTACTAAATCCCCAACCAAGACCTCTCTTGCTGCTTCTCCTCAGCAGGACAGGAGAGAAAATAAGATAAAAACACTTTTGAGTTGAGATTGAGATGAGGAGACTGATTAACAATTACCACCATGGGCAAAATGGCTGTTACTTTACAAAAATTAAATTCGTTGCCAATTAAAATAGGGCTGGGTGGTGAGAAACAAAGAAAAAAGAAACAAAAACAACTTCCACTGACTCCCCTTTTTTGAGGCTCAACCTCACTCTCTCACTCTTACTTGTGGCTTACATACTTGCTCTGGTGACTTCTTCAGAGCTGCAGAGTAATCTCTGCTCTGATTCCTGGAATATCTTGCCTATCTCCTTCACTAACCTGGGAGTTTACAGCAATGCTTCTCCTATTTTTCCTCACTTCTTACTGCCAGGCAGTGTTTATTGCAGATGGTGGTTTTTATCCTTTTTTTAGGCATATTTTCTGCAAGATGCCACCTCCTTGGTGGTGGGGCTCAGCCATGCCCTGAGGTGGGTGAGCTGGAGAGAGATGGAACCAGCTACATCCAGCATGGGGCAGCCACATCACCATTGCCAGTGCCAGGGTACCTGCACCCAATTCTTACCTATATAATCCTGGAAACCCACATCATATATATATATATATATATTCATATANTTTTTTTATTCATATATATATATATATATATATATGAATAAAAAAAGAGGAGGTGAACAATAAAAAAAAAATTGGATGAATAAGGCTGAAAAGTATGAGTGATTAGCAAAATAAAAGTGTGAACTCTTTTTTTCCTTACATAGAGCCGACCTGCATAATGGGGCAGAGACTCTTTCTGTATAGTTGAAGAGAATTTTTCATATATTGCTCTAATTGTCAAGATTAAATGGGAAAAATGAAATATTTATCTTTTTAAAATCAAGTTGAAACACTTGAGCCAGAAAGGTTAAAACAAGTTCATGGAACAATCACACAAACAATTTAAGGCCATGATTTATTTAACAGGTTCAGAGTGATAATGAGCAAAACCGCTAATCAGTGCCCACAGATATTAAATAATAAATTCAGTAGGTTGAAATGGGTATTTGTCGGAGCAGCAAACATTAGTCTAATGATTGAATTAATCTTAATGTAGAGAAATTCCTGCATGCCAAATTTGTTTACCACATAACATGCTAATGAAGATAAAAGTGCTGGGTCTTCTTTACCCTTACAAATTAAATGTTACTTGGGAAAAGTTGAAAGGGCATCAAGTGGCAAAGTAAGAGGCACATGAAAAGTTTGATCAAACAAGAGACAGCAAGAGATAACGTACTTGTTCTATTTTACACTTTGAATGGCTGAATATAAATTACTGGATTAGTACAGTTTATCAAAGAACTGTGTGAAACAGATCTAGAAATAGTCATGGGCTTCATAAATAGCCAATCATTCTGGTGTTTCCTAAACCAACTTTTGTTGGCTAAGGAGGAAAATCTGTATGTGTCTGTGCACACAAGCTGGAAGTTCAGATCTCTGTGCTAATTAATGTGGTTGGTCTTTTTTGTTTGTTTTCTGATCATCAAACAACTGTGCTTACAATGATAATTAAGGACAACCTTTGTCAAATATCTGGCCTAAAAAGAACCTTGGATAAACAAACAAACAAACCAACCAAACCTCTAACAATGAAAATCATTGTCTTTTTCTCTTTTAAAAATATTCAGTATCTATTATGGGGTACAACCAACTGTTACAGTAGAAAGTGCTATTTTCAAATTGCTTGCTGTTTGGCATTTTGATACACAGAAGAATGACAGTTTGACAAACCTTTCACAAGGCAGATTATCAGCAAAGCTGATTCTCAACTACAGAAAAAAGTTTATTTCCAATTATTTATTGAGTGGTGGTTATATCTTGGCTTGTGGATGGGTTTTAGTAATTTTATTTTTTTAACTGGTTATCTCTCAGCTATTTTAAAATGAGACTTTGCTGAACTATCATTCAGAGACACACTTGGCTACACTGGTCAGCCCTTTTTGGCTGAGATGGGCTAATTCAAATGATCAAAGATGTTGAATAGACGCCATCAAAACAAAACTAGTGATAACGAGGTAGGCATTACACCCAAGTTTAAAGTCATTTATGCGTTCCAGTGAAAAATAATCTAATTATCTAATCTGGCTAAGGTGTAAGATTTCCCAGATTTACTTGGAAAAAAACAAAACAAAACAAAACAAAAAAAACACAGCAAAACAATATTTTGTAAATTTTTACTTAGACTAAATACACTATTCTATGCCTGACATATAAAGGAGATTTTTTTGCTTACCATATGTTTTAATTTCAGATGCAGAGAACCAAATGTGTAGGACTTATACACATTTGAGGAAGTAATACTGCATATGACATAATAAAGAAAATTTTAAAAAAACACCTGTTGCTAGCAGAAATACGCAATTTACAAATACTTCCTCAATTACCTTTCAGAGATCAGTGTTAGGTTGCTCTTAGGCATTACCTGGCACCACAACAGTTTAACACCATTGGCTAGTCTAGACATGCTACTCCAATTTCATAGCCTCAGCCTAATTATACAGATTTTAATGGGCAACCAGGATAGAAAAGTAGAAGACTACTGTCAGTGTACTGCCAGATTTGTGAGATGCCATAAATCTTGTGGCAGAATACAACACTGAGTAGGCTGGCATCTCATAATAGGCAAACATTTGACAAGACCAAAAAGGAAGGAGGCTGAATTAAGCAATATGGCACTTATCTTTTCCCCTGGTTAAGGACTCTCTTTCTCAATTTGGGTTGTTTTCCAGATTGTTCTGGAACTTCACAGTCTTCTGAGGACAGGCACTCTTTCGTTCAAGTTTGTTCAGTTGACAGAATGATTCATGGACATTTTTGAGCCATAAATAAAAAAGCTTTCTAACTTTTGAGCAGCACAGAGCTTTTCTAAAATGTTTCAGTGTACATGGAAGCATTGCCTATAACAATGTCAGTTCCACAGCACTCAATTTTTTGATTCACAATGCCTATGCTGTCATGCATAATCTATCCAGCTGGCAGTTTACCTGACACCTTCCCAACCATTCCTTTCTATGCTGCCCCAATAACACCCATTTAATTTCTCTCCTTTTCTCTCCCTATACTTGTGAAACACAGTACACAATATCAGCAGTCACTTCTGGACGTGATTCACTGAGAAATGCATTTTATCTAGTCACCAACCTAAACGTATGGAATTCTAAACAAAGTTTTGGACAGACATCAACACAGAGTGGTACCAGGATTTATTCTTTCAAAATTAATAAATAAACAAATAAATACATACAACAGTTGAATTAGATTAAAAAGAATAGTAGAATATGCTTTTTGTCAAACAAGCAAGCAAGAGAGAAATACACACAAAAGGCCACAGAAAATGCTCTTCCAAAAATGAAAGACTGTGGACCATAAGTCTCTTTTGTACCAAAATGTCTTCCACATGATTAATTTGCTTATTCTTAAATGGATTTTTAAATGTTATTGTGCTCTTACAAGGATTTTTTAAAATGTATTCATACATGTTCTTGTGGATCACTCTTCAGCCCAAAAGAGAATAAAGCATGTAAAGCAACTCACTGTTTGAATCCCAGTATTC
>WEIU01016988.1:11059-27034 GCA_013389925.1 Aegithalos caudatus | reverse complement strand
TTTTTTTTTTTTTTTTTTTTCCAGACTCATTCCTCTCTTTTGGCATGTCATCTTCTGCCATTTACACAGAGTAGCTCAAAAATTCCATGTAACTTACAGGATAGAAAGTACTGTTTTATATATTTTTTTAACAGCAAAGTATTTTGTTTTATTGGGAGGCATAACTCATATTATAGGCTAGGGACTGAAGTGTGCATAAAAAAATCATAGAATCAGAGAACCATCTAATAGAATATTTTGAGTTGGAAGGAACCCACAAGGACCATTCAAGTCCAAGTCCTGTCCCTGCATACGACAGTTCCAAGAGTCACACTATGTCTCTGAAAGCATTGTCCAAACATTTTTTTTAACTCAGACAGGCTTGGTGTGCAACCACTTCCCTGAGGAGCCTGTTCCAGCTTTATACCATTCATTTGAGTCCTGTCACCTTCAAGAGAGTGACAAGATTCATACCTTCCCCTCTGCTTATGCTCATGAAGTGGTAACTGCAATGATGTCTTTACCCAGTCTCCCCCAGGCTGAACAGAAAAGTGACCGCAGACACCCCTCATATGAGGAATTTCCCTGTAGACACTTCCCCATCTTCATGTCCCTATTTTAGTTGGGTTTCTCAAAGATGAACTGGGCAGACATCCTATGCCTAAAACAGCACTCCAGATATGCAGTAATAAAGCATGTGAGCATAGCTAGAATTTCTTGAGAATGTGACCATGAGAGTCTGGTAAGACAACAGAGGGTGTTAACAGAACATAACCACTGATACATCAGCTTACTTTTAATGATGCTCATCTTTAAAATCAGTCATGCTGTCTCTTTAAATGTTGAAGGGAAGTTGGGTAGACAAAGGTCAATATTATTAACTTCTAAATTGTCTGAATCTCTCTGTACCCTAGCAGAAAGTGTTATATCTATGCATGTCTGTATGCATAGATATGCATATATTTATCTATTACAGTTGTCACAGTGACCTATATTCATCTATAACATATGTTAGATATTTTCAGTCCTCTGCAAAATGTATAATTAATATGTTTCCACACAGTGTAGCTGCTCATGCAAGAGGGATTCATATTATTAAGTGCCTATTTACAACTGGAAACATATGATTTCTATTCATAATGAAGTAATAATGTAGGACAAATGTGTAGTATATAAAAAAATAATAAATAAATATTAAGACCTGGAGTAATGGCAAAAAACAACTACCTTATACAATTCTTTCATTTCTCATGAAAATAAATATATGAACTGTGAAACTGTATTTCAAACAACAAATCCATTGTGGTGTGGATGATTATTTTTAAGTTATTTAGTTTCTTTTCTGAATGATCCAAGGAATCTGCATTTAAATCAGCTGGAAAAGGCAACAGTGCAGGGAAATTTTTGATTACACTTTTAAATTCACAAACTAACCTACAAATGACTTTAAAATTGCTGGTAACACTACAGTATTACTAACCACCTACACGTTTTTATTGAGAGTGTAGCTATAATCTATTAGTTAATGACTATGCCGTGCTTGCCAGATCACATTCACACTCACAACAACTATAAGAGCCAAGGTTTCAAGGGCCTTGGAATAACACCACCAATTAAAACCAGACTCTTTTGTTACATTTTTGCAAAACCAATACATTTTAAAAAAAGAAGATAACCCCAAAACACACAAAATGTATTGGCTTCTTTACTGAAAATTAAATCAATTTTGTATGCCTTTGCTGTGTTACAGTGTAAGTCTTCAGTAATATTGAAATATGTGCTTGTATATTTTAAACATATTTTAAATAACAGTTTTGTGTGTTTTTAGTAATAAATTGCTTTCCCTAAATTTAGCAATTGACCACTGCTTTTTAACAAAAACAGGTTTTTTTAATATTCAGTAAAAGTGAAACATCAAAACTGGTCAATTACTCCATCACGCTCTTGTCAATCATATATATTTTTACATAAGAAAAACATTAAGGATGTGTAAAGTGATAAACATCACACCATTTGGCTCTTGGATTAAGAATTATGAGATTATCATAATGTTGAAAAGGTTTTTATTTTTCCTAGTTATTTTAGATGAATGAATCATTTATAACTGACAATTTTACTTAATAATGAGTATGTCTTAATAGTTATCTCCATGGCACTATTTAACAAATGCAATAATGGAATAGAATAGTTCAGTACAGTAAAGTAAAAGAAAGAAGTTATTCAATCTTTCTCAATGAACTCAAACACTTGCTTTAGATCTTGAAGACAACAGAGATCTAATCTAAAAGAGTAGTGGAGCATATCAGCAAGTGAGCAAAAAGAATCCTTCTCCTAAATGGTAGGCACATAGAATGTCATTTCAAGTTTTGTATTGAAAATGACATTTTTGTGTGATTTTCAGAGTGAAGAACTTTAAAATCACCATAAATATGCTGGGAACAGTTGAGCATGAAGTACTTAGATTATGGTTCAGTAATGCAGATATTTTTAAATAATAGGTGAGTTGTTTCATGTAGGAAGAAATATATCTCACTAAATTGTAAGTCTACATTAACTTGTACTTCTGACATGAATCTCCTAATCACCTCCACCAGACATACTTGTGAAGACCTTTTGGAGCACAAAGATAGATTTCCTTTGGAATGGAATGAAACCAGAATTACTCATCAGTAATTAATGAGCATTCAGACTATGGACCACAAAAGTCCGAAGCAAATGCATGGAAGCATACACAGTAAACTCTGTGTTAGCACCAGTCGTTTCGCATCCAGATTTCTTCCTACTGTGCTGTGTAATACCATATCATGGAGCTACAAACACTGATAAAGGTATAAAAATTATATATAGGTATGCACAAGAATTTTTTTTTCTCACAAAGGTGTCCAGATGTTACTAAATAATTTCTGTTTGTTTGTTTGTTTGTCTGTTTTGTTGGGGGTTGGGGTGTGGGTTTTGTGCTAATGTAGCATGGGGCATACATTGAAAAGCTTTTTGCCAAAGCTACAACATTTTCAAACTTTCCTGAACAGTTAAAGATTGATTTGCGTCTTATCTATTTCTTTGTTTCAAGACAGGAAAAAAGTTTTTGAATGTTTTGGAAAAGATTTTTTATATATATATTCCTTTCCTCGCCACAAGTAAATATCTCCTCAGTTTGGTTGTTTATGTTTCTATCATGTCTAGATGAATTCTCTGCAGCGCACAGGCCTTCACCTTGCAACCACAGAATAAAGACTTTTAATGTGATGCACAATGAAAAATGTAGGTATTCTACTATTATTTTCCTCTCCCTACTTATCTTAACGTGTATTTACCTGGATTATTATGAAAGGAGATAAAGCATTACACTAAGAAATTATTCAACTCTTATTCCTATTTCTAGGAGATTTACTTCTGTGGGGTTTAGACTGCAAATATAATTCCTTATTTTTTTCCCATCTACCTAATTAATCTTTTTTCCCCTTTCTCCTCATTTTGAAGAAAAACAGAGCAAGTATATGTACAAAAAAACATGAAATGTTCTTTGGGAAGACAAATATTTGAAAGAAAACAGAATATTCCTTACTTATATAATTTTCAAATTGTTTTCAGAGAACCTCCCTTCTTATACATGGATTTCTCCTTAGGGAAAAACAAAAACAAACAAGCATAAAATCAGAAAATAAACAGGAAAATAAAGAGATAAAACCATAAAATAAGCATAATAAAATTAATACTTAGTCTCTGGATGAGTTTAGGTCAAACCTGATGACACTTATGCATAAGGTTTTTTCTTAAGATAACAAAATTTTTCTTCCAAAATTCTAGATTTCCTTCCCAGAAAGAAGTTTACCAAGATGTTTTAATTTCAGTTATACAAAAAAAAAAAAAAAAAAAAAAAAAAAAAAAAAAAAAAAAAAAAGGAAGGTATGCAATTTGTATTTTTATTTCATTACTACTGTAAATATGAGGCATGAAATTTAAAAATGCCCTTTTCTTATGAAAAATGTTACGTGCAGATAGATAAGAGAAACTGATAAATTTCCCAGGATATATGAGTATTCCCTTAGCAAAAAGAACAGCCAAGATTCATCTCACACAAGAGGTTGGATTTGTGGGAATCAGTTAAATTTATCTGTCTGAGCTTCCCCATACACTGTGTCAATTCAGTCAATACAGTTTTGAAAACTGTGCCTCTCACATTAAAGCAGAAGCATCTACTACACATCATTCCGTTAAGTAACTGACTGGGTCTCTAGTCTCACTTATGATAATTGAGGTCTCCACTGACTACACTTGGATCTCCGACTAATTCACATCTATATCCAACTCACATCTGAATGAAACATGGATACATCATGAGATTACATGTGTGGCACCTGCACTCATACCTTCTTAAATTAATCTCAACCTAAACCTCACTTCTGTCTAACTCCCAGCAATGCCAGTTTAGAATTATCCTGGGGTACCCAAGATGATTGCATGTGGATGTCAAACAGGAAAGAATGGAGTGCAATTAGCAAGAAGTAGGGATTTAGCCAAATGCCAATGTATAACAAATTATCTGACTCCTATGCATATAAATTCTGGAGCTAAATTTCATCCAAAATGTCTTTGTGTGAATTTGATGTTTGAGCTCCTATTACATTCATAAGAAAAATGGTGAATGGACTTTAGAGTGAAATTTAGCAAACCTGGTTTAGGTAACTAATTTAAATGAAAGTTTTTGTGCTCCGTAAATTAAAAAGGGAACTTAGACACTTAGGACGAACTTCTAGATTTCTACATGTAAGCAACCAAATTTAGTGTACATAGTATGAAAGTGAGTTCATCATTAATTTTTGGAACAAGCATGGGTATTACTTGATTACTTTCTACTGCCTTCATTTGTAAACTGTGGTTGGATAAAGGCATTTCTTTACAAGATTTACTTGACCCATTTCAGATACTAATACCTCAGGAGCTAAACTGGAGAAGAAACGAGTAACCTGGAGAGTACCTATTTGTGTTTGATTTCTGTACTGTGTACAGTACTACACCAGATATCCTACCAAAATTTTATATATTTACCTTAATTTACCTTTGAGAATACAGATTTTTCTTTCATTTTTTCTTCACATCTGTATTGCATAGTCTATGCAAGACAAATTTAATTAATTTATAGGATTGCATAATCATAGAATGGTTAAGCTTGGAAGGGAAGTCTGGAGAGGGTTTAATCACCCCTTCCTGCTCAACTCAGGGAGTTACCATGATTCAGCTAGAGAAATGTCCTGTTTGATTTCCAAAATATCCATGAAGATTCCACAGTCTCTCTGGGAAACTTGGTGCAGAATTCTATTGTTCTGATAGCAAGAAAATGCTGTGGTTTTTTTTTTTCCTTACATTTAAAGAAAATTTCTCTGTATTTGAGTTTGTGCCCAGTGTCCCTTCTTTAATCTGGTATACTACTGAGAAAAGTCTGTCTCTCTCTCTACTCTCCCTTCCGCACCACATCAGGTATTTGCTCACATTAATTAGATCCTCCCTAAGCCTTCCCTTGTCCAGGATGAAGAGTTACAGCTCTCTCAACATCTCCCCATGTGACAGATGCTCTAATACCATAATAATCTTTGTGGTCCTTTTTTGGATTCAGTCCATATTTCCATTTCCCTTCCACACTTGAAAAACCAGCACTGGACTTGGCACTTCAAAAGTGTCTCACCAGTGTTGAGTAGAGAGAATGGATCTTTTCCATCATCTTGCTGGCAGCACCCTTTCTACAGAAGTTCAGGAGACTGATTTATTTTCTTCAAGGGTGTCTTTCTGGCTAATGGTTGTCCACCAGGACTGAGTTCTCTCATTGCAAAGATGTTTTCTATTTGTCAAGCCCAAATCTGTGTGGGTGCAATGAGGTTATTGTTCCTGCATTAAGTTATTCCTCCCGTAGTCATCAACAATTCTAATTCTACATAAATTGGTAACCACTTAAATGTTGAAATTAACAATGCCATGTTAAATTCAACACTTTACTCTCACAAATATAATCCTTCCTTTTGTCAACTTGCCATTGGGAATAGGAGTTGCACTGCTAGGACTCCATTAGTAGAAGAATATGTAACACTGGGAAATTAGTTGTAATATCAAGGTAACAAGGAGTCACAATAACTTTGGCAACAATAACTTTCACTGAATTTCAGAAACTGCAACCTCAAAAATAACAAACAAATATTTCTGCCATAATCATACTATCACACTTATAAAAGCTTAATTGTGTCAAATAGAGTCAGGTGATAGAACACCTAGAATGTTAATAAAACCTTTCTAATATGTTTCATTATGATTAAAGATAAATGTGTTCAGTTGTGCTTTTGACTTTAATTTCCCATGGAAAGTCTTTAAATAATAGAAAAATCTGTGGCTGTTCTGTTGCTAGAAAGTACTGTTAAACAACATTTACATGAGGCAGGGAAAAAAACCCATTCAGGTCAAAACAACGACTGGTTGTTTTTTTGGTTGGGTTTTTTTTTGTTTTGTTTTTGGGGTTTTTTTGGGTTTTTTGTTTGTTTGTTTGTTTGTTTGTTTTGTTTTGTTTTGTTTTGTTTTTGGGGTTTTTTTGGGTTTTTTGTTTGTTTGTTTGTTTGTTTTGTTTTGTTTTGTTTTGTTTTGTTTTGTTTTTTTACTGGACAGATTTTGGACCAGTTTTAAAAAACAGAGAGGAAAAAAGTGCTTAAGAACAAAATGTTGCAACATTCAAAATACTATTATGAATTAACCAGTGTATTACAGATTCAAGACTTGAGCACTCCATCTAAACTATGGACACCCAACACTTCTTTTATCAATCAAAAGTCTGATTCAGTTGAAGTCACTAAGTAGTGTAGTACTATTTCCTCTGTAAGTGGGGATCACTAAATCAAGAAGTCATTCTGTAACATATGCTGTAGAAACCAGCAGAAGACACATGGGGTTGTTTTAGGTTATTGGCTAGGATTTCTGATCTGTATTATGCAGGATGCTGTACTAGTCAAAACAGTCCCTTGAGCTTCAAAATATCCTTGCACTTCTAGAAGTCACAGATTTCAGGTTGAGAAAGGGTGGTACAAGCACACAGACAAGAGGTAGAAACTGAAAATAAATGCTTTCAGACTGGGAATAAAATACCGGCTTTAATATTCTGGTGGGTTAACCGTGGCTGTAGGTTAGGGCTTTAGAGAAACAGGAGCACTTCAAGAAGTTTCAAAGCATTATTTATTGCTGCAGTCTCATCAACGGGCGAGAATGTGTTCACCATATGCCAAAAGTCCGCGGTTAGTGGTCACGAGACCATAAGTTACAAGGTCTTTTAAAGGTTAATTATCCAATAAACTACTGCCAAAAAGAATGTTTTTACTTTCACATGAATCCCTAATTAATTTTTCTTATACGTCTCTGCTGCAGTGCAGAATCTCTTGACCAATTATCTAATGACACACAAAGTTGCAGTACTATACTATACTATACTATACTATACTATACTATACTATACTATACTATACTGCTTTTATTACTTTTATATCTACTTCTATATCTTAAACTTTAAACTCTAAAACTTTCTACTACTTAGAGTAATGTGTTTCCATCTAAACTACAAACTCAGATTTTTACTTACAGTCTCTAAACTTGAAAGCTTCTTCCAAGGTTTCAGGTCAAACCTTGTACTATTTTTTTGTATTTGGGCCTGCATGCACAAGATTTTTAGAATTTTCTGGGCCTGGAATTCTCACAGCTGCTCACTAAGGTACTCATCAAGCTGCTCTATCACTCCCCCTTCTAAGCAAGATGGAGAGAAAATGAGATGAAAAAGCTCATGGGTTAAGGACAGGGAGATCACACACCAGTTACCATCACTGGTAGAACTGATTCAGCCTGGGGAAGATTAATTTAATTTATCATCAATAAAAACCCAAGTAGGATTGTGAGAAACAGGAAAAATAAAACAAAGAAACACCTTTCCCACTATGCAATCCTTCTTTCTTCCCAGACTCAAATTCATTTTTTCATACCCTCCTCTTCTGACTCCTTCCCACCTTGCCCCTGCTACTAATTGGTGTTAAGGGATATGAAATGGTAGTTGCAGCCAGTTGGTAAAACTTTGTATCTGCTGCTCCTTCCTCATCATACTCCTACCCTGGCCAATACAGGGTGCTTTCCAAATAATACATGGGTCTCTTCCACAGGGTGTGAGCCTTCAAGACCAGACTGCTCCAGAATGGCTTCTCCAGGGGCCATAGTTCCTGTTCCTGCCTGTGCTCTTCATGGACTGCAACTTCCTTCAGCACATATCTATCTGTTTCAGTGTGGGTCCTTCACGGGCTGCTGGGGGCATCACTTTCTCCACAAGCTGAGAGGGAATCTATTTGGTGCCTGAAGCATGCTCTCTACCTCCTTCTCCATGGACCTTAGTGTCTGTAGGTTTATTTCTCTCACATTTTTCTTGCTCCATCTCCCCAGCTGCTGTGCATCTTTGGGCAGCAATGAATCTGTTTCAGAGCCACTGGGAACTGGCTGTCATATATGGGGGGCAGCCCCTGGTGTCTTCTCAAAGAGGCACCCTCTACAGACCCCTTCCCCAGAACCTAGCCATGTAAACCCATACAAAACACGTAATCAACACCAGGGGAAATATATCACTGAATTATTTTATCACCGAAATATATGAAAACATCGGTTTGATTTAAGGAAAATTGTGTGAAATACTATGCATTGCGCTATGGTAGAGGTTTGACTGGATAATGGTATCAGTTTGAAACTTAAAGTCTGTGAATGTCTGTAGTAGATCTGAGCTTGCTGTGATATGAAGAAAAGTCTTGTGGTAGAAAATACTTACATGAGAAAAATAACTCTTAATCCCTTAAATCCCTTGTTTTAATCTGACTAAAGCATCTGTGGTTTTAAACTGTCCTTGGTATCATCAGTGATGGCAGCCAAAGGCACCAGCTTTCATCTCATGTGCAAGCTCCCCCTTCCTTTAATCCTCTAACCATTCTCATAGTCCCTCTGCCCCATGTAGCCTTTTCATCTCACTGCTGAGGACTGTAAGTGCTCTTCTCAGACAGCAGCAGCAGCTAGGAAGTTTTGGAAAGTTAGCTGCTCCTCTTCGAGAAGCAATGGGACAAGCTCCCCTCCTACTGCTCATTCAATGGTTATGGCCTCCTGATTTACACTCTAATTAGCTTTAGTGTGTGGAGGAAAAGAGACTAGAATACAAACAGATGTAGCACAGTGGCTTTTCTAGACAATTTTTAAATCCTCACTGGAATGAGGCATCAAAGAGATGTAAAGAGATAGCAATCTTCTTATGCCTCTCAGATTTTATTTATGTTTTTAAAAAAGTAAGGGCATGGGCTAAGATTGAATTCAGAGTTCAGTTTACTTTATAGCTCTTCTGTAGGCTAATTCACCAACCTGACTCCAGGGTTTTTTACTCCTGATTGCCTGTAGCTAAATGTGACAGTGTTAGAACTTGTGTGTAATGAAATGGAGGATATGACTCAAAGGCAAATGTTCCTATTTTAGTTTTTATAATCTCACATTATGAAAACACAAGAATAACTATGGACAGCAAATTAGCTAGGCATTAATACAGTAGGATTTCTTTCTACACCTTGGGATGTTTAGCTACGGACTACTCCAGTATTGCCAAAAAAGAAATTTGGAGGGGCAGCAAAATGAAAGACAGGATTAAGCAGAGGGTATGCCCACAAGGTTGAACCATCATCACCCACTGGGTGTAATGATAGTGACACTGTAAAACTAAAGCTCTTTGCAGAAGAGGCTTATCTTCTCCACATGGGACACTATCATATGACCAAGTGTAATACAAGGCAGTCTTGCCGTTACTCTGAACTTTAATCATAAATAAACTACTGCCACAGAGATATTCCTACTTATTACTGGAATTAGAGTACCATTTAACAGCCCTGACATTTCTTGACTATATTAGGTTTTAGGTATTTAGGTATTAGGTTTATTAAAAGTTGTAAAATGAAGTATTTATCAGCCAAATTTAACCACACAATTTTTCTTGTACTGGAAAGAAAAAAGCTATTCACAAACATTACTATTGAAAGACAGCATTATAACATCACTTCCAAGAATATGGAATTGTTTTGGAAGTAACATAGGACATAATAGAATATTCTATTTAATTTTACTAAATAAAAGCATTATCTTGAAATTGGTGGGTGTGTTACAATTTTTGCTACAGCTCCATGTTTTTATAAAGCCATTACTTTGTTGATTTATACTGATACTACTTATTAATGAGATGTAGAAATTAGGCAAGGATTTACTTAGCTTCATAAACATTTATCAAAAGACATAAATATTATATTTTTGTCTGGTTTTAAACCATGGGAATCATTGCATAGATTCATCCACAGTGTGTAGTAGGCTTTCTCCCTAGAGCAGTTCTAACACTCCACTAAATATATGCTATTCCTCTTTATCTCTTTGAAGAAAAATGAATCACATCCACAGCTTGCAGCTATCAAAATGTGATTTATCAAACATTTTCATGAAAATGCATTTTTCTCCTTCTTTACACTAGGAGGCACATTTTTACTTCATACAGTTCTATTGCACAGCTCTGCTGTGTGCAACTCATAGATACAGTAAGAATTCCAGTCTAAATTTAAGGCTGACAACCTTTACTAAACCTCAGTGAAAGAAGAATTCTTCACTAATAAGGTGGGTTGTTTTTTTTGCACTGATGAAAACCACACTTACAGTAATGAAAAATAACACTCTGCACCCAACTGCTTGAGAACAAAAGAACTGGGTTTTTTTTTGAGCAATACCTAAAGAAATAATTTGCATTAAAATACATCAGAGAGCTCTAGGGTTTTAATGCAACTGATGATAAAGAGTCATTTTGTGTTAAGATTACACTTCCTGATACGCACATTTAAAACCATTAGAAAATGGGAATTTTGGTAATGAAAGATGTTTCAAAGTAGTATAAGTAAATTCAATATTACATCGACTTTTTTTTCCATCCTAAAGAAATTGGAATGTTTTCTAAATTCTTATCTGACATGCTAAAAGGTAAAGAATTTGTATCAGATGATAGACCTTTGGAACATATTCCTTTTTATAGGAATCAAGAGTATCAAGCTGCGAATGTGACTAAAGTGAACTACAAGGAAGTTGCAATTGACAGGTTAACATCAAACTCCTCTGATCATCAATAATACTGACAAATTTACAATATATATCTTAGCACAATGAATACAACCCTCAAAAAAAAAAAGACCTAAATAAAGAAGACAGACTTCAGTGATGTAAACCAAACTTGGACTTACACATCATTATAAAAGACTTCATATTTCTACCTTGTTGTCTTTCTCTCATAGACACAGTGACAGCATGTGGCTGACAATGCTAATATTCAGCTTCTCTGTTCATTTCAGTTTCACCCGGTGTGAGAGATTTCTGTTTTCAGATTAGCTAGATGAATGTACTCTCACTGTGTCTGTTTATTTCATTAAATCATGTAATTGTAGATCTTGTGTCTCTGTAGAAGCTAATGACTGCAAGTAAATAAGGCAATAAGGTTTCTCATAGTTTTGTGTAAAAAGTTAGCAAGACTTTTAGCACATTTCCCACCCTCCCCCCACCACAACCCCAATTTAAGGTTTTGAAGACCTGAGTCTTGGTCACTCTTCAAATATAATTAAAATAGCAACGTTATATTGAGAAACAATGGTTGTATTTTTATTCACGTAACTTTGCAGTGTACAGTAATAACCCACACAATTCACTGAGCATTAAAGTCATTAACCACAATTGCTCTCAGCATGAGGCAAGGACTTTAGTATCAAGATTAACATCACATTCTCATGAGCTGAAGCAAACTTTAACTTAGAATGAACTTTCATAAAAATACAGCGGAACAAATCTGTATTTTTGGTGTAGAGGTCATTTGCAAACATTTCCAAAAACACTTTTCTTTCTCTTCAATTGAAGCATTTAGAATACAAATATAGTTATGCAATTATCATCCAAAACTGGTAGTAGTACATGTCTAATACTGATAATACTACAACTCCCCCTTAGGACTTTCTTCCTTACTTTATAGTTGTATCTTTTACCTTAGCATCTCCCAAGTACTTTCATTACCACCAATCCGTTAAACAGCCACAGAAATGAAACTACCTCTACTGGTAAATACAACCAGGGAACATTTCACTGCAATAGAACTAGAAATTCAGCTTAGGAGTGTCAAGGAATACAATGTTCAAATGATACTACATTGGTTATTTTAACTATGAACACATGTAAATACCCACAAAGTAATTTTGCCCAACACCAAATAACCTTTTTCTCTTCTGAAAATTACTGCAGGATCTTCAATAACCATAAACTGCTTTAAACCTTATTTCACTTCTCACTCAAAAACTTATGCCTACAGTAGCAAATTAACTTTTGATATGGTGTTTAGGCAATAGCTTGATACCGAATACAATATAGAAGTTAAATCAATCTAATGAGCAGCATGACTCCTATCCTGGCCTGGATTTTTCTAGGAAAATTTCTGTCCCAGTACTGACAATATAATTCCTTTCTTAGTTTGAGAGATTTGATGAGATACAGAGTATAATGTTTCGATGTCTGGTAAAAAAGCAAAAATCCTATACTTCAATACTTCACTAATCATTAGGACAGCTTGATGGTTAGATTTTCATAAATTTGACACAAAATTAGCATTCTCAGGCTAAATTAGGTATAACCACAAACATATTAAAACTTTTCATACAGCTTTTAAGAACACTTACTCGTTCTGACTAATCTTCTATTATCAGGCATGAATAGATGATCATAATCAGTATACTATGTTTGCACAATGTGTTTAACACAAAATTTCCAAAACTGTATTTTTAATAACTTGCTATGAAATTTACTAAGCCCTTTCTTCCTAACTCTCCTGGTGGACTTTTATGCTGCATTTTGAAGAGATGTGTAATATAGAGTCGTCTGTGAGGCCAATATGACAATGCCAATATGCAATGCTGCCTTAAAAACTCCTCTCTGATGTTGTTAAATCTTTCACAAGTCTTATACATGGTCAGAGAATTAATGGGATAATTCCACTTAAGCTCCTTGCTTGCTTAAGCAGACATACATTCTTGCTCCAGAGTCAATCCATTCATAGTTGCTATTCTTTTATTATTCTTTGTATTTCTAAAGATTAAGGGTTTAACATCATAGTTCCAAAAAACATTTCTGTTTTGGTAAAGAAAATAAAATGCAGGTGTCATATCCGGTGGGAGGGGAAAATAATTAAAAAAAAAAAAAAAAAAAAAAAAAAAAAAAAAAAAAAAAAAAAAAAAAAAAAAAAAAAAAAAAAAAAGGAAAAAGTAAGTAGAAGAAAAGACAACATAGTGCAACTCTCTGACAGTAAAACATTTCAGATTGTTTCTTTGTAGAGTTTCATCCAACACAACCTCTTGGTCTTCCTATATATATGTGAAAAATATTTCCAAAGTCAGTATTCCACAGTTCATGCTGTCATCTGCCATCATGATGTAAATGTCACCATTCAGATCCAGCTCTGCCCAAATGAGGAGATGGACCTTAATATTGTTCATCAGATCCCAAGGCCACCTTCTCTCCTGGTTTGTACAGGCCCAGTGACAACTTAATCATCTATACAAAAAGGGAGAAATGCCAAAGACAGAAACTAATTCTTATTTCTATACTCCTGGGATGCAAGAGAACTCAGGTTCAATTACCTTCCAAGAGCACAGATAAGACTTTTAACCTTTGTCTTCATCTTCTAGAGAAGAAAACAAGAAGCTTAAGAACAGTGCCACTTCCCCCTCCCTGTTTTTGTATGTCTTGGTCTCCATATTCCACATTCCAATGCCCAAATACCAGTCACAGTATTGGTTGATATCTTGCTTCAATTTTTAGTGCTCTCACAAAAACACAGCAATAAGGTAAATGTATTATAGAGGAGAAAAGAAGAGAAAGGCAGAAGTTCCCAAATCAAATAGTTCATCCTTAATATTTGTATAAAAACCCATACCTGACAGTTCCAATACATCATGGCATTCCAAGTTAACAAAGAAACCCTGTGATTCTTAATGTTAGAAGGGGGAGTTTGTAAGGCTGTTAAGAAATTTGGGTTCTTTAAACTTTTCAGTTCTTCAATGATTTACTGATTCCTTTGTTAGTCTAAAAGACAGTGCAACCTCCATGTCTTTGAACTTTAAATTGATATTTAGAATGCCTTTCCTAAAACAAAGTCTAAAGCTAAATAGCTACAGCACTATCAGCAAACATCAGGAAAAACTTGCTATCTTGTAGGACATCGTTCTCCCTAGCTGCTATTACTTACTGTGAAATTAGTACGAAGCCATTTATTCTACTGGATAAACTTTTCTCTCCACAGTCGCATTACAACATGAGGCACTTCAGGCAAACTGCATTATTTCCCAACAATCCTTATGAGCTAATATGATCAAATATTCATGCGCGTGCATAAAAACATCTCTGCCATTGCAAAGCTTAAAGGGATGAAAAAGAAAATAACTAAGTTATCAAAGCAACTCAGATAAGCAGAGCAGGGATGGTGACTCACCCGAATTGGGGTCAGAATTGCCATCAGCTTCAGTCCTCTTGTCCGGTGAAGCCTGGTCGTAGAATTCGTCCTGCGGCTGAACCAGAGGGAGAGGGTGTGAGATCAGGGTTCCACCACCCACTGGCTCGTGGTCTCCCAGACCACTGTCACTGCAGCTTTCCTGGGAGCCATCGGGGAGGTGAAATGTAACACGGCGCTGGGACTACAAAGAAGAGCACAGGACACACTGATTAGTGCTCTTCTTTTCAGTTCTCTTGATTTTTTTTTTTTTTTTTTTTTTAACTTTTGACATACAAATAGATACCTGGCAATGCTTATGAAGCAATTGCTATTCTCATGTTTCCTTGTTTGTTTGTGGTTTGGTTTGTCTTTTTGGGTTTTTTGTTTGTTTGTTTGGTTGGTTTTTTTTGGTTTTTTTTAACTTGCTTTTAGATGGGAAACTGGCAGATGGGAGAGCCAAATTTCAAAGGTCTATACATGCTCATCTGTAAAGTAAACTTCTTATAAGAAATTGATCAGTGGAAAATTAGGTATATTTCTCATAATTTTCAAAATATCATCTATTAGAAACCTCTCTCTGAGAGTAGAAACCATTGCAAACAATGTTACGAAAAGCAAATTACATCAGAAAATTTAACAAGTATATATTTCTGAGGTTAAAATCTGTATTATCACTATTTAAACTGAAAGAAAAAAAGACATCCACCAAGCTAAACAAACTCACAAAAATGGTTGTAATTTTTCAGGAATAATAGCATGAATAAATAGCTATCTGTAAGTATATTTAACTGATAGCAGTCACGTACCTAAAATGGATAATTAGGATTGATAATATATGTGTGTATTCACAGTGGTCAGCAAAGAATCACAAAATGCAGTGATAGAATAATTATGAATTTGGTAAGAGAAATAAAAATAGAACAGCACAGAATTTGTACAAAAAAAATCACAGGGATTGAGGGGAAAAATTACACATTTTACTGATTTTTTTAAAAAAAGAAACCTGTAGCCATCTCAAAAGAAAAAAAAAAAAAAAAAAAAAAGTTGTTTAGCTCCCCCACTCTCCTAAACGAGCACNAAAGTACACCTTTCAGTGTACACTTAGATTAGTTAACCATTATTGATTCTGAACCTCTCTCATCTGGAGAAATAATCTGACTTTTGAATTGTGGCCACAGAATGATACAGTGATTCCCCAAGAGCTTCAGAGCTGATAGCACTGCTGCAAATTGTTTAGCAACCATGACTGTTGGATTCATGAAAGGAATATTACAGGTCTTCATGGATCAAACTACTGCATCTTTGAAGGATTGGAAACAACTAAACAACTAGTTTTAAGAGTGTCTCAAGAGAGTGGTTAAATTAAATTAAGCATATCTTCCCACAGGAGGAAAAAAAAAAAAAAAAAAAAA